>VXBX01005998.1:1617-50786 GCA_013400415.1 Scytalopus superciliaris | reverse complement strand
TTTTTTTTTTTTTTTGTGCTGACTAGTGGGCACCGTCTCAGTTCTGGTGCTTGGTGAAACAATGCTAGCAAGCATCCAGCAGAAATAAAAAATCACTAGTCATCCAATACTGGAACCTTTGAGAAAAATGTGTTATGTTGAGATGGAATATTCACCAGGCAGGATATATCTATCTGTATTCCCGTATTGTAGGCTGAGTAAGCTGCTAACCTTAAGAGCTTTTACTAACTGTGGATAAATTTGAAGTTTTGAGACTTTTACAAGGAGGTCACATTAACTGGGCTTTCCATAGAAGCGTCAGTAACGTGTCTGGTAGCAATGAAGTTCTCATGACTTGCCACAAAATTTCGGATTCATCACAGCATTGCCAGCCAGTTAAGGATTATTGTCCTGCTCTACTCTGCACTGAAGCAACCTCACCTTGAGTACAGTTTTGGGCACCACAATATAAAAATGACATTACGCACTTAGTGAGTATCCGAAAGAGGGCTGTGAGGATGGCGAAGGGCCTTGAGGGAAAGCTGTATGAGGAGCAGCAGCCGAGGGCACTTGGTATGTTCAGCCTGGAGAAGAGGAGACTGAGGGGAGATCTCATTGCAGTCTACGACTTCCTTGTGAGGGAAAATGGAGGGGCAAGTGCTGATCTCTTCTCTTCACTCTCATGACCAGTAACAACTCATGGAAACATCATGAAACTGAGTCAGGAGAGGTTAAAGTTAGATATTGGCAATAGGTTTTTCACCCAGCAGGTGGTTGAGCACTGGAAGAGGCTCCCCAGGGAAGTGGTCACAGCACCAAGCCTGCCAGAGTTCAAGAAGTGTTTGGCCAATGCTCTCAGGTACACGGTGTGACTCTGGGGGATGGTCCTGTGCAGGGCCAAGAGTTGGACTTCATAATCCTGATGGGTCCTTTCCAACTCAGCGTATTCTGTGATTCTATGATTTGGTATCTGAAGTGTAAGAACTTAGTGAAATAGATACTTGTCTTAACATGGACAAACTTACTTCCTAACCCTTAGAAATGGATGCAACTATTTAACTTAATAATTTTTTCTTTTTCTTTCTTTTTTTTTGAGACGTGCAGGAATTAAGGAAAAAATGAGATGAAATTGCAAATATTTATAAGAAACTGAAAACCAGTCATACTTTGGAAATTGTTCAACAGATAAAGGTTTACTTCTCACAAATGTCTTTATCTTAAATTACTTTTCAGGGCAATGACTGAAGTAAATCTGCAGATTCAAGTTCTCTGTTGCTCAGAAAACATATGTCACCTTTTCCAAGTGAAGTTTAGTATATTTATATGGATGACCTCAATCTCCAGCAGAAGTCTGTGATGCATGTATATATGTATGTAATCATACAGTGATTTGAGTTGGAAAGTCCTTAAAGATCATCTGGTTCCAACTCCCCTGCCATGGACAGGGACACCTTCCACCAGACTAAGTTGCTCAGAGCCCCATCCAAGCTGGCCTTGAACACTTACAGGGATGAAGCATCCACAGTTTCTCTGGACAACCTGTTCCACTGCCTCACCACCCTCACAGCAAAGAATCTATGTAAACCTACCCTCTTTCATTTTGACTCCATTCCCCCTTGTCCTGTCACTACATGCTCTTCTTGTAAATAGTCACTCTCCATCTTTATTGTAGGCTCTCTTTGGGTACTGGAGAGAGGCAGGTAGGTCACCCCAAAACCTTCTCTTTTCCAGACTGAACAATCCCAATTTTCTTGGCCTTATACAGATCTAAGAGTTTTTTTGGGTTTATTTGCTGTGACTACAGGATTTTTTTGTTGGGTTGTTGTTTTTGTTTTGTTTTGGGGGTGTGTGTGTGTGTGTGGTTTTTTTTGTTTTGTTTTGTTTTGTTTGTTTGGGTTTTTGTTTGTTTGTTTTTGTTTGTTTGGGGTTTTTTTTGTTTGTTTTTTTGTTTTTGTTACAAATAGTAGGGTATTATTACTGAGACATTGCCATGAAAGAGAATATGACTGTGATGACTCTCGGGCTCCAGCGAGACAAAGACGGGCAGGGGGGCAGGCAGGGAGAGGCGCTGGCTCTGAAACTTACATGGGAATGGCAGCCACAGGGACAGGATGGAATGTTTCCTGTGACCAGTGTAAGGACCATCTCAGTCCTTTGTCTGAAAGTGTTGAGAGCGGTTAGAACTCCTCTGCAGATGGTATTGGCACCTTGAGGAGTCTGTAGTGAATCCAGGCAGTGGTGACTGTTCTCTCAGAAGAACAGCACAAGGCATGTGGAGTTGGGGGGCCAAGCCAGGGGAACCCCTCCCAGTGCTTCCATCAGCCCAGCAAGTGGTGGCTGACACAGAGAGCAGCCAGGGAAGAGAAGTGTGGCAAAACCCCAGAAACCTCTCTGTCCCTCCACCTCACCCCAGTCCTCTCCCCAGCCATCACCTTGGAACACATTACTATCAACCATCCCTCTGTTTAGCCATCCCACCCTGGCCTCCAACTCCCAAATCATGGTGTTAGTGAGGGACAGAAGAAAATTCCATGAAAGATTTTGAAACTATAGCAGAAATGATAGGGCTCTTACTATGACAAGTAGTTACATATTTCTTGTTGCGCTGTACCCTGTGGATCACTGAAACTGGCAGATTATTTTTAAATTGGAATTTAGTTTTTAAATTGTGACACTTATAATTCACATGGCTACTTAGACATGCCTCAAAGAAAAAGTGTGAATATTAAAGTGGACTGAACAGCAGACATTTTTTATTATGTTCTTAGAATCTTTAGTTCCAAATGAGGAATTTTTTAACTTTGCTCTTTGTCTGACAATGCCCAATTTCCCTGCTGCAGGCTACTGAATTCAATATTCCTGACGATTTCACAGCTACTATTAGTGGGGAAAATGACAAGAATGTCTATTTCATAGAGGAGCTGCTGGGACTGGCAAGATCTGTGGCTCAGGGGCAGCCCCTCTGTGAGTTGTGCAATTACAGGCCTGGGCCACCTAGCTCAGAATGGCTCAGAATACAAGCACGGCGTATGTCCAAATCTGCAGTTAGGAGGCAGGTTATAAGGGCACGTTGACTTAAGTGTGCAGCATGTAAACCTGGTTTTTGGTTAGAGCTAGAGCTTCTTTAAACTGCAGGCTTCCAGCTACCTGGAAACTCGCAGGCCCTGTGCTCCGAGAACAGATGCTGACTGGCACCAAGTAGGCTTTTGCAAGCATGTGTGATAGCAACAGGTAGGTTCCAGCATCACTATCTCTGAGGAAGACCTACCAAAATCATTGCTGCTGGGTAGAAAAGCTGCAGTAAAACTGTGTTGGATTGGGTGGAAGTATAGGAAATCTGGAATTTTTTTAATGAAATAAATTTAATGATGCAGTAGTTTTGACTAGAGTTGCAACATGAACATCTGAACATCAGTCATCCACTGTTAATGTGAAGACAATTAGCACTGAAATATATTTGGCGATGTTCAACTAAAAAAGATACTATCATGATACATATTTAAGATACAGAACATGTAACACCTAAGTTATATTTTCATTTTCAGCTCAGAACTGCTTTCCCTAAAATAAAGAAAGAATGAGCATTTGGAATGTTGTTGGTGATCATCAAAGTACATTCTTGTTTTTAATAGTCCAGAACAGTTGTGCAATTCTGAAAAGCTTGTGCTCTTTTCACCTCTAGAGAGGTATTGCTTAACTAACGATATGGCAAATATTTCTGTCTGTGGTTTTACATATTTTAACTGGATGGCCTCTGAGCTATTGTCCTTTTGCATGCTCTGTTACCAAAATGAGCTGAAATTTAGAGAATAAATAGTGCTTGTAACCCCTAGGCACTGTATCATTTCTTAAAGGCAGTCTGCCCAATGTCAAATGAATGGCTCTTGGCTGTGAAATAGATAATGTTTTCTTGGTGTAATCAGGCTGCATGAAAGGAAAAGCTGCCAGGATTTACAAAACCATTTAACACACGGAATGGTTCTGACACTATTGTGAAGATGATGCAAACCCACATTTGTTTAGTATAATTTTTACCACAGCATAAAATTTCTAAGAGTTTGAAAGTTATCCTTTGCCCCTTAGTGGTGTAATGTTGTATTATTTCAAGACACTTCTATATGAAGATTAGTTATGATCATGATTAGCAGTAGTCAAGAGCACAAAAGCATATTTGGAGTTTCACTGGGAATAGTTAAATTCCATTTGATTTCCATATTAACCTCCCCTGACTTAAAAATTTTGTCAGCATATATCAGAACCCTTTTGTTGCAACCTGCTGTTCCAAGAACAGTCATATATTTTCTTGTGTGTTATTAGCATCACTTTTGTCACATATAAAATAACAGTTTTGTTTGTCAGCTGGTATGTAATGCCCCACTGTTATTAACTCCCACTGACTTTCTTTGAACAAATATCTTTGCTTGAAAAAGTGCAGAGCCCAGCACTTGTTTATTAACCCACACCTTGTGTAATAAAAATAGAAAATGCATGTTTTTTAAAGTAAATGCTTATTTTCATTAAAACTACAACCAATTGAATTAATTAGAAAATTCGTTTCAAGGAGTATGACTTAAAAAGTTGGTATTTAATTTTTTATGTGAATTTACCTGTACAGTTTGATTTATTTTTAGTTAGCTAGTTACTAAGTTTGCTTTTGAGAAAGAAGACATCAGAGGAGTTTCCATATAAACATTTTACAACTTCTGATAAGAAATAAATGGTTAGGATGTGAGCTGTAACATTGCTTCTGAGGTTAATATTGGTCTCAAACACTAAATACTTAATCATTGCTTTCTCTTAATATGTAGTAATTTTATCCTTTTATCAGGAGGGAGTTTTCTCTGTTTTTAAGAGGTGGGTGTTCATAGTAATGTCAAGTTTATTTTTCTCCCTAGAAAGCTATATAAAGGGGACTGTTACAATGGCTAGGGTTGAGTGCAACTGTCTTTTCCTTTTTTTGAGTGTGTAATTGTAATTCTATGAAGGTGTTGGCAAAATATTTGCTAGTAGATACTAGTAGGATTCCTTAGACTTTCATAAAAAACCTGTGTCAAAACTGAAAGGATGCTAAGAAGATAAAGCAGTCATAAAGTGAAAAAATAAAGTGCTGTAATGAATTAAAATATACCTATGTGACAAAATAATACTTAATTAATACATTATATTTTTTAATATCTGTTATTTTAGCAATCCAGTAGTAGTGAGTACCTTTATTAGAATACTATAGTTTAATGAGAAGTAGGTGATAAGTGAAATGATATTAACAACATTACACTAAAATAACCAAGATGGTCAAGACCAAAAACAAGTGAAGAATCTTCTAAAAATTAACATGACATGAAATGTATTTTGGGGTTGAGAAATGTCCATGAACAGATTAGAAAGAATTATTTGACCCATTCAGAGTACTGAATTGACATGAATGGTTGTAATGGTGTGTTTGCAGGCCCGTAACAGCTGTGAACATAAAAGAAGCCCAGGTACCTTTGACCCATGCAATTAGGTCAAAATATAATATTGTCTGCACTGCACATCCTGCTTGACTTCTTTTAAGTGTCTTTCAGTTGTCCCTGTGTATACCCAGTGAGCTATTCCAGTTTGGAATAAAGCCTTTCTGTTCTAAGCACCCTCTTCTCAGAGCAGATACAGCAGAAGGGAAGGACTCCATAAAGACAGAAGTTCAAGGGTTTTAGAGAAGTTTAGAGAAGGAATGAAAAAGAGCATGCAAAATTGTTAGTGAGGATAAATTGGTTCTTGTTTGGCTTCTGACAGACTTGCAGCAGGAGATTGCTGGCTGAAGTTGTTGCACCCTCAGCCATCTGCCTTGCCCTGCACCTTAATAGATATGGAAGCCCTCAAGGCAAAGACATCTGGTCTGCTTGTAAATCAGCTTGTGAATCACTGTTGTTTTCAGCCTAGTGCATTAAGGAATGCTGTTGCTGCCTAGGAGAGTAGCACTGTCTGTCAGGGGAGGGGAAGATCCTTTTGCCTGGTAGTAACTTCAGGCAGGGTCAGTCTGCCAGAGATCTCATATATTCGATTATTTCAAGGGCTAAAGCTTATAAAACTACTAACGACTAAAATATGACAAAAAGGGAAATGTTTGGTTTATCCAATGTTTATTTCAGTCGGTGAAATGTTCACAGTGACATAAGGCATGAACTTAGTGTGTTGTAACCCAATAGTGATATCCCATGCACACTGTTTTTCATCCTATAAGTTTTCAGCCCCTGTTTTCCAGTGAGGCTGGTTTTGTGTGGATTTATATGATTTTGTAAGTCGTGCTCATATGTCTTTGAGTTCTAGTCCTAGTAATTTTTAAATCTACTGACAAAGTTCAACTGAATTTGAGAGCTGTCTAATAGATGAAATTTCCTCCAACTCCCTGGAAACTTGTGTCTGGCTAGAAGTCAATCTCATTAGTACCGCCCTGAAGCTTCAGTACAAGGTAAAGAGTTACCATTGCAGATTGATCAACTATTGTGGCTCTGATCAAACAAAGCATCTGCTGACTTGCTGAAGCATTTTCAGACAAGCTGTTTGAGTTAATGAAGGAGAGGAAAAGAAGGAAGATGGGCAGAATTACCAGGGAGAGGATACCGTAAGAAATGTGGAGGGAGACAGCTGACATCAGTGTGAAGGAATTATTGAGATGTAACACAAATCCAAGATCCATTATGTTTGCTGCTCTACCATTTTGGTTTGTATTTCTTTCCCTACCAAGCAGAATTTTAATATTATTCTGTGTTGCAAGGTGTGTACTATTACAATCGAACATGATATCAAGTGCAACATTGCATTTAAAAATCAGGAGATAAATATAATTTTAAATGCTGCAAGCAGCAAATAATATGAGAAACAGTAAATAACATGCCAAAACCCAGACTGACTTGTTAAGTTACGTGCTTTTACTTGAAAACAGAGTATTCACTTTCTATTTAAAAGGCTGTTACTTGGCCAGCCGTTCTTTCTACAGTATATTGCATTTGAAGAGCTTCTGAGTGTGTAAGTGGAATGGTGGTTGTAATTGCTGGAAGCAAAAAAGAAGTGGAGAAATAATAAACACGGAGAAGAAAGAATAGAGTGAAGTAAGAGCTGATTTATAGCTAAGTACAAAAGGAACAAATGTGATTTTTCAGGATGGCAACTCCTCTGATACTTGCAGAACTCAAAATTTGATTTGAAAAGCTGTTATAAAAATTAGAGGAAAGTGAGATTGAAAATGAAAAAGAAATAAAAACACTTCAACACAGCCCTTCAGCCCACCTACACTTTCAAGTATCCCACTTGTCTGCTTTGATTGCTTTCTTAAGAAATTACAGGACAGAACTTTCATCAAGTAAAATTATGAGTACTGCAGTAAGTGCTGTGACTGCCCTGCAAACAAAGGATAGCTTCAAACAATCCAAGTAAGTGTGTATCTAGCCATTTTGAGCAGACCAAGAAGCTCATTAATCATTGCTGTGATTCACAGGGTTTCTGTGGCACACAGTACCTTGAGCTTGCAAGTTCAGTGCTAGCTTACGCAGATCAGTGCACTAACTGCACTGCACAGGCTGACATCTAAAGTAGTGCTGCTACCAGCCTCTGTTCTTGAGGTTTTTTTGATGATGCAGCATTCATGAAGACATTGTTCTTTGTATGTCAATATGCTGGCAGTATTACTATATCTAGAACATTTGCCTATTAATGTATCAATTTTGAGGAAATGTAGTGAAGGCTATACTGTGAGAGAGGTGGTGGAGTGGAAGACTGTGGAGTCCGAAAAGAATTCAGGATTTGAGAAATTCAAAACCAGAACAATTACTGAGATAAGAAATCACGGGTAATCATCAGTTTATGACATCACAAAATAGGAATGCTGGAAAATAAATACAAAATAACCTAAAGGAGCATTTCAACTGGCAGATGTCGTCTGTTGTCATATATAGCATAATCAGCAAGGACTAGAAGGGTGAAGGAGAGACAAGTGCAGTAAGAATGCCTTCAAATACCGAATCTAGAAAAAAAGAAAGTGTGGCTATGGGCAAAGGTGAGGCAAGAAAGAGAAAATATATGAGATTTAAATATAAGAATCCAAGTTCTCTCTGATACTAATCATTTGAAGTTTGTGGAGTTATAATAAGTATGAGTAGACATTGGAAGCTGTTATATGTAATTTTTTTTTTGAGTGCTTTCCTTATTGCACGTTTTTTCTTTGGTCTTTTCCTGCAGTTGGGTGTGTTGGTTCAATCTAAATATCATTTTTTTGAAGCAAATTTGTGTTCTAACCTTTTGCTTTGGAGTTGTTAAAGTTTTGACAATTTCTGTATGTTTCTCTGTGCTTGCCTACTACTGCAATGATCTCAAGATACTATATACAATGTTTTTGCATAAACTAAATCCAAAGTAAAAATGTTAAAATAACTCCTAGAATTAATTTCTAATACCTACAGAATATTTCTTCAAATTATAGCCTACCAGGTTTCAGTTTCATATTCCAAGGAAAATAAAAATGGTATTTCAAGATGCCTTAGTATTATTTTCTATGGAGATGCTTCTTGGTGGTACCTTCCATTTTAATTTCAATAACAAGCCATGACTCTGTTTAATTTAACTGTGGTTTTTGTCATCAGACACCAAATTAAAGAAAAGATAAAGCTGTGTTTTAAAATCATCTCTTCTGATTGCCTATTTAAAACAATCCTTGTCTCAGCAAAAGACTTCAAAGAAGATGTTGAAGAGTGAGTCTGGGCTGAGCCAAAAATCAACCCAGCAAGAAAAAGAGAACCTTCAGAGAGATGAATTTCTTGGCCCTGCTCACTGTGGGCCACACAAACACTACTGCTGTCATAAGGATGGGATGAGACATGGGAGACGAGCAGGTCTGACTCTTCCAGTGGCAGCACGGACTTAGTTTAGTTTAAGCTGTGAAACTGCTCCTTGTATCATTGTGATCTTTGAACAATAAGCTGCAGAGGGAGCACACTTAAAAGAGTTAAGTCCTGGCTTCACTGAGGTAAAATATGAGTTTGGCCACTGATGCATATAAAGCCGAGGTTTTCCTGTGAGGGAGTGCGATCATGGGAAGAGCGATAGTGAGTCACCTTTGGAAAAATATCTAAAAATGAGGATGGACATGGTTAGCAAAATATTGACATATTGAGCAGCTGAAAAAGAAAGGGAAATTTAATAGATTTTGTGTGTATGTATGTGATGTTAAATGTATGAAGTTTCTACATTTCTGGACAAAGCAGTTAGGGTGGCAATGTGCCTTTGTGACAGAAGGAGGAGCTTTGAACACAAAGGTTGCATTTACTGGCTTACTGTTTTCTGGGTAGTATTGATGTAGCTGAAATTTCTTCTCTGTAAAGTATCCAATCTATCTTTGAAGTATCCAATAATGAAGGAATAAAATAGAAACAAAAAGAATTACAGTCATTCCATAGTTTTTAATTCTCTCCAGAGAAAGTTTACAGTCCTGGGAATAATTAAGTATAAATAAATATGCAAATAATAGGATTTTTCAGTTTTGATTTTTAACCAGATGCAAAAAGAGACAAATCTAATTGTGTCTTCAAAAAGGTCTCTCTCTTTATTTTATTAAAACCAGAAGTTAGAGGTTGTTTTCTCTTCAATATGATGAGAATAAATACTTGAAAAGATGTTGTAAATGTAAAAATACAAAATTGTTCTTAAAGGCATAATTCATAATAACAAAAAGTGGTAGTCACATATTTGTCCTTTTCATCAAAGGTAAAGAACATACGTTCTTTTTGTCCAAGACATTCCTACATTAATGCAGAGTATTTAAAATTTTCCTGTTTTTCAATCTTTAACTGCTGACATAGAAGTATGAAAATAACATTGCATATAATCCTTTTTAAGTCTTTCTTCAAGTTTTTCTGATGTGTAATTTCAGCTTCAGGATCTTTCAGACAATTAAAGTACTGCCCAGTAGGCTAGGAAATGTAACATTTGTATTATTTAAAATTTGCATTTATTGTTTATAAATACTTGTTATAAATATTTTTATGGTTTATATGGAATGCAAATGAAGGATAACTAGTTTTGCTCTCCTATGTAATCTTTTGCCTAACTAAACTGAAAACATAAAGCTTTGACATAGAGAAGATAAGCCATACTTGCCACGTTCGTGTTTTGCAGTTTTTATGTAAAAACATTCCTCTTGTTGCATGTAGATTTCTGATCAGCTGGTTTCATCCACAAAACACAGTAGAGATGGATCCATGTCCTGCATCTGCCTTACAGAGAATTTGCTATTCACTGTGATAGTACAAGGAAGTAACTGAACATGTATTTCCTTCTTCAAACACTGAACTGTGGACCAAAGTCCTCATTCCTCTCATACAGAGAAAACAGCCATTCCTAATTAATGCTTGCTTCAGTGGAATTGTTTCCTCTCACTCACCTGCCCCTTCTCTAAAAGATTACTCTGGCACATTAAAAGCAAATGCTTTTTCTTGACAAATGGATTACTCTAATTTTTATTTAGGGTACTCAGAGTGAGTGAATCATTGTCATTTTTACATATACAAAGGAACTCTATGTATGATTTAATTTCTGACTCTCAGTTACTTAGTGCATCTATGACTAAAGTTAATGTCTGTGGAGAGACAATTCCTCAGCATGTCAATCACTATCACCTAACTGCACAAGTGCTCTAAGTAATGTTTGGGATTGAAGATACTTGGCAAGGTGTCTGACAATAGTTTGCAGACCTGTTTCTGCATTTGGCTGTATGTAGAAATGTATCCATGCGGGGGATTTTATTAAACATTTTTCATACTTTCTTGCATGTCCTCAGAGGGAGAGAAAAATCTTTTGACATATTTGAATATTTCTGAGAGAAACTAATTTTCCTGATATTTTTCAGGAAATGAGTAGCAACTGGCTTATGTCAGTCACAAATAATTAGGCTGAATTTATCATTGTGGTTTTCTAATGAATATTCACACAATGATCTAATAGAAATAATCCTTTTTTTGGTGAAATTTGTTCTAAATATATGTCTAGTTACCAGAGGCAAAATATTATTAAGGTCTCACTGAGCAGTAATTATTTCTTCATCTTTGAATGTTAGTTTTCTACTGATGTGCTCAAAAGCATTGGTGAAAAGGCTTGAATAATATATTTGCTTAAGGAATCTAAACTCTTCTGTTCAAACTTCCAAATTCTATAAATATTGTAATTACATCACTAGGGCCTTGGGAATTCTCTTTCTCACAACGTGTTCTTTAGAATTTCTTTGGATTTTATGGGTTTGGTTTCTTTATATTAGACATCATTTATAATTTGTACATGAGAAATAGTTTGGCAATAATTCATGTTATTTTGAATCTTCACATAGACAAATGTTCAATGAGAAATAGAACATTGGGAAACTTTCACTGGTGTGTTGGGAAATTATGTTAGCTACTATGGGTGCTTACTCAGGGTTCTTATTGAAATGGTTATTGGAAGGTCTACAAACTAAGCTGCTTAGGTGATAGGGAATAATTAGAGTTTTTGACATGTGGGAGAGCTTCTTGCTCCAAACTGTTTTGAAGTGCTTATCTGAAAAACAGCTTCAATTGTACATAGATAATTGAGAATGTCATTTGGGAGCTAAAAAAGTGCTTCTGTGAATATGCTGAAACACTATCAGATTACAAGGTGTTTCTTGTGTTTTGAGATGAAATGAATGATTCAATCTATGTCTATGTATGTATGTCTGCATTTGTGATAAGGAAATCAATAAATTACCAAGTTTTGTAAATTTCTTTGAACACATCGGTCACCTCTCTAATTTGTGTTACCTTTCAAAGTAGTAAGACATCAATTCAGTCTGCAATTCTATAAAGTCTTTATACAGCTGTATCATAATATCAGAATTAATTTAATTCATATCTATTGCCATGTTTCAGGAATTATAAAACAGATGAGGAAGAGGTGATGATAAAGTAAGACACTGTGTTGATAACAAGAGATCTTAGTTTGCTTTTCATGTACAAGCTTATGTACAAGTTCAGTCACATTAGATTTTATCAGTTTGGCATTGCTCAGTTGAGTAAAAAAAACAAAAAAACAAACCAGAAAGGCAGTGATTTCTTGGCAAATGTAATACCTTTAAAAAAAAAAAAAAATCATGTCTTTAATGTAGTAAACCAGAGTATTAAGAATCATATTTTGGTCATATATTAGGTATGCCTGTGTGAATACATACTTCAATATTCTGATATAGCCTTCATTTTGAAAACTTTTATTCTGTGTCTTGAGAGAAGCAAAATGGGAATGGTAGGAAGGGGTAGAAGCACAGAAATAAGTGGGACTTTATCAGTGGGAACAAGCTATTGGATTACAGAACTGCATCCTTAGCGTTAGCACCTTGGAGTTTGACCTCATTCATCCACCATTTGAGTTAATAGTATTTCAGGGCCAGTGAGCTCTGCTAATGTGCCTGAAGGCTGAAAACCATGAATTACTTGGCCTTTTTGTGTTGACCTAACTTTCTTTTCAGTGCAATGCTACCTGTTTTCTTTTTGCTTGAAATGTATCTCCTCTACTATGAATTATTGAAGATGATCTCAATTTAGTTTTTTGGAGGTTTTGTTTTCTCTGTTCTTCCTGTTGGTGTGGTTTGTACTATGACTTTGTCCATATTTCATTTTTAGGTTTTCTCTTAGTCAAACTGCCCACAACCTAGAAAATTAGTACAGATGGTTCTTTTTGAGAGGGGAAATATACTGAATTAGTAATTTATCTTCTGTGGTACAATGTACTCTTTTCTGCTGCCTCCATCCAGCATATGACAATTGTGCTTCCTAATGTTTTTGTTGCCTTCATCCTTGTTTTTTCACAATTCTTTGAGGAACATGGTGAATTGGCTTTCCATTCTAAGATCTCTGCCTCCCTCTTGGTGGATAGAACTGCTTTGAATGGCTAGCCTGCAGTTTTTATACTCTGCAATGGAGGGCATACAGTGGCAGCCAGGGATGTGATTCACCTTCTGTTCCACTGCTGGGGACTACAAAGTTAAATACGTCTCAAGATCTACCTGAGTTTCACAGTTCTCATATTAGGGAGCTAAAACCCAAAAGAGAGAATTTTACAATACTTCAGGTAAATTTTCATTCTGTGGAGTCATGGAAAATTCCCCTCGAGTTCAGAGGAATCGTGATTAACCTTACAACGTCTTGAAAACCAGAATTTTCAGGTAACATTCACTGATTCATTTACAAGATGGTTTTATATTTCTGAAATGAGATTCTCTGGATAAATGTGTGGTTCATATCCAGAAGATAAAGTAGTGCTGAGTAAAAGCAAATATATCTCTGTGATGTTTAAGATAGTAGGTATGAACTAACATTACATGAAGTAATGTGCTGTGGTGGCCGATTTATTATTTAGACAGTAATCTTGTCCTGCAATATTCAATGAAAGTGTAGGAAACAAATGTATTAAATATGTACCACTAGATTATTTTCCATTTCAGACAGCTCTCTGTCATGCACTGCAACAAAACCAAAAACACGGTCTTCTCTTATCCAAACCAAAAGTATGAGCAAACATAACTCAATAGTGCTCTGAACTCACAGCTTACATAAAACAAGCTACCGGAATAAGCAGCACCTGTACATCCCCAACTACTAATGTTTTTCAGTAACCTAAGCTTTCTTTAAAAAGCATTTCCTTCTCTTTAGTAAAAAAAAAATTGAAAAACTGTGTGCTATATTTGAGACTTTATTACCTGACTAATCTACTAGATGTGTGGGATGGTTTTGACATACCTGTTAGTTTATCTGCTTGACCCAACTAGAGAGATAAAATTATATTTAAAAATCTTATACCCTCTTGAAAAGATGTCAGTGATATGAATTAAATCAATGAGTGAGGAAGAGCGTGTACTGTCAGCTGTGATGCCACTGGTATGCTGATGGTATCCAGCTCAAGTGTCTGCTTCTCAGAGTGTAGACAGTGCAGTCTTCCAGATGTCCCAGTGTCTGGCCAAAATAAGGATAGTGATACAAAACAGATGGTCTTGTCTCAGGACAAAGCAGAGTTGATGCAAGCTGATAGAGGAATGGAACTGGAAGACATGACGGAGCATCAGGTGTTGGATGCTGTGTTATACTCACACTTGATTCCCAGTTAGCAGAGGTGACAAGGAGGGCAGTTGTCCCTTTGCAGGTAAGCAGAAGTTTGAAGAGCAATAGCAAAGATGCACAGTATGTTTCTTCTAGCTTTTTATCTAAGAGTTTTGGTGACTATCATAGAATTACTGATGTGTTACTGCCTCAGTCAGGACTTGAATGCACCTAGAGCTCACTACGAACTTTGACATACAACATACAAAATATGTGTTGCTAAATGTGCCTGGGCACACAGAGAGTTTAGAGATCTCCTTGCTTTCTTCCTGTCTGCCAAACTCTCCTGTCTGAAATCACTCATATATGAGCCCTGAAATTAACTGAAACTTTTCTAGCACAGCTGCCTGGTCTGCAGTCAGGTGCACTGGGGTAGAGTGCTTGACTGAGAAGCACTTCTTTTAAAGTGGGAGATGCACTAGTTTATCACTAGAAAATTTAAGCTATATAAGTATCTTGCTTCTTGTTTCTCCCTTCATGAAGAAAATTCGGTTAAGGGCAAGCAAAGTGTTTGACTGTATTTGGAATTTGATCTTTTTAATTAAAAAAAAGAAAAAGAGAAAAGAAGTTGGGGAAATAGAGTTGTTTGCACTGTAGGAATGCTTGATGTGTATAGGATTATGAAAGAGAGCATACAGGTGCTCTAGTAAATGGCACTCCAGAAATGCTTGTACTAGCAGTTTAAAAAAAAAAAAAAACTGTTGGAAGTTTCAGTGTTACTGGAAATGTTTGGCATAAGATTATTTGTAATTTTTATGCTTTGCCTCAACTTTCATTTTAATAAAAGGTGTATGAATTTCCATTGGCCTCTTGACAAGCTGGCTAAGATTAATCCAGCCAAGGACTGGAAGAGTAAATTAGATGGGTGCAAAAAAATATGAATGTGGCCCTCAGTACAAAAATTGTTCAGTATTTTCTCTGATTGGCTGAAATGCACTGAAGTAGCTCTCTGTTTAGTGAGGTATACTGAATTAATGAATTATTATTTGTCTTAGATAATTTTTGTAAAACTTCATGTAAACAGCATGCAGACTATCAGTTTAATTGAAAACAGATATAATGAAGAAAAATTAATTTATAATGTAATGTGAAATTCCATATTTCAGATATGTATTGTAAAGAACATCTGTACTATGTTAATGAAATACACTTAGAAAATATTGCACTATCTCTTCTGAGTTTAAAAAAGATGCAAACTGAAACCTTTTAAATATACATTCTTTACTAATGCTTTGATATTTTAGTTATGATTGAGAAAAGGCTTACTGATTTGAACATGGCTTTTTGTATTATTATGACAAAGCTTTTTTGATGGTTTTCTTTAAGGATGCAGAGTTGGACTGTGGTTTGAATTGCACATTCAGATAAATATAGTGGTTGCATGAAGGAATGGCATCAGAATTGGAGCTGCTTAGAAATATTTATCAAAATTTGCTTTTAATTTTAAAAGCTGTTTTACTTAAAGCAAAAGTAAAAAAAAAAAAAAAGAAAAAGCTTGCTGAGGGAAAATATTAAAAGACATTTAGATGCCTTCTGAAGTCCAGATTTTCTTGTGGTTTCTAATTTTGACCTTTTTGAGGTTCTGTATTATTACAATGCAAGTACTGTTGTACACTTGTGGCAGTTGTAGTAATGCATTACAGAATGTGATGTAACAAGTGAAATATTCTAAATTTAATTTTATTGGAAATGCAGAAGTAATTAATGTGTTCCAATCAATGGTAGAGTCACATTATTCTAAAAATAAAGAAAGAATTTATTTCAGGCAACAAATTTCTGAAAGAATTCTTTAGCACTGAATGAAACCACCTAGTTAATAGTTTAGACCAGTGAGTTTGAGGTCACTACTGATATGGAGCACCAATAATTATATATCCAATTATTATTGCTGAACTAGTGGGTGAGCAGGAGTTATTTGGTGATGTTAGCTATTTGTTTTAGGATCACCAGTATAGAATGATAACAGGGCATCATGCCAGTTCTTTTCAACTGTGGTTATGGGCTTTCTCATTTAAATAAAATGAGACTATAATGTTGCATTCAGTCAATATTTTGGGCAGTTGAGATATCCAAGATTTCTTTTATAAACTTCATCTGCTTGATTTGGAGCAAAGCTCTGAAGCTCCTGCACTCCGTCTTAGACATACTCTCATCCCCTAAGTCAGTGCTCCATCAGTCTTGCTTGCAAATTATTGGTTTTGGTCATAAACAATTATCACACCTCGTAGAAAAAGGGAGAATAAGCAGGAGCCCTATGGGCCAGTGCTTACTGTAGTTTTGTAAGATACTGAAGTGTGCTATAATGAAACTAGAACATCTTCATCAGAAAAGGCTACCTATGTTCGTTCCAGTCCCAGCTTAATAATAGGAAGCGGGAGAAACTGAAGAAAGATTTCTCTCATGCTTGCTAATTAAAAGTGAGAACTCTCATCAATGATTCATTGTATGTTTCAGTATCTGCAAACAGTGATGTTTCCCTACTCCCATGTTGGTTTTCTGGTTTTTAGACTGTGGAGTGGGATTCTTGTAGATTGGCTCAGAGGTGGACATGCAAACTCAAGGAGCTGGTGAGATCATATTTCACTTGGTTTTGTGTGAGTCCATCATTAAATGCACAAATATCTAGGGAATTTATTGTCACCTTGAGATGCTTCTCAAGTAAGATGTCTTCAGAACATTGTGTTCAGAAATCTAAAATACCTCTAAGGGGTGAAAGTTTCTTGAGGGATTTACTTAGAATGATATTTGTATCAAAAGTTGATGATAGGGTCTAAACTAGGCCAAATTCTCGTATTTGAAGATGTTAACAGCAAGACGTATTATAACATGTACCAGACTAAGCGTTGTTTCTCCATGACATTAAATAAACAAAACGAGATGTCCTGTAGCTAGTGTACTGGAGAAGATCACTCCAGTTTTACATCTGTTGAAGCAAATGTTTAAGTCTCCTTTTTAGAAGTAGAGCATCAGGTGTTCTAGGCTAATGGTTCTTCCTTATCTGGAAGCATAATTCCTGCTTGTCCCAACATTTCTTTTGGAATTTATGTGGGCTTTTTATTGTACTCTCTTGATATTGGCAGGATAATTTATCGAAAGCAAAAAGGATTTGTTAATATATTAAGACACATGGAAGTACAGCATATAAAGCAGCTCAGATTCTTGGAACACAAGCAGAACTGCTATCAGCAGTAGAATTTTGTTGGTTTGGTTTTTTAAGATTGAATCTTTGTTTGGTTTGTTGTTGTTTTGTTTGGGAGGAGGTGTTTTTGGTTTTGTTTTCTTTTTAAAGAGAGTAGTAGAGCATATTAAGAGTCTTGTGCTTCAGTCAACAGGTCTTGACAAATCAATGCTATGTACATGAAATACCTCAATGTATACCATAATGTAAGAATACCACCTTGATAAATATATTGCTTCAAAGGAAGAGTCATTATTTTACTGGTGCATCAGAATTGCCTAGTGGCCTGCAAGGACATAAATCAGAATTCATTACCTGAATTTTTGCTCTCATATGAAAACATGGTGTGCTTTTCTTAGCATTAGGAATCACAGACAAAGATTTTTTTTCCATCTTTGCACCTTATACTTCTTGAAGTACTCCTGGGAAATTACTGCATATTTTATAATGAAGCAAGGAGACTGGATCATTTAAAACAATGTAACATGTGATCTGATTACATGAGCCTTCTCTACAACTAAACTTTCACTGTATTTTATAGGAGTTTTGCCTAAGAAGAGCTGTGTCCTTAATGTGAAGGGAATTCAAGTCTTGTAAATGTTTGTAAGATGTTTCCACACCCTGTTATCCCAAGACATTAAGCAATCTTGCACAGTCTCTGGAATACTTGGCTCTAGTGCCTCTTTCCCTCTCCCTCTCCCTATCTCCCCAGAAAGAAAGGAAGTAAATAATTGTGAAAAATGTCCCATTTTAAAAACATTACCTTGTTACTGGACTATGTTCTTGTTTGAACTTGTTTGATGAAACTTGTCTATAAAAAAATAAAGAATTCAGCTTAGTACAGCATTATTATTATTATTAATATAGAAAACATCTGTTTCTGTGCTATGCTATATTACACTTGTGATCTTTATCTCACTTTAAAGTATTTTTGAATGTTGTTGTTATGGCAATGCATGCAGATTGCAGCTGTATGAATTTATTTTGGAGAATTGCTGATTTGAGAAAAATGTAAGTTTTTTTCATTTGGTTTGTAGGTAGGTTTTTTTTAACCATAGAAATTGCTCTGGGACCAAGGCTGGGTCTTTAAATTCCCTATTCATTTAGGGAATATCAGAAAATGAACATTAAAGAAATACAGTGCACAGTCAAGCATTAAAATAACAAACTTTTACTAGCACAAGTGAGATTCTTTCATTTACGTGAACTTCCAGCCTATCACTGTACAAAGACAGGTAACAATTTTCTAAGGATTTGAGAAGTTTCACGGTATTCTTGTCTTCCATGACATAAGCAGTTATCAGCTTGGCTTTTCTTTCTCTTTTTTCTCAGTGAATTACCTCATTGCTGCTCAATAAAATCACTGAACCACTCAGCTGTATCATCACTAGCTGGTCTACCAAAGAATACAAAGAAAGAGAAAAGATTCAGTGTCCAGAATCTGTAACTGAATTGACTTCTCAAATAAATCTTTTTTCTGCTAAGACTGGTTCTTTTCAATGTTACATAGAAATGTCTGAACCTTTAGAAACTTTTTTGCATTCTTAAAATACATTATTGCACTTATTGGCTGTATTTATTTTAATAACATCCTTATTAACTATTAACTAGTAAGTATTAACATGAACTATTGAACAATACATACACACAGAATTTAGTACTAAAGTTACTATATGGTTTATTGGGATTTTTTGTTATTTTTGTTTGTTTGTTTTAAATTAAGTACCATTTAATTAGTGTGGATGATTGCCAAATGGTGTATAAACTTGCTTACTCAAAAATCCCCATCCAGAGTTATGGATATTGCAAACCAGGCAGCTCTCAAAGCCCAGTTGCTTCAATGAGAAGAAAGTAGAATGTCTGCACTGTAAATTTGAGGCATCCAGAAGAAACTGAAATAATTCAATACTGATGCAGAGGTGCAGTAATCCAAGTTAAATCAAATGCTGTAGTTATTCTTCAGGTTTGGTAGATGAGGTTATAACTCTCTGTGTAGCTTTTTGCCAATTTGACAAATTCCCTCCAATGCTGAATCAGATAAATGAAAATTCCTTGAGAAAAATTAACAATTGTATATGATGTAGGTTTTTGGTATTTTAAATCTGCATTTTTGTATGCACATTCTGCTACTGGTCTCACAGCATGTGACAATAAATCAATACTGTGCACTATTCTGTCTACTTGTCTGTTATCTACAACTATAGGCAACGCTCGAATCCACAGTTCTTGCACGGTTTCACTTAATTTTCCTTTGAAAGAAAAATGCTGGTAGTTGACTAAAAATGAAAAAAAGGCATGGTTTTGATATAGAAATTCAAATATAAAAGGAATGATAGAGGGCAGCCAGTATCATTGTTCTGTTGAAACAGTCGCAAGTTAATCACGCAGAGAACAGTTGAAAACCTCATTTAAAGAAATCACATCTGTTTAGGGGAAGAAAAACCTGACGCATATCCTTCAATTTATTTTAAACTGTAATCCATCCAGTGGTTTACATCTGTTAAAAAATATGGAACTTTTCACACCCCTTTAAAGCACAATTAAACCATATTTATTTTAATACTTAATGTGTTCCAAATATGTAACACCTTTTCTGAAATGACTCATAGATGATTGATTTCATAGCTCTTTATCATATAACCTTCCAGGTACTTTGAATTAGACTGCATATTAACCATACATGAAATATAAAGGAAAAGCTGTTGAAGCTGTGAAACGATGCCAGGAACTTCATTGCAGTGGTCAGTTTATATCAAGGCAACAAATTGCGTAGGGGAGGTGGGGAGACTGGGAGGACAGTTTTCTTAAGCAGTAAAACAAATCATTATGGAGAAGAAAATGTAGTTCAAGCACTTAAGTCACAAGAGTTTCGTTTAAGGTTAGCCTAGCTTTTATTGAATGTTGCTTATTAAAATGAGTGTCTCCCAAGAGACATGGCATAGTCCTGACGATCTGATTGTACTGCCCTGGGTTTGAAGGACAGTGCTAAGAGTCATGTCTGTGAACTATAGAGGACAACCAGAAATATTTCTACTAAAGATTTGGAGAGTTGTGTCTCATTCTTTTGTGTATGAAAAGGAGCCTGGTACTCTACTGTGTGCTTAATAATGACTACTTGTATATTTTAAATTCTAACATTGTCTCTTCTGATTTTAAAGTTCTCTGCGACTTTTCTGCATCTGATGTTGGGACTTAAAATCTGCCTTTTTGCTTTTTCTGCTTAACTGAGATCCATTAACATGGGGTTTCTTTTGTAAAAGTAAATATATGAAAATAACATATGCTATCTGAAAGACATTTTAATTAGATGACCACATGCTGTATACCATAAGCCACATGTATCAGTCAGTGCATGGTCATTTAATAGCAGCTAGTCTACATTAGGTGTCGAGAACTTGCCTATTTTGTGTTAGCAAAAAAATATACACATATCTTTTACAGTCTAACTGACCTACACTATTCCAAGTGTCATCTTGGTTAAAAAACTCTCTTGAGAACCTCAGCTGTCTTCCTGCAAAATGAGAATGATTTTACTGTAGCAGAAAATCTCATTATTATTATGTGTTGCCCACATTACAGCAATACGGTGGATTTACGTATGCACATTATGGTCTCTTTCAATGTGATATATTGGTCCATTTCACATTTTCTGGGTTTAGCAGAGCACTTTTATTTTAACACTATCTTTTCATTGATAAGCGAATAGACAATGAAAAACAACAGAGGAGGAACATACACTCAGAAAAAATATTTTTGTCTTCATTATGTCCTTTGTCAGAGTTGTTGGACAGCATCTCGTGATGATATTTTTTTTAGAAATGAATCGGAGAAATAAAGATTAAAAAAATAGACAGCACTGTTTGAAGTGAAAATGACACCAAATGTTTTTCAAGGAACCCCATATAGCAGCGTGATAGCAAAACAAATACTCTCAAATGTCTTTTTCTATCAATATGCAAGTAACTGTGTGTATTTTCTTCTGGATTTTTGAACAGTTCCATTTTTTAGTGATTCTACAGCTGAAGCTTCTTTATTGCTACAAAATTTAATCGTGTGTTCATCCTATTGTTCTGTCTTGTTGCAGAGGATCTCGATGATCTCAGAATGGAAGGAGTAACAAGTGTGATGTCTTCTGGGAGCAAATTCAATCAGACTCGAAGTGCTCATACGGCTGAGCCTCAAGCAAAGGTCACACTGAATATCTGTGCAAGATGTGCCAGGTAACAAGCAGAAAAAAATACGGATCATGGTAGCTAATGCATTCTTTTCCCCAGGTTTTTGCCTGTGTGTTATGCTTATGGGCCAGGTGATGACCTCTCCTGCACTAAAGAAAAATAATTACTTAGCTACTGGCTACCCTGTGACCTCTGGCATTTGAATTGTGCAACTTATGTTTATGCTTGATATGTCGCATCAACAATGAATCAAAGAACATAGTTAGGCCTTACTTCACAGCTTGAAACTATTTTAAGCCTTTCTGTCTCTGAATTTCATTAGTTATTTGAGCTTCTGTGGTTTTTCAGGGGATGAATCAGGGAATTTAAAGGTTCAAATCCAATTTGAAAAGCACCTGTATAAATGGAGATTTAGTTGCACAGGTGCAGTCCAGGATTTCGAATAGTTGCTTCTTAGCACTTTATAATCTCATCCTGTTTCACCTCTGAAGAATAATTTATTCAGGTTGAGCCCTTTTTGGTTTTGACAGCTGGAAATAATTCTTGTATTTACAGTATGAAGGCCAAATAAACAGGTTGGTATTCCTGTAGCCTAGTCAACTTGAGAATGCAACACTAACAGAAACCCCTTACATTTCCTGGCTGAATTCTTCTATGTAGACAAAAGCTCATTTGGAGAAAGGATTTAAGCCTGTTTAAATGACAAAACTAGCCTTCTCACCCTTCTGTTAATGGTTCAGATTAGCAAGAACAATACAGAGGCATGCCAATTTTATCTGCCTGCCTTTGCCAATGGCTGCTCTATTGTGTAGTTTGAGAGGGGATTAGCTGCTTGTAAATAAAAAGCAACCTGTGGTGAAATTAAGTCAAAAGCTTGGCCATATGCCACCCTACGTTTCTACTTTTTTCTCCATTTTGCTTGTAAATTACTAGTTTTATAAAGCACTTATGTAGGCAGAGGGGCTTCAAAACATTTTCTGAGGCTCTGGAAGCATAACTACAGGCTTACTGAATCACCCATGCAACAGCATCTCTGTAACAGGGTTGTGGAGCCTCAGGGAACTTCAGCTCACAGTACTGTCAGAGGAGCAGTGACTGGATAGCCTTGGAATTCTGGAGAGTTTTGCTGTCGGCAATGTGGCCTTATGCTTTAAGAAAAGAGCAAACATACTATTGAATTCTTCCCCATTCACTACAAACAAATTGCTTATGTTGTAAAATGTTTCCAAACTAACTACATCAAAGTATGGCACTTTTTTTTTTTTTTACCTGCCATCCATTGTCCATGGATTAACAAGTAGAAAGGTAAGGAATATAGAAATATTAAGTTTTCCACATGGTCTTTCTGAACTTACATACCATCTTGTATGGATTACTATGAAGGTTAATTAAATTTTTAATTCCCTAAAGTAGCCGCTAACAGCAGGTGCCAAGATACTGTATATTCTCTCAATCCTGCACACCAGGGAGCAAACGGCTGTGATCTTGAGCCAACCCTACCAACCTTGGCTATTGCTATTGTCCTCTAACTGCCTGTACTATATGACTGCTGTCTAAAATATGAGCTGTGAGAGAAAAATCTCATAAAATCCATTTTATCACTTCACTTATATCAGACAATGTATATAGGTATATAGGTTTTATTTTGCCTATATATCTACATTTTATTCCCTACCCTGTTTAATGAAGTTGGTGAGGAACATAATGGTATGTACCTGAGTGTCCTTTTCACTCGTGTTGCAGTTTAGCATTTTATTTTAACTTTGAAGGAATTAAAAAATATACCATCTTATCAGCAGCAAGGGAAGTCAAAAGAGGCAAATGGGTGTTGCTGTTATATTCACTAGTGAGGAAAGTAGCATTTATTCTTCGGGGTGGCAACGTTAATCGATTCTTTTGGAGCATTCCTTTCTTCTTACTGAGTCTGAGGAAACCTTTTCTCTCTTACTCAAAGACAGTGTGTTAACTCTCAAGACAGCTCTCTCTTCAGTAACTTCACAGGGTTTTTTTCCAGAGCCACCTTGCAGCAGCTGAGGTAGTGGGTACAGAGAGTTGCATGAAGCAAAGGGCTTCAAGGAGATGAACACAGACATTTTTTCCTGTTTGGTTTCAAGAGCAGTTAGATTTTCTGTTACTCAGTAATATAACCATTCAAAATACTGTGCTGTAAAACTACAATCTGAGTATTTGGGTCATCTTTCTGAAGATTTCTCAGTGTTAGCATTTATTTTTATTGTTGTGACAAAGCCTAGTATTTAATGAAAGGTCAAAATACAGAATCTATTAGTGTAGTTATTTGGTTTAGAAATTATATTTTTTTTCATATTCCATTTTCTAAGTATTCTTGTGTACTATACAGTGTTTATATAAGCATGGATTTAATTGTAGGCACATTCGAATATAATTGAAAAAGAAATCAATACAAATTGTTATGCATATTTTTGTTACAATTAAACAGGTGCCTTTCCTCTTAATTTTACACAATTTTCACTTGTACAAAGTGATTTCAAATGAATGGAGCTATTAATGGCAGTGGGTGTTCTGTAGATAATAGGGCTTGTCAAGTCAGATTAAAAAATGAGGTTTGCTGAAGGTATTTTGGCTGTCTTTAGGAGAAATATGACTTTTTACCTGTAGTTTAATTGGCAAAGTTCCAAATGTTCAGAAATGTGCTTCTTGGCTCAGACAAAAAGTTTCATTTTGCACATGCATTTACATAATCTATTTCTTTCACCTTGCTTTATTTTTTTTTAAAATGCTTCGCTTTGGTAGCTCTCCAGTCAATTTACCTTCTATGACACCTCCTTCAGAAGTTTCCTCACTGGATATGTTGGAGCTTTTCTGAGACAGATTTATTTAAGCAATTGAAGGAGTTCTTTGGTACTAGCTTTAATTAATTTGGCTTAACATTTTGTATCTCTGTTTGAAAGGATTAATAGTCTTACCAAAGTTTCAGCCTATTTCTTCATTAAAATAGTGTGTAAGTTTTACACCCTCCTGCTACTAGGATTACATTTTCTTGCCCTAGATCATTAGAGCTTCCTCGTTATTCGGGCATTCGAGTGAACAGATCTGTGGCTGTGTATAGACTACCTCAGGCTGAGCAGAGTGCTGGTTTCATTCTGAACCCTCCTGCAGTATGGTACAGTGCAGCTGTATGTCTCACCTTTTCTGTGGCTCCTGTAGCTTTCTACAGTGAGAGCACAGGGACTTGTGAGAAAGGACTGAACCAACTGTTTGCCCCATGCTGAGATATTTGTGATCAGACTTCATTTAGCTTCAGTGTAGCTTCTTCCCTTTGTGCCACTGAAATATATGAGAAAATCAAGACCAAGATTCTAGAATGTAGTAATAGCAAGACAATACTAGCAACTTTTGGTTCCTAATTTCTGTCAATACAGCCTTATTCCTTTGCTAGTAACTGGCATTTAGTTCAAGCTAGTGCTACATGTCCTGTGTAGCTGGTTTTCTCTGTCTCTCACTAGACTGTTACTCGGCACAGTAATAGCTCTTCCCTTGGAAGTCCCCTATTCTATTTCTGATTCAGTGTTTAACACTGTGTGAGAGGCACATTTAAAAAAAAAAAAAAGAATGCCAAATGGGAGTACCTATAATTAGAGATAAAAATCTACTTTGTTACAAAGCAAATTAAATGCCATTTATATTGTGAGGGAAACCTGCAATGTCGTTGAGGCTCTCTATTTGGGAAAGCATTCTCCCTTGCCTTAAGTCTCTTAGACAAAACTACTAACTTGTTCACGAATTAGAAAAAATGAGATTGAGAATGGACACAATTTGAACTTAAATAGAACCCTCAAACTTTTAATTTTTTTAACTGATATTTAACCTTCAATGCTCATAATTCCACCAGTCATCTTCAAATAATAAATATATAGATAGTTATCACAGACCAGGTCAGTAATTGTTGAAAAAGGTGAAGTTCTCCACCCACACATCTAGGAGATAAAGATGGGGGATTCGTTCAAGCTATCACACCAAGTTGGTTTTTACAGCTTATGATTTAAAAAAATAATAATAAAAAAACTCCACAACAACCAAAGGAAAAAAATCCCAACCCCACAAAAAACCCACCCCAAAACAAAACAAACAAAAAACCCTAAACAACAAACAGAGAGAAGGAGAAATAAAAAGGGGGTTAATTCTGCTGGAATATAAATTGGTTTGTAGTTTGGCATATAGCTACAGAAAACAGTGAGCTCTCTGTTTCTTGCATAGATGTTTCACACACGATGAGCGAAATGCAGATGGATAACAGCTTTAAGAGGTTTTTCAAATGGGGAAGTAGCTACAGAACAATGTTATTCCCATAGCTGCTCTTGGACTACAGGGCAAGTTAACCAGCATATTAAGTCATCTAAATAAAGGGGTGACATCATTCACAAGGTGGAACAAAGCAAGGTTTATAGATACAGAAAAAAGGCTACCAAAACTTCCCCCATCCACCCCCTGTATTTGGAAGGTTTGTGTTTTTCTATTTAGTCTGGAAAATTATCAAAGACACTTTTAGTATAACTGATCTGGATTTAAATTATTTGAGCAAAATTATTATAATACTAATTCCTTCTTCATCTAAGGGCACAACTGGTCTGACTGACTTACAGAGTAGACTCACTAATTATAACAGGTTTTTATGAATCCTTTCTCACATATAGGCAAAACAAATTAATTTCAGGTTTGGCAGATAAATCAAAAGACACAAATCACAGATTAGCAAAACTCATATGGGTTAAATAGAGATTTAAATGACAATTTGTAAAAGCCAAACAACACTTCCATATTTTCTCATCCTTGTATGTATGTATTTTGACTTTCACTTGAGTGATTTGCAAGAATTTAATTGACCATAAGGTAAAAGATAATATTAATGTATTATTGAATGAGTTATAGAAGTTTTTCTTTATTTTTTTTTTCCTTTTTTTTTAAGGACCACCCATTAGCCTTGTATGCCCACTGCCATGCTCAAAAGTTAAATCTTGTTCTTGTGGAGTCTTGCCAATGCATTCCTGAAAGTAAGAAGGTTTTTGTTTTTAATAGCGCAAGGGCTGCATTCATTCTTTTTAACATCAATAGAATACAAAAAAGGGGTTGCATGTGATTAAAAAAGAAATGGGATTATAGAAAACATACTGTGCCACAAGCTTGAAGGCTTCTGAACAAGAATGTTGTGAAGGAACACTAGTAGCATACAAATGTAGGTTTGAGATGCAATGTTTTAGTTGATATTTTAAGATTAGCTAGAGCAAAAGCACAATGTAGTAAGGAATTACAGGAACCAAATGTATAGGTATAAACACAGAATGCATCGGTACATTAAAAAAGTAAATGTGGTTTTTCTTATTGTTGCCTTTGGGATGTGGAGTACAGTTCAAGTGTAGTAACTTGTATGCTGAGCTGTTGCTGTCAAATAAATTAAATGCTCTGTGCATGCTACTATTACAGATGGTTTTGGAAAACTTAGTTTGGGAAAAGTTCTCAAAATTCTCATGTCATTTTGCCTTGCCTGTGAAATCTTCCTTGTTACCCTGCTCATCATCTGACTCTGACTCCTTTAAGATATCTTGTCCTCCAAACAGTCCTCAAGTTAGCTTGTTGGTTTAACAAGACTACTTAACTTTTCTTTAACCATCTCAGTGTTTGTAATACTTTGGTAAGTTTGGTTTTCTATAGTGTAATCTCCACTATGTCCATGTGTACTTGGGACATAGCACCACATAGTTTATACCATTATATGAAATTTAAGAATCATATTTTCATTTTCTGAAATACATCACTGGACTTTGAGATCTTTATGACAGAGCTAGGACAACCATGAATATGTAGGGAAGGAGACAAAAGAATTGAAGGAACCAGCTATAATTTGCCATAAATTTCAGAATAGTGGTGGAAAGAATGGAACTGTTGTCTGAATTGGCCATCATATATCTCTAGAAAAGAACAGGAATTAATTGATCGGTTGGGGAATTCTCTGGTATTAATTTAGATTCAACCATTTTATAATATTAGAGTTTGTATGAAGGTTCTTTATCTGAATATCACAAAGATCTAAGAATACTAATGAGACTTGAGGTCATAAAGAAGCATTTGGTGGAAAATTTGATAATGAGATGTGCCAAAAATGGAGTCTGAAGCTTGACAAGTGAATCTGGTTTAACTATCAAAAGCAGAAAAACTGATGACTGTTAATAGAGAAAAAAAACAAACTGCTGTTAACAAGCTGCATTTATTGTATGTACTGTCCACAGACAACTCTCCTGAAGCTTAAGACAACAAAGAGAAAAATTAATGAAATTAATTACCCCTATGAGGAAGTTCCTAAATACTGATTAAAGACTACTTTTAAAAAGCAGATAAAGATCGTGGGCTCCTGGAAGATTGCTTTAAGTAAAGGAAGGAAGCTTACTGAGCTTCCTTAATTTCCACTGTGCACTAGATCCCTACCTTACCGTTTATGACTAGTCTGCTCTCATTGTCATTGTGTTCCCTGAACAGAGACCACTGGGACAGCTGACTTGTGTTTTGAAATGAGATGGGATGTCCTGTCTTGTCCAGGCATGTCATCCCAAAAAACTCCAGAACTGGGGATGGGAAAGTGTCAGGGAATGGATGCTGCACTGTGCAATATAGGGGTAGAGTCTGATCAGGTAGGATGAAAAAGAGGGGCAACCTCTGGCATGCCCTATAGATGCCATAGATCCTGGAAGAAGGAAGGATGTAGAGCTTGCTACTGGTGAAGTGTTTGGCAGATGATCTAGATTCATGTTGTGCCAAATTAGAGCAAGCCACCACAGTAGATACTTCTGCTGTTTTCAGCAGACCGTTGCTGATCAAGTGTGAGTGTGAAGTCTTCTTTCCCAGACTGAGCCATTTTGGAGTGAATCACCTTAAAGGGAGTAGTACCTTGAAAACGCATGGAGAACTAAACAACATTGAAATTCCATGAACTGTTTTCCCATTATCCTGACCATATATAACGGTATGTGCCATTTGGGTAAGATGACAAAAGGCTATGTCTGCATTGAAAACTAGCAGGGAAACTTCTGCTTATGCAAATATTCCTTAGCTGCTACATGAATTGTCAAAATTGCTCAGTGATAGCATCTGCAGATGCTAATTTAAAGGCTTTTCAGATATGTTTGCAAATACTGTAATCATCCCTTTAACTGACTGCAGTGTTAAGAGGTGGTGGAATTAGGTTCACTGTGAATATAAAATAACTCCCTGTTTTTATTTATAGACTCTAATCTCGTCCTAATTTAATATTTTATGGGGAGTAACAAAATGGTGGATCCTGGAATGCATATGACTAGGAATTGGAACTTGAGGAGAATTGATTGTAATTTCTGATATCAAAATCATGATATAACATGATATGTCTTATTTGGAAAACCTAATATTGCATTTCCTCTTTAAACCTGACCCATAGTTTTGCTTTCTACTTCTCCTAGCTTTCTTTGTTGCTCCCCAAAGGTCTTGTAAATGAACGCATAGTGAGTATTCTGTCAGAGCACAAGGTGCAGAGCATCCAGACGACTTGTGTCTGCATCTTTTATTATGTTCTCTACTAAGTTCTATTTTTTCCTCCGTTTTTTATTGACCACTTGATTTTTTTCCTGCTAGCTTTATTCTTCATGTTGAGTTTTAGGTAAAATTTTTGTACATTTAAATGGGTTTTGATTTGTCTAAAGCCTTTTACACAGAAATGTAACAAACCCAGCTGTTGTATTTTTCTTATTTGTGCATTTTATAATAGTTTTTAATCTTCCTCCATGTGTTAATACCTTGGAAATATATAAGCTTTTAAAAGAAATAGCTAGTTTCTGTCTAATCATGCAGCAGAAAGGTGGGAGATGACGTCAATTTATATTTTTGATTAATCAATAATATACAAATGTGTCAGAAAGAATAACCTCTCAGGCCTCCATATAATCCCTGGTTTGTCCATGTACACTGTGATATAACACTGGGGAATGGATACAGGTGTATGCGTGGTTTGGTACATGGATTTGCATAAAGAATAGTGCTTTGTATGTTGCCTAGTAGTGGTAAGGTCAGCTTAGTGACTCAATTTCTGGCAGAAACTTCTGATTTGTTAATTTTCCTGAAATCTGGGAACAAATTACTTCAAAATAGTAAGGGAAAAAAGGTGTTTCCAAACTGAAGTGACTGGTACAGAATTAATGTTGGGGGAAAATTCTGTGACTGGGGCTCATGTACAGACTCTGAGGAAGTTTATGATTTCAAATCTTATCAAATATTTCGATTATGTACTTATATGTTTTTTTTTTTCTTTCCTCTTATGCAATTTATAATATGTTTCTGTCTGTGTATTATTTCTAAGTGTCTATTCTTACAGAGGAGAAAGTACTGAATATTCCGGATGACTTCTCTCACTATTTTACATTCTTTTTTCCTTTATCTATTTTTTTGTGATCTTAGTTTTATTGGACCTCTTCTTTCAAACAGCTGAATTTTCCTCATGTTCCTTTGTGCCAGCTTCACAGACTTTGTCCTAAACAAAGTGTTTTATTTGCATATTTTTCCTTTTAAAAGTGCCAAACAAGTAAGTAAGTTAAACTCTGTATTGTAGTGCTTTATAATTTTTTAAAATCTCCTTTCATTTTGTAAAATTGTAAACAAAAGACATTTTTCCTTTGGCTGCTTAGAACTTCTTATAAGATAGTAAAACAAAAAGAATTACAGAAAAGCAAAAAGCTGTGGGAAAGAAAAGAAAAAAGGTAAATTTTCATTTAGCTTTTTCAATTATTTGAATTTGAACAGTAAGTAATTTGCCCAGCTTTGGTGTGCAAATAACCACAGCAATGTCTTAGTTTCTAAGTGTTAAATACAGCTAAAGTAAACTGCTTTACTTTCCTTTTCTGGAGTGGTATACCACTTTGATATCTTGTTCTTTAAAAAGGAGGAAAACACTGAAGAAGAAAATAATTCAGGAAATGTTTTTGCTGTTCCTAGTGGTTATCAGAGATAGAGACTAAAAAGAAGTTTTTAAGATGTGGTAGTCTGACTTGCCAAGTCGTCAGAGTAACACAAGTGGCTTGCCTGTTCTTTCACCGACTTGCGTTTCGTTAGAACATTTTACTATATGCAAAATAGAGAGTATTTATGTGATTTCAAATTATTTTTTTAGTTCATGGATTGAAGTTTGGCCTCTGAAATGCACAAGATGTTACCATTTTTAGTCCCAAACCTTGTTTAGTTTTATGGCAAACTCACAATGAATGTGTGTTTTGGAAGAATGGCCAAGGTCTATTTCTAAAATCTTAACTGTGTCTTGGGAAGGGAACAATATAAGACAGGAGATTTATATGAAGCACTTAGAGAGAAATCCCAACAAGATCAGACTTCTTTCCTCCCTCTTTTTTACATGAATTTCCCAATTGGTAAAGCCACTAAGCAATAATTTTGGACCTATCAGAAGTTCCACAAAATACTGTAATAACAAAAATATCATCTGTTATCAAAAATTGTGTAAGCTGTGAAGAAACCAGTATTTTACGATGAAGCATTTACCTCTGATCTTGATTTAACAGCTATTTTATGTCTTTAAAGACTGCATAGGTGGGGTAAATGTCTTGTTTTTGACATAATTGTCACTCAGCATAAGAGAAATGGAAGACTTCCATTTGTTGAAGAAAGATCAGTGTTTATATGTTAGTGAAAATAGATTTAGAATTGAAACAGGAGCACTAGGTACATAAAATTTGCATGTGAATTGCATCTTATACATCCATCCATATGTATTGTTTTCGTGATAGGTCTGTTTTTGGAAACATAGCTCTTAGTGCGCCAAGTTAATTTGGAGATAGCCCTACTGGCAGGGAATTAGTAGCTGGTTTTGATTACGAGGAAAGAACACAGTACAAGATGCTGTGAATTAGTGATATGTTACTGGAACATCTTTTCTAAGAACTATTTTTCAACAGTACCTAATTTTTTTTTCATTTCAGACTGGTTATAAAAGGAGAGAACTGGCTTGAGGAGGTTAGTACACTTGTGAACACTTAAAAATGCTGTGGAGAAATCCTAAGAACAGTAGATGTCAAGGATTTTTTAGATCTTTTGAATGTACCAGTCTTTATCTGTAAAACTGAAAGCCCCAGGAGCATGTTTGAAAGCAAAATTAATATTATTTTGCTGGTTCTGAAAATTATTCTACCGTCTCTCAATTTAATGGAGGGTAACATCCATTTAATTCTGTGCTTCATTTGTAGATCTTGTTGAGACATCTCTTTTTCTTTTCCTTTACAAAACCCATTTAACCCCCTCAATAATTTAAAAAGACAAGTGCTTTATCCAGCCTTTCTCCCTTCTTTTCCCTTGCTCTCTTTGATGTGTGCTTTGCAAGCTAATTCCTTATTGCAATGTTTATAGATTCTTTCTGTTTGGTGCAACACTGTGATGTATATTAGCCACAGCAGTTGCTTCTGGATAAAAAAGATATAGGGAGGAAGCCAGGAGATCATGAGCTTTGGGAAGCTTGTTGGTCATAATTTGAGGCTCTGGATAGCAGTTTAATATAGCTCTTAAAGACACAAATGCACACACACACAAAACTCTTTCACAAGTCCTACAAAAAATGGTTCACAGGAGAAGAAAGAGTGTTAAGTCTGAAAAGACTGACAAAGACTGTAATTTTTCTCCTGTGAGATAATGGTTTGAAGCCAGGAGCAGATAAAAGATTGCCATAAGAATGGCTTAATTCCCCATCTTGTAAAAGGATTAGATAATTCAGTCTCTTTATGGATTCCTTACTCTGGGAAATATATTTCCACTTTTGGTTCTCCTCAGAAATAGCTGCAGAGTGTATACTTATTTAAATGCACTAAGAGTAGCATTCAGAAATTTTGAAAAGGCAAACAGCACACAGAAAAGATTATTTTACAGGCTGTGTTAATATGTAAGTTTTGCTCATCAAGTGGATATTCTAATATTGCCAGCTGAAAACGTTAGGGCTGTACATTACCTATAGGTGACATGGAAACTCTCCACAAAAATCTTCAAGAGTGACTGGAAAATAGTGCTTTTAATTTGCAGAAAGAGAACAAACTTCAACCAGAATACATCTTTTACTGCTGTTTTTATGAATTTTGAAATAATTTGCTGAGATCTAGCATGCAAGCACTGAGAAATAGTATCCTTAAGAGAGTGCAAAAGCAAGAAACTCACTGAGATTTGAGTGGTATCAGTGAAAATGAAGTTATTTTAGATTAACTGTATCTTAGATCAGAGTGAAACTCAAAGAATACAAATGCTGTATGTCTTGTATAAATAGAATTGATAGTATTAACGACATACTGATAGCTTTGCATCTCTGCTTTAAAGTGGAGTAAAAGGAATTGTAAAGCTCTGTTGGAAAGCATGCTGATTATTTAATTGATCTTATATTCGTACATTTTATTCAAAAATTGTCTTAAATATCTATATTTATTCATGTAGTCTTATAGTTTAACTTAGGAAATGTCTGCCTTACTAGATAATGTTCTGCAGGATAATCCAGCAGTTCTCATGCTTCGTTTGTCTTCAGTGAAGAGATGCTTCCTGTATCTTAGTCTATGGTGAAAACAGATGCTATGACACTGATTTCTTAATACAACAGAGTGACATGCTGCAGAGCTTTTCTCTTATTGCTTCAGACTTGAGAGGTGGCATCCACTCTCATTGCTCACCAAATTCCTCTCTTAGAGTATCCTCTTTCTATAGTTGTATGATCTAAAAAGCATATAAACTTCTTTTAAAATCTAGTTGCCATTAGGAAGGTAGAGTATGTAGCTAAAGCTGATGAAGAGTTTTACCAGATAAAGAGTGCTTTTGCCTGTATATTGTTTAATAATATTTATTTAATATAGTTTTACCATTATATTAACTGATATAGTCTATACTAGAAAATAGATTTTTGTCTCTGTACCTGTAAATACACTAAAAATTTTACTGGCACAGTTTTTACTTTTTTACATTTGCAATAGACATTAGTAAAACAAATGGAATAGGTCAGAAATTCCTGGCTTTATATTTAGGTGCTGAAAAAACTTTGGATTTTATACCAGTATAAAGGAGCACAGAACGTGAAGAGTAAGTCAAGGTACATGAGATCAGAATTTGGATCAGTATGTTTGGGAACCAAGAATGAAGTAAACTGACCATATATAAGGCAAGTCAGGACAAATGATTGTGGAGTTTGAAGTACTCTTACTGGTGTTGAGGTTGCTAGGGAAAGATGCAAGAAAACATTCAATGTAACCTGAAAGCATGTGGGGCCTTTCAGAACTTTTGGTGTCTGATCTCTGTTGCTATAACTTCCCTGGAGCTATGTATTTGCTGTAGGGAAATTATAATTCACTATTATTACAGTGCTATCAGAGAGAGATGTTACATGTAGACGTAATGTTTAGAATTACAGAAAGGAAGCAAATGTTTTGAAAGAACAAAAAAAAGAGAAGAAAAAAAAAAGAAGTCCAATTAGTCAAACTCATTCTTCTCATCTCTAACTAAAATTCTTTTTGGCTGCTAAACAAACATCATCATGTTATATGTATAATAAGGGTGTTTTGTTAATAAGTTCATGATATTCATTAATCTTACAAAATGTATATTAGTTTTTAATCCAAATTAGTAACTACTTCATAAGGAAACTAACTCTAAATCATTGAAGTATTTGTTAGGATTTTTTTCAAGAGCATAAACCTACTTTGAAATAATTTAATCAAAATAAGTGATTCAACAAATCAAAATTTCCACATTTAAGGTTCTAATACAAACATGACACTACCTCTTTTTTTCAGAGGACTTTTCTCATTGTAGCCTTAAAAATGTATATTGATCTTGGCTGATCATGAAAACAACTTCACTGCTCTTTTTGCTGAAAGATTTAAGGATTCTTTATCACAACTTTGCAAACTTTACCCTACTTCTCACCATATTTAGCTAAAAGAAGTCAACTGAGTCTTCAACAATGCAGATCAGGAACTTTAAAAATAAATGTGTGTTCTTCGGGAGTAATGTTTCAAAGAAACCAAAATCTTTTATGGTGTTTATTCAGATTCAACAAGATTTAGCTGCCACAGGACAGAGCAGAGAGAATGGCTGGAGCTGCAATGCTCAGACATGTAATATCTCCCTCTCTTCCCGGAGAGTACTCTTTACTGTCTTGGAACCCTGGTGGAATTTTTCTTCATTACTAAAAAGTCAGCAGAAGCATTTGTACTGTCTTGAGATTTTCAGGGTTTCTTCTCAAGTGGAATATCACAGTTTCTTTGTTCACCTCTGGGGAACATGAGAATTTGAGCACATTTACCGAGCTCTGGTTTGCCATTTTTAAAAATAAAAAGAAGTCCATAGTCATGTACCAGAATTTGAAGGGCAGCCACATGCACAGTAATTATATAATTCTTGCCTGCAGTTGTTTATTTGGGATTAAAGGGGATTTTGTCTTAAAATGATAACCCTTCTGCTGGGTCATTTTTGGAAGGAATAGAATGGCATTTCGGTTATTTAAGGGACATATTTCTGGAAGACTAGGTCAGAGTAGCATTAACCTAAATATAAGCTAAATTCCTCTGTCTCTAAGTGACAATCACCCTCCTCTGAATCTGATTTGACACAGAAATTTCCTCATGTACAACCTCTACTCTACAGTAGCAGAAGACAATAATGCACATACCTTGAATTGGTAGTCTACACAAAGAACAAGTATTGTAGAGCATATCTCTCACTATGAGGTATTCAAAACATTTCCATTTCTTGGTTTTCAGAATACTTCATGCCTTCCAATTAGGCCCTGATGTTAGAAAGTACCTATGTTTGTAAATAAGTGTTTGCCATTATTTTTGTTAATCCAACAGAGTCCTTGGAAATACTATGTGAACGACTTTTTTTTTTCTTTTTTTTTTTTAATTGTTATAGTCTGTTAAAACATCAAGTTTAATTTTATTTACTACTCATTTTAAGAATGTCATATAACAGTGTTGACATAGAGAACAACCATAGTGTATATGTATATTTAGTGCACTGAAGGGGTTCTTAGGTAGGAACTTGTCCTGCATCTGTACTTGCAGTCATGTACACACTCAAGTATAGACATATCTATAGTTGCCCTCAAAGCTGGACTTAGATTTATCTCTTAAAAGTCCATTTTGATCAAGAGTAGATGTTTCTGCAAATTTCAAATCTGAAAATACACACCAACTTTCAATTGTGGAGAAAAACACCACAATTCTAATTCAGCTTCCTAACCATTCCCTGTTGTTTTTTCCCAAAGATATAGTTTCATTCCAGTATCTAGGATTTCTGCAGCTGTATGAGGGCTGCTGCATTGTTTTAAGAATGGTACAAGTGGAGTAATCACACCTACTCATGCTTTCCCCTCTCCTTCCATCGGTACTATCCCCACACTTCATCAGGTACCCATTATAATTATTCGGTTTAGGATGCTATTAGATGGATTAGATGGATTTTGGATTCATGTAAGGAATTGTTTTGTAGGACATCTTATCTCTTTCTTTTTAGTATGTAAGTGGAGTCATCAATTTATCATCTTTCTAAAGCAGCAATTACAATAATGTCAAGAAGCTGTCCTTTTAATAGCTCTTTGGATATTGATAGTATCAGAGAGCTTTGAAAACAAGACCACTAGTTCTGTTACACAAGAAGAACGGGCAAGTGCAATGACATGCCTTGCAGCTGATTACAGTAAAGAAGAGCAGCGAACTCAGCTGGACTGGGGACACTGTCAACATTTATTTTCATGTCAAGTAAGTCAAGCATTTTTTTTGATCAGGTAAAATAGGTGATTTCTATTGAAATACCGAATTGTAAGATCTTCATCTTGATGACATGCCCTTTTCTCCAACAATCTGTGTTCTAAGAAACAAAAACCCTAAGTGCTTTAGTTCAGCAATGTGCTTAACATGAAAAAAAGTCTGCAATTTGAATCTTGTATCTCTTTTTTCTATTTGCCGTTTCCTTGCCCTGATGAGACACTATAGGATTTTATTACACTGTGACTCATTCAAAGAATGTAGAAGAAATAGTTTTGTCCTCTTTTTGCATACTCTTATAGTATCATGGATGAAGGGACAGATGCCTCCTTGGCAAGTTTGCTGATGACACAAAGATGACAGCAGTGGCCGATACCCCAGAGGGCTGTGCAGCCCTTCAGAAGGACCTTGGCAGAGTGGAGAGATGGGCAGACAAGAACTGCCTGAAACTCAAGACAGGCAAGTGCAGGGCCCTGCACCTTGGAAGGAATAACCCCATGCACCAGCACAGGCTGGGGGCTGACCTGCTGAAAAGCAGCTCTGCAGAGAAGGACCTGGGGACAACAAGCTGTCCATGAGCCAGCAGTGTGCCCTTGTGGCCAAGAAGGCCTATGATATCCCAGGGTGCATTAGAAACAGCACTGCCAGCAGGTTGAGGGAGGTGATTCTGCCCCTCTGCTTGGCCCTGGTGAGGCCACAAGTGGACTGCTGTGTCCAGTTCTGGGTTCTTCAGTACAAGAGAGACATGGAGCTCCTGGAGCAAGTCCAGCAGAGGGTAACAAAGATGATTAAGGGACTGGAGCATCTCTCTTACAAGGAAAGGCTGAGGGAGCTGGGCCTGTTCAGTCTTGAGAAGAGATGACTGAAGGGTGAACCTCATCAATGTGATGCAAGTGTCAAGAGGATGGGGCCAGACTCTTCTAGGTGGTGTCAAGCAATAAGAAAAGTGGCAATGGGCAGAAATTGATGCTCAGGAAGTTCCACCTGAATATGAGGAAGAACTTTTATACTGTGCTGGAATAGATTGCTCAGATTGCTTGTTGACTCTTCCTCACTGGAGATACTCAGGTACCATGTAGACACAATTCTGTGCAATGTGCTCTAGGATGACCCTGCTTGAGCAGGGAGATTGGACCAGATGTTCTGCTGTGATCCCTTCCAACCTTATGCATTCTGCACATCTGTGAATCATATTTTCTAAATCACACTGGGAGTATGACTGTGATTTATGCATCCACAAGCTTGTTTGTAGTGATAGATCAGGTATAATGTATTGCACCAATCCTGTAGAATTTATTCAGAATGCCTTTCATCCTGTAGTCCTTGACAGTTTTCTTGGAACAAGTCCTACAGAATGCATTTTGGGGTCAAAGAAAATTGAAATATTTACCTGTAGGCTGTACACTTTTGTAGCTCTTGAACCTCCAACAGGCAGCTGGTTAGTGTAACTGAAACAATGGCCTCTGAGCAAGAGATCACGCAGAATGCATATGGGACAAAAATGTTGGCTATCAGGTATCAAGTTTAGACTCCCATTCAAATAATTAGTAGATGAAATATGTTTTGAAATGTTTTAACCAATGTTTTGGTTAATAACTGAAGTATTCCAAAGTGTTATTAAGATAATGGTTTTTAGGTAACTCTACCTAGACTTGTGCTTCTTCCTCCTTAAGATTTTTTAAGTGTTTTCATTTTACTGTGGAGGTAGCTTATGAATAATATTACTATTGAAGAAGAAATTGGAGTCATCCAAGTAATAGAATTCTTTTAGCAAGAAACAGTGTTTGTGACTTTTTTTTTCCTTGAGTCATATGAGAATCTATTCTAATATTAATCTATATGTAAGAAATACATAAATTGAAAATTGGATGTGAAAATGAGGTCCAGATATGTCCAACATCTTATTCATCCATCCACTCAGTATCCCAGCCACTTCTTCCTACAAAGGAAAATGGTATCAAATAGATTTTCTGATTAGATACATTGAAAAGAATTTTTTTGTGTGTTCTTCATGAGGCAGCGGACCACTTAATTTTATCTAAATTCTAAAATAAGATGAGAATAATTTCAGTTGTTCATATCTGATTTGGATTTATGGAAGCTCAGAATGGGAACATATAAAATCTAGAAAATTCTGATGGGATAAAAGAAGCAGCTCCTACTTCTAGAGATGGTCTTTATATGGCTACAGTGTAAGCAGAGAAAGTTGGAATAATTTTCCTTTTAATTAAGCATAAATAAACTATCAACATGGCTGCAGAGAAGAGTACCTCACTTCTGGTTCCTGCAATTCCTTGCATATCCTTACAAGCTTTAATATGTGCTTGTGGTAAACATGTATGTATGTAATGAAGAAGGACAGGTAAATTTTATTGCTAAGAAAAATGACGTGATTTTTGAGATGCTCCTTTTTTTGCATATTTATTTCGTTTACAATTTGTTTTCTCCCTATTTGAGTATCTTTATGATAATGGTAGAAAGTTATCTGCTTCTGTTTGACTGTCATCTTTAGGAGAGCCTGTTGACAGGGTAGGCTTTTAAAGAATTGGCAACTATAGTATTGGAAACCAGATATCGAACTATAAAGGATTCATGGAAGTGCTTTTCAAAATTAGGTTTACAGCTTCTGAATTTTAGCATTTGTTGCCTTGAGTAGTTTTGTGTTCTGTGTCTTCTTAGGTAAGAAACATTACGAATTTACATTGAGCTTTCATCATAAATAAACCATTCTGAGGGCAATAAAAGGATATAAAGTAATTGGGGGGTGGGGGGAAATGGTTTTGAGAAGCACAGACAAATGACTTAAGGTCCAAATATATATTAGATAACTGGGAGAGTCATAAAATATGAAATTCAGATAAGGTGGATATGGGGGTTCTGCTTGGTTTCAAAGGTTAATCCAAGCTTAGTGTAAAGCAGATGCAGAGAGTAAGAATACAGAATGAAAAGAAGTTTTTTGGTTTGTTTTTTTTTCCCCAAGAGATAAGTTATTTCTTTCTCCAAAGTTTTACTTCAGTGCATTTTTATGATTTCTGGGCTGTGCAAAATTGAATTGCATTTTTCTTATTCTTTTCATGTCTGAATAAATCCAAGGTAAGATAACCTTTATGTAAATGGAAGTTATATTGTATTAAGAGCTACAAACCACTTCTTCTGAACAGTGTCTGTACTCAAGATTCATAAGAGTCTCAAGAAGGATAGTGGGACTCTTGGGATGCTCATTTAAAAGAACAGATAAAAGCATTATTTTTGTAAATTGCTGTCAAGGCGCTGCAGTTACCTGGTACAGAGGGAAAGCCTGAAGATGAAGTCTGCCATAATTACTGTATTTTCCTTTTAAAAATTAAAAAAGGAAGCGGAAATATTCTTGCATATATTTCCCTGTGGTGGGTTAACCTTGGCTATGGGCCAGCCCTCAACTCACCCAGAGGATGACAGGAATAAATAGGGATTAAAAACTTGTGGGTTAAAATAAAGATAGGGAAACTGCTTACCAGTTACTGTCATGGGCTAAACAGGCTTGACTTGGGGAAAATTAGTTTACTGACAATTAAAATGGATTTAGATAATGAAAAATTAAAAGACAGACATTAAAACCACACCTTTCCAGGGCCAAACTTCACTCCAGACTCCTCTCGTCAGCCCTTGAACAGTACAGGGGCGACACGAAATGCATAGTTGTGGCCGGTCCATTATGGCTCTGCTTTTCTCTTCTCTTCCTTTCTCATCACACTTTCCACTTGCTCCAGTGTGGCTCTCCCCACTGGCTGCAGTCCTGCAGAAATAAAACCTGTTCTACTGTGGGTTCTTCATGGGTCACAGTCCCTTCAGGACATATTCACCTGCCCTGGTGTGAGTCCTCCACAGGCTGCAGTGGATATCGGCTCTCACATGCATCTCACCACGGGCTGCAGGGGAGTATCTGCTCTGGAATGTGGAGCACCTCCTCCTCTCACCTTGGTGTTTCTTCTGCTTTTTTCCACTCTTTCTGTTCCCTGCTCTTCTGCCTGTGTGACATTGTTTGCTCTTCCTTACCTATGTTTTCTCCAAGGTACCACCATTTTGACTGAAGGGCTCAGCCCTTCCCTGCTGTGGTTCTTTTGGAGCCAGATGGAACCACCTGTGTCTGGTTCAGGACAGGCCTGGCTCCTCCTTACTGCAGCCACGCCTGCAGTCCCCGTGCTGCCAACACCTTGACATGGTCATCCAGTAGAGTTCTGCTCAATTAAATTATTTTTTAAGGTAGTGAAGGAAGCTTGCAGTTTGATATGCACACGATACACCAAACCCCCACTTCTGTTAAATAAGACTTACAAAAATACATACACTAGGATTCAGTTGTCTATGAGTTCCTTGCAGGCTGGTTTTGGTTACTAGACAGTCTGGGATGTCATGAATGAACCATGGGTGTGGGCTTTTCAGCAATGTTGCCCTTTTCTTTAGGACAATGTTGTGAATACAGTGTGCAGTCAGGGATAATGGTCATGGAATATAATTGCAAATGTTTTCATTGCATTTTTCCACCATTTAGATTGCAAGGGGATAATTTGGCAGAAAGGCCAGAAGATATCTCCATGGTATCTCAGACACCTGAGCCAGCAGTGTCAGACTCTGACGGTAAGTTATATAAATATTTGCTGCTCATAAAAAAAAAAATAAATCCCTAAACGCCAACATCTTGAATTTAAGAGTAGAGGTTATGTCTAAAAAAGTTTAAACACTTGCAGAGAGTGTTCCTGGGTATTTGATCTCAATCGTTTACACTTGAAATCTGTTCAAAGAGCCACTAACATGATTTTTGTCATGGCCAATTAGCACTCCAGAATAATTCCTAGGCATATTTTGAGAGCTGCCTTGGGCCAGAATTTGTTCTTAGTAGACAGTTTGTATGTTAGCACTCTATTTTGGATGAAAAACAGCTTAATAGCATAAATGTGGGCTGTTCATTGCCAGTTGGCTTCTATGCCAAAGAATGGTCTTTGAAATATTTAATTTAATATTACATATGCATCCACATGATTCAAACAATATACAGCAAAAATAAAGAGTTTATACAATAGTTCTGAAGAACACTTTTTCTCCTCACACAAACATCATCATTTATTGCGCTAATCTGCAGTCAGGGCACTCAGATATTTCAATTTCTGCTCAAGTTTTGGAACAGAGTAACACCTGAAATGCTTGAAAAGGCACTTTCTAAGGGATATCTTTCAGGAGAATGCCCAGCTTTCCTATGAAAGATAAAGTTAATGAAGGTTAACTTTATCTTAGCTGTCACTGGAACAGAGAGAAAAAGGAGTAGAGGTTTGGCCAGAGAATCTGCAAAGCTAAATCTTTCAGTCCATTCCCTAACTTAGGCAGAACCAGCTGAGTCTATTAGTTGTAGGACTTGATTTGCAGTATAGTCTTCAGCAGCCACAGACAAGTCAGCTATGTTGATTAATTAACACCAAAAAAATAAAATCAGAATTAACTTTTGGGTCTGTTCTTTAGTGCTATTCTGTGTGCCATTAGGTATCAGGGCAACCTGAACTTTCATTCATTTCTCTTGCCTCATTTTTAAAGCAGCCATTAGTCACTAGTATGTTTTTAAAGATAAATTTTTCAAACTGGTTTTGCGAAAATTCATGGTTTCATGCAGTCACGACATTGGCTTTTCCTTTTATCTACCATTGATCACTTAATTAAAGAAAATAATAGGGGACTCAGAATCTCAAAATATGATGTCCTTACAATCATCATGAAGATTATCAGCAAGAGACACTTAGAGTGGTGACTTCTCTTGAGCCCTGTGAAAGGAAGGCAAAATTCTTCTGTTATGAGAATAATTCCCAGAAAGGGAGGTGGTGGTGGCTTGTTTGGGATAGGTAAGGGAATGTGCAAGAATGAGATTATTGCAGTAAAAGCAAATAGAGGGGTAAGACATACACGTAGGAAAAAGTTCTACAGTTCATGAATAATTTGTTTTGAACAGATCTAGTCCTTCCTTTTTGCTTCCTGTGTACCCTTGTTCTTGCAGTGAAAATATGCCCACTTTGCCATGCCATCTTCTGAAATTGTAGACTTCAATAAAGTAGTTAGTTCAATAAAATGGTTGCTAAGTGGCAGAGGCACCAGGATGAAAGAAGGTGAAACTGTTGGAAGGTTCTGAATGACAAGTAATATTGAAGCTCAATCTTTCATCGTCACAAGATATGGAGCACTAAAGAGCTCTAGTTGTTCTAATTTGGGCCACTTCATATGCTTCTGAATTCTCAGTAGTGAGTATGGCTATAGATAAAGTGGAAAAGGCTTTCTTTAAAAAAAACACACCTAATAAAATATAGGGAGTAAAAGATAGGTAAGTGGGACAATGAATTCATGTTGTTATAAACACATCTATCTCATGTCTGTGAATATACATGAACCTGTTAGTCATATAGCTAGAAGACAGCAAAGCCTCTAAGGCAAAAAGACTGAGCTCAACAGTAAGGTACTGCCAAATTTCTGTCAAGACGCGCTCTCAGAAACACTCAGCATTTCAAAACACATATTTTTGGGTTTTTTTTCCTAAAATGTTGGTTAGTAATACACTTTGATTTGAAAAAGAAACAAACAAAAAAACCCCACAGCACAGACTAGAACCAGGCACAGAACTCGGGCAACTGCCTATTCTATCAGTCTTTTCTATAAATGCAGCACATTACTTGCTCTCTCTGCATCTGATATTTATTTCCAATAAATAGGCATGAGAAGATGATAAAAGAGACTCTGAAGATGTTGTTAAAAAACTTTAAGTAACCAAGGCATTGTTGCACTGAATTTTTCGTTCTGTCCTCTTACAGGTGTATTATATAATGAAAAAGTGATTAACAGTGATTTACCAGATTTATTTGAATTTATTTTCTGCTGTTACTTATCAGTACGGTGACCAGAGCGAGAGAAAACTATGCATTTGGAACCATTCATTCAAGAATATGCAAGCAAGGGACTGATGCATAGCAAAGTTTAGGATAGTTTTCTATAGATAATTGTTTCTGGATTAGTGGGAAATTGTTGTTAGATCTGGAACATCTCCCTGTGGATTTCAGGTGAACTAAATTCAGAAGTAATTGGCAGCACATCTGATCTAAGAGCCCTTATAAATAAGCCTCACTTGAACCAATTCCATGTAAGAAAGTTACTGCAGTAGCTTATGTGAAAAGATCATGTTCAGCATCAGGTACTATATTGACTCCACTGGCAATCTGAATCTGGTTCTAATGAACCACTGTACTGACTTCTCTGTACTACTCTAGTATAGTCCTGCTGAACTGGAGAGACTTGTGTTTGATCTAAGTAGCAAAAATGAGAGACAGGAATCAGGTCTCAAGATTGAGGAACACAAGAAACTTTAAAGCTGCAATTTCTATTCACTGTCCTAAACTATACCTCTCAAAAATATTTCTCTTTTCCATTAGGCTTCACAGGTAGAACTAAGGGAAGAATTTAATAGGTAGGTTCTTGATTTTGATTAGAAGCAGCAGCTTTGGTGACTGCACAGCAAACTTACCCTGTAGCTGCCATGCCTGTCAGGTTTGTCTCTTGGATCAATCCACCACTAAGTCCTGCTCTTCTTCTGTAGAGATAGATGGGGGGAGTGGCTGAGGCTTCAAAAGACAGACACTATAACAGCACTGATCCAGAAAAATCTACATCTGTCAACCCACATTGTGTTTTTCAGGTTGGAGGGATTGCAGAAGCAATCTATTACTGTGGTTTTGTTTTGGGGTTTTTTACATTTAGAAGTAGTATCACTAAACGATACTTTTTCATTTACTCCCAATTTCTCTAAGTACCATAGGACCTTATTTCACTTGTTTCGTTCTCTTTTGCTGGAAAGTATCTTACCTTCCGCATGAAGCTAGGATATAAGGCAGAAAAAGAAGATGTTATGGCAGATAAAGCTTTTACAATCTATGCATTTGTGTAGATGGAAGCTTAAAAGGTAATGACTTACTAGTGAATATCTCTTAATATAGGGCAAATGAAAAGCAAGGCACTTCTAAACTGCTCCTCAAATTATTGAAGAAAAGCTGCTTGTGTATGTGAGTTTCTTTGCGGTATAATGTCCAACTCCACATATTTCTGATGTGTGGGCAAAAACTTGTTTCTTTTGTGGTTCTACCTGAATAATATAACTGGACTGAGAGTGATAGATTCTATGGTAATATGCCAGTGTGTTTACAGCTCTACAGATTATATTATGATAAATAATACTTAGTTTGCCAAATAAAATTTACTAGAGCAAATTTCACGTCAGTAGTTCATTCCTGATCAAACAGGAGTCACTGTTTTTTATTATTTGCATTCTGCTGGTAGAAACTTTAGAAAACTCAAATGTACAGCTTCTACATAGTTGGTGGTTTTGGTTTGGTTTGGTTTTGTTGGGGTTTTTTGTTGGTTTTGTTGCTTGGGATTTTTTTTCTTTTTTTTTTTTTGTCTGGTTTGTTGTTTTTTTTTTTTCCCGTTAAAAACCTATATAGTAGGAAGTTCAAAACAGGCATTAGGATGCAGAGGAATAATTTGAAACTGGGGATGTTCAACAGAAATATGAACATATGAAACACACATGGTGTTACTTCAGATGGAACTGCATGACCACAGTTAAAAATTTAGGATGCAAAAATGTGGGAGCTAGGATTGAGAACTGGATAATGCAATGGTGAAAATGTGGCATCATCTCCCAATTCCTGCACGATTCTTTGACCACAACTTTGCATCATCATCACCTCTTCCTCCTCCACTTTCATTTGTGTTTGCAATCAATGTAGTAACCATAGTTGCTGTAATTCAGTATAGTTTTGATGTCATAGTAAGTATAGTCTGAGGTGTTTAACAAATCAGGTCTGGAAACATGAGGCCCTCCCTGCTGAGTGTCTGCCTAACAGTGGAACCTAGGGAAGATCAGGACATTTTGTTTTCCTGAGCTGCTGATGCATTATTTAAATATCTAGCAGTGTCAGGCAAAGAGTGAACATGTTACTTGGAAATTGCTTTCTCTGACATGGGTACATAAAATCCGTTTTCAGTCATTGCACATGCATCAAATAGGTATTCTAAACTTCTCACAAAATCCTGTCATATTACAAATGTGGCAGTATGGGCAAAAACTGTAGCTTGCATGGCTGTTAAATGTTGTCTGAATGGACCATGGCATTTAAAGTCAAGGATTTTAACTGTATTCCAATTAGTTTAACATGATTAATTAATTTTATCGATTTAATTAAAAGTGAAGATCCACTACTCACTTGTGCAAAGGACAAACAGTATTTAATTTTAATAGTAAAGAACCTACTTGGCACCATGGCAGCTAAAGGCAGCTTGCTTGTCACTCTAGTCGTGTTAGAGACGCTGTTCTATATTGCATTAAGCTTATAAATTAAAATAAGACAAAAAAGAAGAAATAGATTAAAATCCATTGAAGAGTAACTGAAAAGTAGTGCATTTACAGTAGATACATTTACTTTCCCAGCAGTTAATTTATAGACATGTATTTTCAAAGTGACTAATACTTAGTTAATTAGAGTGATTTACTTCTCTTCTACCTCTTTGGAGCAGCTCAAGTACCCGGGGTTGAACCACTTACAGAAGATATTGATGAACTTCAGAGTGCCTCTCAAGTGGCAGGATCTGTAAGTATCTTCCCTTATGGATAATCCTTTAAAATTTTGTAGTTTTAAAGTTTCATAAAAAATAGATTTTGCATAAAGATAAAAGTTGTGCTTGCCAATGCTATCATCCTAGAGAGAATAAAACTAAACTTGTCTAATTATTCTGAATTTTCAGTTCTGTGTCTGTTTTAGTTTTCATTCTAGTAAAGGTGATGTTTTCAAATGCATTATTGTAATCTCCTACAAAACCATATGTTGATAGAACAGACTTACACATACAGCTCCCATTGAAAGTGCAATAATTTTACACTATGTCTGTATGTTTTTAAATGGTGGTCAAATATCCATTTTACTAGACAAGACTCAATTTTGCAAATAGAAGAGACCAAAATAATTCAAACTCTAAGTTTAATTATGAAATATGAAATTATAATAGCTCTGACTTAGGTTTTTTGTTAACTTTTGCTAGAAAACTAAGAAATAAGAGATGTCTGATTGAAATGAATGGNTAAAGACTGCAACATTGTGCTTTGTTATATTGTGCTATGTTATATATATGTTATATATTGTTCTTTTTTTCTGAAATTTAAGAAAATCATTGCAGGTATGAAGTTTGGAGAAAACATAACCATCAGTAAAATAATATTAAAAAATGATACAATCATAATTTTGATGTTCATGGTATTGCACCAGAAGTTTGACTATAGGTTAAAGAAGGAATTGCCTTTTTCCTAAGGCAAATAACTTGACAATAGTTGTTTATCTTTGCAAAATTTTAGACAGGTGTAAGAGGACATGTTAATTCCTGTTCAGCCACTGCAATACTGGTTTATAGCACACTTCAGTGTTCATAAAGTAAGTGGAAAGAAGGGGTCAGTATTTACTAGCTAAGGCAAAAGCTCAATATAAAGAAAGAAGAAAAATGGCAATGCAGACCAGTCCTACAGTCTTTCAGGCATCTGATTAAGTAGTACTAATAAAAGCAGATAATATTGAATATAAATTATTTCCAACAAGAGTTATCAATGCAGTTGACAGATATGGAGTTCCAGATCAATTGCTGAAGTTCTCTGAGAACTTGGAGTGCAAGAACTTCACAAAGCATTTGCAGATATTGTTGGACAAAAGGAGTAAATAACAGGACTTAAGTTGCCATTGCTTGGAACTTCTTTCTCAAGCCTCCTTCTGCTTCACACCAGTGAACAGAGGGGTATAATGAATTTTGCAGCAGTTTCTGAACCCGTGTTTCCTTATTTATTTGGACCCACAGCTACCAACTTTGATTTATCAGTTCTGCAGAGATGTAGCATAAGGAAAGAACAACAAATTAATTGAATTTCATAGAGAAATGAAAGTACAAGGAAAACAAAGGGTCACTATGCTTCTTAGCAAAATCATATTACAGAAATGTACAGCCTTCAGCTGAGTATATACATACATACATGCTCTTCTTGCTTAGGAACAAACAAACAATACATACCTGTGTCATTTCATGCTCTGCTAGTTCCAGGTTTAGTTCAGGTTGCCTGGAGGAGGAGACCGCCAGAGGTAGTGAAGTTGCCTGGGCTGTATCCCTGAAAGCCACAGTAGCTGTTGCTGGTATTGCCAGCAATGCAAAGAGAAGACAAGAGTAGTTGCAGCTTCTGCTCTGCCCACCTTGGGACAAAGGCAGCTGCACTTTCACGAGCTCTGGGAAAACTGCTTTGCCTAAGTTTCTAAGGAGCCAGGGTTTGTTCCTTTTTGGTGGGGAAGGTGGGTTGTATCTTAAAATTCTTGCTTAAATATGGGAAGCTGATAGTGCACTTTTCTCTCTTTGAGTAAGATTCAGGTATCCAATGTCCTGTTTATCTGCAACTGTATCTCCTCAAAAAGCAACAAATGATCCAACTGTTCTTGTTGCCTTTTAGGGCTCTGAAGGAGAGATCTGTTCCACGATCCCCCAATAACTTTCAGTGAGACTTATTCTTTGACAATCTTGACACATAAAATATAGAGATAAAACTGAGGTTCCTCATAGGAAGGCTATGAAGATAAATACTTTCTTGCAATGGATTTCCACAAATCCTTCAAAGCAGTAAGAAATATGCCTGTAAAATTACTTCAGAATTGATACCAAAATACATTCTGATGATGAGGGAAAAATAGAATAAGATATTGATCAGATATTTGCCATTAATTGGACAAATTGGTTCACGGCATTCACTTAAATGTGCATATTACATGTAAAAATTCCTGATGTGGTTCAAGGTGTGCAATGTTTAATATTGGTGCTACATTCCAACAGGGTAATTTGAGTCTGTTGCTAGTTAAATGAATCATTACAATACGTTTTCTCTACCAATGTATATTTGCCAAATTTTCCTTAAAGGTGCCTTGGCCTTCAGAGGATAAGTGTTTTTAGAAAAATAGTAGGCTAAAGGAGAAAGAATTATACATAAGTATCTTTGGAAAAGAAGTGTGTGGGTTCTTTTTCCATGTCCCATGTATGAATCCACATGTAAGATCTTTGATGTGGATACTAAAACAATCTGGATACTAGTACTCAGAAGAGATAGGCAACATCAGTCTTTATAACATGGCCTATGTAATTTATACTGTAGTTATGATATTCTTGTAGCATTGTATATGTTTACTGTTCTATTTCTGAAAAAAAATTGGGAAGTTTTTGTAGTTAGACCTTTTTATTTAATTTATTTTTAATAGAATTTTTGGTTATGCTTTATTTTTCATGAAAAGAGTTAGTAGTTGAAAAATGGAGAACTCAGATTTTCTATGCTGCACAATCCCAAACAAGGCATTCTAAATGAATAAGTAAAGTGAAGTATTTACAAGAATCAGCACTTTTCCCAAGTGTTTTGCAAGAATTCAAAGTGGACGCAAGCACTCAAAACATCCTTAGAGATCCTAGTTTACTGCCTGTCTCATTTTCTGGCAAGTATTTAATGTAACAAAAAGTGCTCCACAAAATACAAAAGCTTTTTCTTCAGATTTTTTTCAGTGTGGTGAATTTGGAGTCCTATTTTACTTTATGTATCTGCAAATAAGTTTAGTAAATATTTGGCTAGGAAGCTTTAAGAAAACACAGAAGTGATACTAGGAAAAATTGAGATGGCTTGCAATTCTAGCAGAAATGGAAAAGGGAGGTAGCAGGGGAAGTTACTAATTTTGCAGTGACTAACGGAAAGAGGGCACAATGCACTGACCCAATCACATTGTGTAGCCTTTGCCTTCCCTCTGAGTTACTTCTTTTACTACCTGGATCTAACAGGCCTCGTGATTAGTTGGGG
>VXBX01005997.1:64802-143245 GCA_013400415.1 Scytalopus superciliaris | reverse complement strand
CTGCCCGCAGGACTCGCTGGGATGTGGCCTCCGCACCTGCTACCGGTACCTCAACCAGACCAGCCGCAGCTTCGCCGCCGTTATCCAGGCTCTGGATGGGGAGCTGCGGTGAGTGGAGGGGGTCGCTGGGGTCCTGCGGTGGGGAGCTGGGGGGTGCAGTGCTCCACTCCGGCACTGGGGCTCCCTCGGAGGTGGTGGGTGTGCTGAGACCCAGATGCCAGGGCTCCCCTGGAGGTGGCAGGGGTGATGCTACCCCAAGTCCCGTGATTCTTGGGAGGTGGTGGGTGTGATGTCCCCGGACACTGGAGCTCCTCGGGAGGTGGTGGGTGCAATGCCACCCCAACAAAGGGAATCTCCAGGACGTGGTGGGCGTGATGCCCCCCAGATACTAGGGCTCCCCAGGAGGTGATGGGTGTAATTCTCCTCCTCAACACTGGGTCTCCCTGTTTGGTGGTGGGTACCCCAGGAGGTGGTGGGTGGGATGCCTCCTAACTTTGGGGCTCTCCAGGAGGTCACAGATGTGATGCCCCTCAACACTGGAGCTCCCCAGGGGGTGGTGGATGTGATGCCTCCCAATACCAGGGCTCCCTGGCAGAGCTGGCAGGGATTGGTCTATGCAGTACCCCTTGTTTTTCTTTAGGGGAGCTACTGGGACATGCTCCCTCTCCCATTGGAAGCTGGCCGGACTCACCCAGCTCAGCCCCACCCCGTGCAGCGGGACGTGGGGTTTTTCACGTCTGAGCTGGCTGTTCCACATCCCCCCCCAAACTGGGTCCCTCGGCTGAGCAAGCCTGGGACAGACACTGCAGCTTCCTGGCCAGCAGACTGTTAAACTCGGGGCCTGGCTGTGTGCCGTGTGTGACACTCTGGGAATGTGTCCCAACAGTGCCAAGGCTGGCACTGGCCTTCGGGATGGCCAGAGGGAGGAGATGAGGAAAAACCTGGGGCAGACAAAGGGTCTGGACCCTGCCTGGGAGGTGCTTTTGGAAGCAGCTACATCAAAACCTCCACAGTTGTTGAAGTGGGATTATTGCATGCTCATTTTTTGCTGTGTAAATTTTGCTGCCCTTTGCGGGGAAAGCTTCAAACGGGAATAGTAACAGAGGATGCAAAGCTCAGCTGGTCCAGGATCTCGTGCATGTCAATATTCTCCATATAATTCCTTATATTCATATGGTAGTTACTGATTTCAGTTTGTAAACCTCCAGTTAATCCCAGGATGGGTTAATCATCAAATAAGGGGGTTCTGTAAATTGAACCAGACACGTTGCAGCTCTGCTGAGCAGTCGTGCCCAAACACTTACATGACTTGTTGGAATTCTGAGCCCTGGTTTGGCATTTTGGAGTTGCCCCACAGCTGTATCCTGTGTATATGAAAAGGTGCCTGCAGCCTGGTTTACAGGAAAGGCAAAGAAATGCAGCGGTTTTGGCTGGAATTGCGTGGAAAAGTATAAGTAGGGCCAAAAATCAAACTTTTTTTTTTCCATTCTTGGTATATTAGCTAATGTAGAAATTAAGGGAAAAAAGGCCAATTAAGAAAACACCATGAAACCTGTTAGCAGTGTCAGTCTGCTGTGTACTTGCCTTGATCTTCCTGTAGTTATCTTCTTTGTCTGTCTGTCTGTTTTGTTCTTTAATCCTTGCCTTGTAGCTTGCTTTTTCAGGAAAGCTTTCTCCCTTCAGGGCACAGAAACTTCTTCCTGGCATCCTAAAAATGTTCTTGCTGGATCTTTGCAACCCAAGCTGTGCAGGGATGGTGGTTGAATTACAGCTGACTCTGTAGTGGATCAGGGGAAACTTGTTTTCAAAGTACAGTAGCTCTGCTGGAGAATTTAGGGACAGAAGAGGGAAATACAAAATAGGGAGGTTATAGAAATAGGTAGAACAGCAACCTTACCAAAGGAATTAGTTTTGCTGCATCAAAAAAGTGCTTACATTGATGTTAACCCCATCAGGGAGTTCAACTGAACCCCTGGGGTTACAGACATACATCCCAGAAGAACTGCTGGAAAACAGAGAACTTCTGGATGAGTGGTTGGGGCAGAGCTTCCCCAGCCAGGCAGGATGTTGGTAGTTGATCTGTTTGGTTCCTTCTTGCTTATTATTTTTGGCCCCGTAACCTGCATATTTTACTGTCCAGAGCCCTATCCAGCTCATTGTTCTGTGGTTAGGGTGTTGTCTTGGAAGGTGGGAGGCTCAAAACTGCAGTTTGATGGGCAGCTGACCCAACATCTTTACTGCTGCTGGTGGAGAGGAGTATGAGCCAACACCATGGCTCCTCTCCTGGTGCTGGAGAGGAGGAGAGGGATGCTCCTGCTTTCCCCCACTTCCAGCCCTGCGGTTCTGCCTGTCCCTGGGACCCTTTAGGATCCATTCCTGAAGGTTCAGCAGTTTCTGACTGTCAGAGGATGAATATGGTGGCAAGGAAAAAGGAAGGGGGGGGGAGCAGTGCCTAGGACAGAACTGAAGCTTGAGCCCTGAGATGATCCAGACATGCTGGTGCTTCCAGTTGTGCCCAATCCAGCTTGACCCTGAATGTTTCCAGGGATGGGGCATCCAGCACCTTTCTGGACAAATAGTGCCAGACCCTCATCACCCTCACAGTAAAGAATTTCTTCTCTGATTTGCCCAAATTGCCACAGAGCTAAAGTCAGTACATGGTGGAAGTCAGGGATGCAGTTATGCTCTGCATGTAGAAGTGGGGTTAAAGAAGTGTTTTAACCATGCTGGCTCTGGAATTACTGCTGGCTCTTCCCTTGGCATGATGCCACTGTGAGAGGTGCTTCTGGGCTGGCATTTCAGGTTCTGCTCTGCCTTTCTTGGTTGCTGCTGCCAGAAGTTGCTGCTGGAAGTGGTTTGGAGTCTTGGGCACTTAGATCTTGTTGGAGGAACCTTTGCAACCCAGTTAGAATAGAAAACTCAGTCGTGCAAAGGAACAGGAATGAGAGAGCTGCTCATGAGCCCTCAGATGCGTGGTTTGATGAAGGTGCTAAATACACTTCAATCAAGGAAAAAAAGCCAAATGTAGCAGTACTGGCTCTAAGAGCAAGTCAGTTTTCCCTGGATGCTTAATCCCTGCTTGCACATTGTCATCCCAGGAGTACAACACTGTCACCAAGTAATTAGCATTTAAGCAGTCCAAGCAAGTTTCCATTTGTTTAATAATTAATAAATGCCTCGTCTCCTTGACATATCACTGTGCTCATGGAGATGTAGGGATTATTCTCTGTAAATCCCAGAGCTGGAAACAGTGTTTCCTGCTATCAGGAATTTTTTTTTTTTTTTTACATTTGCTTTTTCCAATAAGGTGACCTCGGGCTCTGTCCTCTGGGTCCTAGCGAGCCCTGGTCTTGCTTGCAGGGTTGGGTCTTTCTGGTCAGGGAGATTAGAGGTCACACCCTTTGCTGCTACACATCTTAGAAAGCCAAAAGCCACACCATATTTCCCCTCACAAAGGAAAAACCTGGACTTCCTGACCCAGTTCAGGTGTGTTGGAAGTGCTGCTATCTTCTAAAGTCATCAACGACCAGGCAGTGTCAGTGTGTGTCATACTAAGCTTGAAGTGCCTCTGCTGAGGGTAATCTGGTTTTTCTCCCCTCCCAGACATGCTGTCTGTATATTCTACCTGGTGCTCCGTGCCCTGGACACTGTAGAGGATGACATGAGCATCCCCTTGGATGTGAAGGTCCCGATGCTGCACGAGTTCCACTCCTATCTCTATCAGCCAGAGTGGAAGTACATGGAGAGCAAGGAGAAGGACCGGCAGGTGCTGGAAGACTTCCCAACGGTAAGGAATCCTCCTCCTGCCTTCAGCTGCCTTGTGGCACCTTTGGGTGCCTGGTTGTCTCTCCATGTCATGCCTGCAGAGATTGTTCAGTCCCACAGCTCTTCCCAAGGCTCCATCACCTGCACACAGGGCTGGATGCCGAGCTGGAGTGAGAAACCCAAACATTGTGCAACTCTCTCTGTGAGCCAGAGGTGATCTGTCTGTGGAAAAGTGCCAGCTCTAAAGAGTGGCTTTTTGCCTCTTCTCTTGGAAAAGTGAATGATCATTGCCTTGTGGAGAGAAATTTGGGTTTGTTACTGGGGTTGGGTGTCCTGTGCCCTAACAGGTTAGGAGACAAGGAAAGCTTGTCTGGCACCTGGCTTATGGATGGTCCAGTGTTCAAAGTGACCCTGCAGGATCTGCTCTAGAGCTCCAGGAGTCTGTGTGCAGATCTTTGATGTGATATAAGGCCAGGTTGGATGTGGCTCTGAACAACTTGGTCTAGTGGAAGGTGTCCCTGCCCGTGGCAGGGGATTGGAATGAGATGACCTTTAAGGTCCTTGCAACCCAAACCATTCTATAATTCTATGATATAAGATAAAAACCACCCTCACTGTTATTAGTAGCAATACTGCCCAAAGTTACTGCTCTAAGGATCTTTCTAAAAGGAAGCCACACAGAGCCTGTATCTCCATAGCAAGCCACAGTATACTGGGGCCTGTTCTCTGGCCTGGAGGCTTGTTGAGAAAGTCTGGCCATGTCCAAACCACTAAACTCTCTCAGTGTGCACAACATAAAATCATAGAATAGTTGGGGTTGGAAGGGACTTTAAAGCTCATCTCATTTCAATCCCTCTGCCACAGACAAGGGCACCTTCCACTAGGCTAGGTTTCTCAAAACCCTGTCCAACCTGACCTTGAATTTTTTGGGGGCATTCACAGCTTCCCTGGGCAACCTCTGCCAGTGCCTCACCAGACTCACAGTAAAAAGCTTCTAATAGTATTTGGTAGAGATGTATTTGTAGGTCGTGCTTCTCTGGGTAGGGAATTGAAGCCACTGAGACACAGGGCAGGGATGTGCCAGCAGCCATGGATAGAGCCAGGAGGAAAACCTGGATTGCAGTGGTATTAGGGCTATCATCACTCACACCTTATTGCACACACACACTGGGCTGGCTGCAGTGACCCACCCATGGAGAATAAGCACAAGGAAACGTGACGCTCCATGGTTTTGGGAAGGGGAAGATGCACTTTTAAACTCCTTTTACAGTGTGAGGGTGATTGAGACATTGCAGGTGTCCCTGCTCATGGCAGGAGGGGTTGGAATTAGATCACCTTTAAGGTCCCTTCCAGCCCAAACCATTCTGTGATTCCATGTTACTGGACATGCAGAAGAAGGATTTCACACTTCATTGCTTGATGCCTTCTTTGTGGAAAATGTGCCTTGTGAAGCCAGAACTTCAGAGAGCTCAGGAGAACAGAGCACCACAAGCCTCCCCATTTTTTCTCCATGGCTGGTGTGATGGAGTGCTCTCAAATTCCAAGAGAAAACAACTCTGTGCACCAAGTGCAGTCAGTTTTGTCCTGCAGCTCCCACATGATACCAGTCCAAGGCCACAGAACGTTCCCAAAGATGTTGCTGTGTCTGATCTCCCGCCAGAGACCGTCCCATTTAGACTGAGAACAGACTGAGCCTGTGCTCCAAGGACCTTGAAACAGCTCTGGTTGGGGGAGTTGTCCCAGATCTCCAGCCAGGGCAGGATTGGAGCCTGATAGACAGTATTTTTCTGATTTTTAATAAGTGCTGAGCTCTGCTGTTTTTTCCTGACACGGTGTTTTATTTTTTAACCCATGCTACAGATCTCCATGGAGTTCAGGAACCTGTCAAAGGTCTACCAGGAGGTGATTTCAGATATTTGCCACAAGATGGGTGTTGGAATGGCAGAGTTCTTGGAGAAAAAAGTGGACTCTCAACATGAGTGGGATAAGGTAAGTCAGCCTGGAGAGAGGAGCGGACTGAACATGAGTAAAATCATGGAATCATTAAGATTGGAAAAGCCCTCTAAGATCATCAAGTCCAACCATTAACTCAGCATTGATAAGGCCACCACTAAATCATATCCCCAAGTGCTACATCCACACATCTTGATAACACTTTCAGGTAGAGTCCACATTGTGTCCATGGAAAGAGGAGACAGAGCATCTCTGTCTTCCTGCCTGCGGGGAGAGGGTTCAGCTGGGTGAGGGAGGCTGTGTGGGCTCGGAAAGGCATTGAGAGCCTCCTGGTCCTGTGGGTGACAGGAGGATGGTGTGGATTGTTGGTGTTGCCCACCAGCACGTGTTTTGGGTCACCCATCACATCAGCTGTTCCCCCATGGGCACTTTATTTGGCTGCTGGAGGCAGAGTGACACATTGGTGGGACATCCCTGGTGAGGTGTTTGGGAAAAAGTTTGTTTTCATGGCAAAGCCAAGACAACCCAGGGAGGGCCATGAGAACTTGCATTAAATGAGCTGTCAGTTATTTCTGAGCATCATTTTTGTAAAACTCCCTGTAGCAAACAGGCAGCTCTTTGTAACTGCTCCTTTTACCTTGTTTTTCCCACCCTTTCCCCAACCTGACATCTCACAGTATTGTCACTACGTTGCTGGGCTGGTGGGCATCGGCCTTTCCCGTCTCTTCTCTGCATCAGAGCTGGAAGATTCTATTGTGGGGCAGGACACGGAGCTGGCAAACTCCATGGGCCTCTTCCTACAGAAAACCAACATCATCCGTGACTATCTGGAGGACCAGATGGAAGGAAGGGAGTTCTGGCCCAGAGAGGTGAGGGAAAACCTTGTAAAATCACTACTGTTGGCTGTACAGCTTTATAGTAACAGTTCTTATAATGAAAATGGGCTGACAAGTTCCACATCTGTCTACAGCTCTCTAAATACACATGACAGGACAAGGTGATGTCTTCCCACATTGCCAAGAACTTGTTGGGCAGCTTTAATTCCCTCTCTGTTAGGTTGGCTCTAGGAATGAGGGAGAATAAGGCTGGGTGAGATCCCAAGAGGGTACCTGGTCTGTTCCCAAGGGCAGGATCAGCTCTGCCTGTGCCTGACAGATGCTTGTCTGCTTGTCTTGAGGCCCTCCAAGAATGTTTCTCTCCCTTTTCCATGTGGCTCAGCTGTCTCACAGAGCATTTCCTGATGTTCATGTGTTCAAGGCCAGGCCAGATGGAGCTTGGAGGAACCTGGTCTAGCAGGAGGTATCTCTGCCCATGGCAGGGGGTTTGGAACAAGATGGGCTTTAAGGTCCCTTCCAAATGAAACCATTCTGTGTCAGCCGGATGTGTGGCTCATCTTTTCCTTGCCCTACCTCAAGAAGATCTGGGGATGAGTTCATCCTTCTTTACAACCCCTTTGTATCCACGAAGGTCACCATCATGTCTCCACAGCCTACTCTTCCTGCTTTCCTTTATCCTAGTAGTGTTTCAAGGCTCTTGTGGGTCTCTGGTGGTTCTTGTTGCTCTCCCACACCTCAGGCTGTTACTGATGTCTTTGTTATGACATGAATGTCCCCTCCAACTCGTGAGCCCTTATCTTGGTGTTTAGGTTTGGAGCAGATATGCACAGAAGCTCTCGGACCTTGCCAAGCCAGAGAACATCGAGATGGCTGTGCAGTGTCTGAACGAGCTCATCACCAATGCCCTCCACCATGTCCCCGACGTCCTTACGTACTTATCCCGCCTGAAAAACCAAAGTGTCTTCAACTTCTGTGCTATCCCCCAGGTGAGCTTTCTTTTCAAGTGATTCTTCACAATCTGCAGCCAAGCTGATGAGAAGCTGGAGGTGCAGGAGGTCACGGATCATGTTGTTTTTAGCCTGTTTTACTCCCATCTCCTCCTTTTTTCCTGCTACCTACTGTTTCTGCTGGTGGTGAGGTTGTGGCTCCACTCCAGTGTCTTGCTATCGATGTCACTACAGCCAGGGTGACCCCTTGGCAAGTTCCTGACAGTGCAGTAAAGGCTCTTCATGTGTGTCCTTAGGTGATGGCCATTGCTACGCTGGCTGCCTGCTACAACAACAAGCAGGTGTTCAGGGGGGTGGTGAAGATCCGCAAGGGACAAGCCGTCACTCTCATGATGGATGCCACAAACATACAAGCTGTCAAAGCCATCATGTACCAGTATGTGGAAGAGGTAGGTTCAGCAGTTGGCTTTGAGAGATTTCTGGCTGTTTTTGTGCCCATTCTTGGTGTGGAATTGGGAACACGTGTGGTGACTCTGTTAATCCTTTCCCTGTATGCCTTAGTTCAGTGGTGGTAGGGAATGTGATTTTGACCTGGACCAAACTGGGAGCTGGATGTGTTGCCTTGAACATAACCCTTGGTCTCAGCCTGTGCTGAGAAGCAGAGACTGAGGCCAGTGGTATCCTAGCCTGTGTCAGTCATAGTGTGGCAGCAGGACCAGGGCAGTGACTGACCCCCTGTGCTGGGCATTGCTGAGGCCACACCTGGAATCCTGGGGTCAGTTTTGGGATCCTCATGACAAGAAAGACATTGAGGGGCTGGAACATGTCCAGGAAAGGGAACAGCTGGGGAAGGGTCTGTAGCACCAGGAGCAGCACAGGGAGCTAGCAGGGATCAGCCTGGAGAAAAGGAGGCTCAGGGGGCACCTTCTGACTCCCAACTTGAAGGTCATGCAGAGCTTAAAAGTAAAGGATCAAGTGGTGGGTGGTTTCATGTGAAGAAACTGCCTCACTCCCCCAAAACCAAATCCAGTGAGGGCTGTTAAATAAAAAGACATCATTTCTGCACCAGGGAGACTCCAAACTAGGGGTTATTAGAGCTCCCCTTGTGGGCTGGTCAGTCCCATGACAAGGGACAGTGACATCACAGCACCTTAGCTCAGAAAAAAGTCTCTGCTTGTGCCCACCTTGCTAAGACTCATGCAGAAAAATATTTGAATGCCATGGGATTTGAAGAGAAAACCCCAAACACCATGGAACGGTCTGATGGATGTGGCTGTTTCAAGGCAGTCACACACTGGGGTGTCACCCTGGTTTGAGGTTGGTAGTGAGTGAGGATTGCAGGGTGGGAACCGCTGGTCCCAGTAACATCACTGGTGGTTGAGGAATCCATGTGGTACATGTACCGTCATGGGGCGCCCTCAAGAGGCAGCTTGGCTTAGTGCACTTCCCAAGGGAGACTGGCCTGGACCCATCCAAGCATCCCTTGCTCCATGGCAGTGCACCACGGGGGCTGCTCTCAAGGACACGGTGGCCCTTAAACCTTCCTCTTCCACCTCATGTTCCCATGTCTCCCCTCAACTTCACGTGAAACCCTTAACTTCTCCTTCCTCCTTCCCTAGATCTACCAGAAGATCCCAAGCACAGACCCATCCTCCAACAAGACGCAGCAGGTCATCGCCTCCATCCGTGCCATGAGCCTGCCCAGCAGCACCATGGCATCCCGGCACCACTACTCCCCCATCTACCTGTCCTGTGCCATGCTCCTGGCAGCCCTGAGCTGGCAGTACCTCAGCACCCTCTCCAAGGCCTCTGAGGAGTATGTCCAGGCGGGAGAGAACTGATGGGCAGCAGGCGGGCAGGGGGGAAGAGATGGTTGGCAGGTGGGCAGTGCAGGTAGGAGGCACCTCGTCCCCTGCTGTGGGGATGGCCAGGCCCCAACACCGGGAATGGGACAAGGATGGGACCCCCTGGTGAGCCGCAGCCCCAGGGGTGACAGCGTGGCATTGCTGGACTCCATCCTCACTGCCCTTGCCAGCTGCTTGGATGGTTACAAATGCTAATTGGAGTCTTACTGTTTAGGGTTGAGTATTTTCCCCCCTTCTTTCATGTTGGATGGTTTTACCTGAGGTTTTGGGTTTGTTTTTTTTTTCTTTTTTTTTTTGATAGAATGGTTTGAAATAGAAGCTCCACTTGCTTCTTTTCTTTCTCGAGATTTGAGGCATCTTTTTCAGCTCAGAGCTGAGCAAAACCCTGAGGGTTTTGCCTCCCTTTCTTAGGCAGCCTCTTCCCCAAAGCCTCCGGTACGTGCTCTGTGATGGAAGGGCATTGCTTCAGCTGGGAGAGGAACATGCTTTCTTATCCAGGGAAAAAGCTCTGGCCATCTTCTGGCCCTCAGCCCAGGCTGGTTGACAATCCTGCAGCTTGGAAACAGGCAGAGGCAGTAGTCCCATTTTTGGTGTGCTGAAGGAGGCCTTTTTAATGTTAAATAAATAGGAGGTGGGATGCTCTGTCCATTTTGACGTGCCCCCAGCTGAAAGGCAGCTGTGCAACTCCCTGCCCTGTGACAGATGATCCCTGCACTGGCAAAGCCCTTGTTTTTAGCAGTGGTGAGGTGATTAAAAAGAGGAGGGAGATGGCAGCGTGGCCCTCAGATCCTAACCCTAGGCCCAGCTCCACTGTTGGGCCTGGGCTCTGCACTTCCCCAGCCCAAGGGGATGGGTGGTGGTGGCAGAGGAAGGCAGGGGAGTGAGGGTTTTTACCCTGCTGTCCCTCTTGGGTTGCTTTTTGGGTGGTGGGCATTGACCACTCTGAAGGGTAGCAACGATTCCTGCCATGGGCTGGGAAGGCTGGAGCCACCGAGGGGCTGACCAGGGCAGGTTTCCCTGGTCCACTTGGCTCCAGCTTTGGAATGGTGCTTTGAGTTACACTGATGTGGGAACTGGAAGAGCCTGGTTTGAAACACATCAGGCTGGACTTACAAAAGGAAACAACACTTTAAAGGCAAGTCTTGTTTTCCTGGGGTGGACAGCAGTTTTCAGGGTCCTTACCCACCCCTCTCAAATGCTGCTTTGCTGTTGTGAAGGGAAGGAGAGCCCATGTCCTGGTACAGGACAGATCTACCAGGGATAGATTGGTGGCCTTTGCAAGGCCCAGCCCCTGTGGCCAGGTTGTTCAAAAGGAGAACCCCAACTCCACAGGTACCAATGTAGATAGTTTTAAGCTGCTGTTCTAAAGAAACTTGCGGTGGCTCTCTTTGTGCAGCTTCCCGTCTCGTTGAAATTAAAAGTTTTCTTTGGGAAAAAAAAAAAAAGTTGGATCATTTTTTTTTCCTGGCTGTCATTCCTTTTACACCAGTCATTCCCCACACAAGTTAGAAGCAATTCCTGTGCTTCCTTGGTGCCAAATCAGGGTATCACAGTACAGCCCTGCGTGCCACACACAAAGGAAGAATTTTAACCAGGGTGACAGCTGAGGAGCAGTAAATTAACGCTGAAAGGAGCTTGCCCAGCAGGCAGCAGGAGTGGTGGCACAGCTCCAGTGCCTTGGGTGCCTCCTCCTCCTCAAGGGATGCTGGGGACAGGCCTCATTGCCACCTGATTCAGATTGAAACACCTTCCCCAGCACAAGCCCCAACCAGTGGGTGGCACCAGTAGGGCCAGAGGACAGGGCTGGGACTGACCATACTTGGCATGAGGACAGGCACGAGATTCTCCCCCTCTGCTCTGCTCTGGTGAGACCCTACCTGGAGAGCTGCCTCCAGCCCTGGGGAACAACAGCACAAGGATGTGGAGCTGCTCGAGCAAGTCCAGAGGAGGCCATGGAGATGCTCCAGGGGTGGTGCCCCTCTGCTCCAGAGCCAGGCTGGGAGAGCTGGAGGGGTTCACCTGGAGAAGGGAAGGCTCCAGGGAGACCTGAGAGCCCCTTCCAGAGCCTAAAGGGGCTCCAGGAGAGCGGGAGAGGGACTTAGGACAAGGGATGGAGGGACAGGACAAGGAGGAATGCCTTCCCACTGCCAGAGGGTAGGGCTAGATGGGATATTGGGAAGGAATTCTTGGCTGTGAGGGGGGGGAGGCCCTGGCACAGTTTGCCCAGAGGAGCTGTGGCTGCCCCAGCCCTGAAGTGTCCAAGGCCAGGTTGGACAGGGCTTAGAGCAACCTGGGCTAGTGAAAGGTGTCCCTGCCCCTGGCCAGGAACTGGAACTGAAGGATCTTAAAAGTTCCCTTCCAATCCAAACCATTCTATGAAGACAAAAGGGTCTCACCCGCTTCCACACCAGACAATAAGTTGGGGTGGTTGGAAGTCAAGCAAAAGCAACCAGGGGCCAGAAGACAAGACACTGGAGAAATCATTTATTGGCACGGTTGTTCCAACCACATACAGCACAGCTCTGGCTCACTGGTGTCTGAGTAAGCAGAGGTAAGGGGCTATTTTACAGTGCATGGGAGAGCCTGCTTCACGTGTTTCAGCCTGTAGCCTCAGCTCAGTAATATATTTCTTGTTTTAAAATTAAAAAAAAAGCTCTTTTGCTATATTAGTGTTGTCAAATTACATGATTCCTCCTACAGAATTACTACACCTCCCCCCAGTAACAAAAATAAGGGTTTTTTCTTCCTTAACGCCTGTGGCTCAAGAAAAAAAAACTTCAGTTGTGTGAAAGTCAGTGAGATACCTTCAAGCATCTGCATGAGCTCCCTGCAGCAGACTCTCAGGTCAGCATTCAGCACCTGCAGCCTCAGAGCACCCCAGTTTTGGATGCTGCACCCTTGCCCAGGCATGACCTGCTGCACACACTGAGCTGCCCAGCCATGGATAGAAAGTGGCTTGCTCTTTCCAGCATCCTCCTAGATGCTGGCAGGGTCTTTGACCAAAGGCTCATGGAGCTCCAGCCAGGCCCTTCCCCAGGATCAATAACCCCAGACTACAGCAGATAAAAAAGCAAACAGTTCAGGAAGAAGTGGTTTAAAAAGCCGCATGGATGGAGCAGAGCAAGAGATGCACAAAGGACTTGGTGCAGGCAGCTCTGGCCAGAGCCAGCCCCACAGCAAGTTTATCAGTATTTTGTCACTAATAGGTCTAAATTTAGCCAATTCAAGGTACACACTAACATTTCCTGCTTGTTTGGAGTCCTAACAGTCAGACTAACCCAGTCAGGGGTGCACAAATTCCCCCTGGCCATGGCTTTCCAGCAGGATCCATCTCTGCTGCCCCAGCAAGTCCCTAATCTCAGCACAAAGCTACTGCTTCCCACCCTCCCAGTAACAAACTGGGCTGGAAGGGGTCCAGGCTAACCAAACACCAAGAGGCCAGTGAGCTCCCCAGCAGTCCTTTGAGCAGGGAATGCCCCGTGGCTGTGACCCACCAGGAGCAGAAGGTTGGCAGAGAGCAGTTCCACCTCCAGCTCCAATGTACAATTAAAAAAAACCCAAAATAAAAACCCCCAAAAAATCGAAAACAAACAAAAAAACCCCAAAAAAAAAAAAAAAAAAAAAAAAGAAAAAGATAAAAAGCTTTAATAAAGTAATCTCAACTATAGTCTCTTCGAAGGGGGGTCTCTGCACCCAACCCACTATCAGTTAAAAGCATCAGGGACTCAGGATTATCTGTGGTTTGATCAGGATTACATCCTCTTCCAGTACTGCTCCGTCCTGGGGATGCCGGCCACAACCTCGGACTCGATGCCACAGTGGTCCTCCCCTCGGAGGATTTTGAAGAAGCCTGGAAGCACACCAAGAGCAAAACTCAACCTCCCCACCATGCCCAGGAGGGCAGGGAGGGGGTTCCCTGCCGGGCCTCACCGTTGTCACCCCAGTCGGTGTTCCAGGAGTTGGCAACCAGCCAGTATGGGGTGTCATTCTCCACGCCCCAGCCCAAGATCCGGATGGCGTGGCCTCCAACCTGCTCTCCGGACACGTGCTGGTACACCCCTGCAAGGCAACACACCAGCAATTCCATGGGTACTGTGTCTCCTCACCACAGAGCACTGACAGCTTGTGGGACACCTGATCTGGTGACCCAGAGAGTAGCTGAGAAGGTTTTTTGAGGGAATGGTTTTAAACTAGAAGAGAGGTTGAGATTGGGTGTTAGGAGGAAATGCTTGGCTGTGAGAGTGGTGAGGCCCTGGCACAGGTTGCCCAGAGAAGCTGTGGATGCCTCATCCCTGGAATTGTTCATGGACAAATTGGATGGAGCTTGGAGCAACCTGATCTAGTGGAAGGTGTCCACTAGACAGGGAGAGTGGAACTGGATGAGCCTTAAAGTCCCTTCCAACCCAAACCATTCCATGATTCTGTAACTGATGCTCAACACCAGCTCAGCACACAGGACACCCAGAGACACTCAGCAATGGGCCCAAAGTTCAGAACAAGGAATTGTGGTCCTTGTGTAAAAGTTTTACCTAAAATCTGAGCTACTGTTCTCAGCTGAAATTTGGGGAGGTCCACAGTGGGGTTCCCTCTCTGATCCAGTCCAAAGCACCAATTCCTCTTTCTACAGACCAGTGGATACAGGCTTTGGCATCTGACCCTAGTCTTGCCATACCAGATCCTCAAGTAAGAGTTTGAGATCTCCTCTCAGACTTGAGACAAGGGCCACAGAAGAGGGACCCTCTGGATGAAGTAAGGAACAGGGCTCCCCACAGCCTCAGTGCTGGTGCTCACCAGACTTGTACATCAGGAAATCCTCATAGACAATAAAGGCTCCTTCCACGGGGCCGTTCTTGTAGATCTCAGCCATGATTTCCTTCTCACTGCGAGGGACGCCGTAGGATGTGATGCCTGGGGAGGAAAAAATTCCCATCATTAGGACTGTATGGTCAGGTCACACAGGGACTGGATGGCTTGACTGAGGCTGCTCAGGGTCACCCTGCAAGAGGCTTCTTCTACTTAAATTGAGGTTAAATTCAAACCTAGCTGCCCTAGAGACACTGACACAGTCAGGAAAAGTGGGGTCCAAATACCTCTCTTCTACAGGGAATTATTTCATCTGAGTCCTATTCTGTATACAAAGACCTGTTCCAGAGGGAAGCGAAATTTTCCCACTGTACATCCTCAAGAAACAATCCAAATTACTTGAGACTGAGACAAATCTGGATTATTTTAAATGTACAAGGCTAGATACTGCCAAGGAGTCAGAAGGAGGTGGCTTTGACAGCAGACAGGGCTCAGCACCACACTCTTCAACCCAGCCATGTGCACCATGAAGGGCTAAAATAATTTTTCCCTATTTCAGGTGAGTCCCAGGAAATACAAACTGTGCATCTGCCAGGCTGATGTTTGCTCCAGGACCACCAGACCAGAGAGTCCTCAGAGACAAAGCACACAACATAACCACCACAAACCAGCTTAGGAACAGGTCCAACACTGCTAACCCCACCAAGCTGCCATGAGGAGCAGCTCTGGAGCTGTGCTGGAGGTCACCTCTCTTACCATAGTGCTTGTCCTCTTTGTAAGATGGTGAGTATCCAGGTTCACAGTGCCGGCTGCATCTTGGGGTTCCCCCTCCTTCCCCGGTGCAGGGGGGCCTGGAGCCATTGACGTGGTGCTCACATGGTGGGATGGAGTAGGGACGGCAGCCTGTCAAGGACAGAGGTGACATGAACTGGCTGTCCCCAAACTTCCTAACAGCCATGCTGGAGAAGACACCAGATGCCACAAGAAAGGGCCCTTCTGACCCAAGGACCCCACAGATCAGTGGGATGCAAGAGTAGGTCTTCCCTTGCCAGATGGGCAATCCCTCCATTAGCAAAGGGTTTCCCTCTGGACCTGCTTCCCACCACCTGCCTCTTGACAAGGAGATGGAAAAGAGAGAAACATGATGGGAATGTGGCCATGCTAGGAGGAGGCAGAGGTTTCCATTCTGGAAGTTACTTTTTGAATGGGAAACATGTCAGGAAGACTCCTGACCTCACCCAAAATATACCAAACTGGTCCAAAACCAGCAGCAACAAAAAATTCACAGCCTGATTCTTTCCTGCTATGGAAGCAGGAGCCTTGTGGGATTGTTAAGAGCTATTGGCTCCCTTCCCAGATGTGTGTCCTGCTTTCAGGTGCTGCTCAGGGACCCTTGTCCCAAAGGACTGACCAGAAGGAGCCATGTGGACAGGAGCATCCAGCTGCTTTGCAAGAGGTGCTCAACTTGAGCCCAGACCTGAAGGAGAGAGCAGCCACAAGGATGCAGACCAGGAGAGAAGCACCCTGAAGGACGTGAACCTTAATGAAGCAGAGATACTCCTCTTTGCTTTCCCAAGGGTATCTGCTGGGACTTACCCACATGGGAATCGTAGAGACCCCCAGACACGAGGCCCCTCTCTGTCCAGTACCTCCACGCGCCAGAGGGGTAACCACCATTGCACCTGGGGGAAGAGGCAGCAGTTCCAGCCCCAGCCTGCTGAGAGCTATCCCAATTTGGGGGAGGCAGGGGAATGGAGCCTGTTTGGGGGGCTGAAGGAAAATTTTGGGCATATTGAACCTTTTTCAGTCTGTTCCTGCCTTCCCCAGGATTTGCCTTGAGACACAAAAGCCTCAGGGAAGAAGCTAAGTGCACTGATGTCTCCAAGTCCCGAAGCGCCTCCTTACCAGGTCCCTGATCAGCTTCTGCTGCCAGGAGCAACAGGACTTGGAGGCCCAACTCCCAACTCTACCTAACAATTGGAAAAGCCACAGGCAAAAGGCTTGTGCCTGAAAATTGAGGATCTGGGACTATGAAAAGATCCCTGCCTTTGGCAGCTGCCAGCCCTGCACAGGAGAGCATCACTGTGTGCTTGCCCTCCCTCCACCAGCCATCATTATCCACTATGCTGGGGGCTCAGGATGTGTCCCAGAGAGACTTTCAATCCATGAAATCACTTTTATGTTCCCACCTAACTCCAGCACTCAAAGGACAAACCTCTAGTGGAGCTTCCTGCTCGTTAGGGAGAGCAGGAAGACAGGTGAGGCAATCAACATGTCCAAGTTGTGTCCCAGCTCCTCCCACCCTCTTTCCAAGTGCACAAGGACCAGGAGCAGCTCACCCCATGCCACACTCGAAGCCACAGCACGACAGCAGGTCCTCAGCAGAGACCTCCACGCTGACCTTGGCATTCGTGTGAACACAGATTCGGTCTGAAATGGCTTCTACGGCGCCAAAAGCCTGTGGGCAGCCCCAAAACACCATTAGAGCTGGCCATGGGAGACAAACCAGGAAACTTCCTGGCAAGGAGTGCAGCAGGCATGGGCCTGGCTGGGAGAAGCCACAAAGGAGCTCAGACACTGCAGGATCCCCTGTTCCCCCACAAAGGGCAGCAAAGATGCTCCAAAGGCTGGAGCTCTTCTGCTCTGGAGACAGGCTGGGAGAGGTGGGGGTGTTCAGCCTAGAGAAGAGAAGGCTCCAAGGAGACCTTGGAGTCCCTTCCAGTGCCCAAAGGGGCTCCAAGAGAGAGAGGGACTTTGGACAAGGGCCTGGATGGACAGGACAAGGGGGAATGGCTTTCCACTGCCAGAGGGCAGGGTTAGATTGAGATACTGGGAAGAAATACTACCCTGTGAGAGTAGTAAGGCCCTGGCACAGACTGCCCAGAGGAGCTGTGGCTGCTCCATCCCTGGAAGTGTTTGAGACCAGGTTAGACAGGGCTTGGAGCAACTTGGTCCAGTGGAAGATGTCCCTGCCCACGGCAGGGGGGTTGGAACTGGATGACCCTTTCCACCCAAACCATTCTGTGATTCACACAGTTCAGTAGCAAACTCAACAGCACATTTCTCATGCAGCAAACACTGTATTAACACGACCTTAAATTGCACATGTTCTTACCCAGCAGGAGCCACAGGAGCCCTGGTCTCTTATCTCACTGATGGTGGGACAGTTGGGCCACTGTGTCCGTGAGTCGAAGTTATCAGGCAGCTCTATGTCTGCAGCAAAGTCTACCCTGCGAGCGAGAAGAGAGAAGTCCTGTCACGGGGACACCAGTGTAACAGCACTGGTTGCACTGGACTCTTCAACTTCCCCTGAAGGTGACCTGGAGGATAAGGGCTCTTGTTGTTTGCTTGCTGAAGGAGCATAAATACTTCTGAAGTCCTCAGACCAGGTCAGCAGCTCCTCTAGTATGTTAATTTTCAAGGATAACAGATTGCACAACTGGTCAAGTATCTGGCACGACATAGGATGGATGTTCCCCTCATGCATGCTCTGTATTTAATTCCATGCATGATGTCCACCAGGCTGCACCCATGGGAACACTGCTCACAGTCTCCCAGAAGAGTCCCTCACTCACTCCAGAGACACCTGGAAGATCCACACAAGTTTTCACAGGAGCTTCACCTTCTCCCAGCACTCACCTCTCAGGGAGCTTGGGCCCACCCAGGAAGGTGCCACAGAGCTTCTTCACATAGCTCATGTCAGCATTGTGGAAGTTGTGCCCTGCCTGGGAAGAGACACACAGAAATGGGACAAAGCTCTTCACAGCCACCAAGCGCATTGCTGCGACCACCCTGGTGATCCAGAGCTTCCCGAATCCCAACCAGAGTCTGACACTTGCTGTAAAACCCAGGGGCCAAGAGCCAACTACCCACAGACACAGAACAGAGCCCCCTCCAGGATCAGCCCATCATGACCTGTAAGGTCCATCTCGAGGCTGTGGCCACAACAAACTGGCCAAGGAGGGTTTGGACAGGTCACCAAGAGAGCTGGACACTTGCTGCTTGTTTCTAGCCTCCTGCAGAATTTCCTCCTCTTACATTGCTCCTATTCCACAAACTCATCAGTGCTCTGCTCCAAAGAGGAGAAGCTCCAGTTACTGTCACTCCAGGAATCCCTGACAGCATCACCTCACTGGAAAACTCAACTGGGACCAAGGCTGGTTTGAGGTCACCACTGCGGTGAGACTCCCAAAGCTCAGCCCCTGCATCCCACAAAGAGACTCTTAGCAATGTATCCAAAAAACCCTCCCAAAATCAACGCAGTACTCACCTTCCAGGTGGTGTTGAGCTTGTTTATGTGGTTGACCAGGTCACTGGACAGAGGAGGGTAGTAAGGAATGCTGCGAGCATTGGTGAAGGCCACCAGGACACACAGGATGGACACGGACGGCCACATCTTGGCTACAGAATGGGACACTCCACCTGCAGCCAGATTGGAGCATCATTGGAAACTTCCTAAGGTGGGCTCAGACTGTGAGCAAGGCTGAAGGACTGTCACAGCAACACATGGGAGGATAAAACGTGGCTGCACCAGGTCCCTTTGTATCCCCAAATAACCCAAAGGTCAGAAAGACACGGGAGCAGAGAAATAACCCCCCTCCTGCAGCTCAGGAAAAATCAAACAAGGCAACCCTGTTTGTTGACCACTGCAGGATTAGCAGCAGCAGGAAAAGGAAAACACTTTTTGAAGCAGATCCAGGGGATTTGGAGGGTATTAAAACCTGTGTTTACTTCCACAAAAACAGAGAATAAGGACTAGAAGGAGAAAGTGACATCCCACATCTATGGTAAACCACAGGCAGGGCTGCAGCCCTGGGGACTTGCTGACTCCTGGCCCTCCTGCAGTGCTCTTCCTGATAAAGAAGTCACTCCAAATAACATTTTTGGACTTTATGGCCTCATTTTGGGCAGCCTGCTGCCATGGGGACCTTGATGGGGTCACAGCCCCAGGTGTGACCCCCTGCCCATGCAGAGAGGGGTCCACATGCACTGGGGCTGCCTGTGGCTGCTGCCCCCCTGCTCCCCTCCCAGTGGGGCTTTTCACCTGGGAGGTGCAGGGCACCAGGAAAGTCCCACTTTGGGGAACAGAAACACAGGGGAAATCCAAGAGCACGAAAGAATGGACCCACCTCCCGTGAAGGAGCACAAGCATCACCCACCCAAAGGTGCGCCAGGGCTCGGTGGATTCCCTGCTCTCCTGCCTCCTTTAATGTAATTCACATCCAACTGCCCAACTCCAATTTAACCCCCCACCAGTAGCCATTGCTTGTTCCACATCCCTGCAACTGACTCAGACACATCACCAGGCCACGAGCTCCTCTATCTCTACAAACACACCCTCCTCCTCCTCCAAACCCTCCCAGCTCCCTCCCACCATCCCCCACACACACCAGCGATCTCCAAGCCTGATGAGCAGCCCAAGACCTCGGATACTCCACAGCAGAGATATTCAGGCTTTAATTCCTGCTCATCTCAGCAAGCTGAACGTGTAATCACCTTTGCAAACCTGGGCTTAAACTGGACACGCAGTTCCTGCCAGCAGCTCTCCAGCCCCAAGCAGCAGAGCTGGATGAGCAGGGGATGGAAGACTCACACACATCTCCATGCTGGCTGCTTCCATCCACTCACAGCCAAGTTTAGCCTTTCCAGAGAAGAAAACCCAGCAGGAGTGTCCTACTTTCAACCAGCAACAAGCCCAGGCTTTTTTCCCTTTTCCCCTCCTACTTCCACCATTTATTTAATTTTGTCCCCCCCTTCTTTGTGCTTTCAGCAGGATGCTCAGCAAATAAAACAGCAGAATTTCATCAGCACGAGTGCTCCTACCCCTAAATCTCACCTCTCTGAAGTGGTTTCATGCATATTTGCTTGCTTAGGGGGCCTCCAGGCAAGGGACTCGCTGGCATTCCTGGTGTCCCCACCGTGCTCCTCTGCTTACGCAGCAGGAAGGAGGTTACGCCCAGAGAAATAAATACACATTTCTAAGACTACTGTGGTTTTTGCCTTGTGCCCCTTGAACATGGGCACAGCAAGCCTGTAGGTGACCAGCTGGAGCTGAAGCACCATTTTAATGAAAAATTTTTAAAAAACAAATAAAAAATGCACACACAAAAAATATCCAGCCCCAAAAAACCCGCTGTACTTCCTGCAGTCAGCTCTGTTTTTTCCTTTGCACAGCAAAGGAGGCACTTTTGTGGCCAGAAGCCACACGAGAGACACTTTTCAGCAAGATGCCTGTAAATTTGCTGACAGAATAAAACCCTCCCTGCAAGGCATCGATAGGCTGCTCATACCCAGCTTTTGAGGGACAGACACGAGAGGTCTCACATCCTCAGGTTACCAGACCACACTCTAGGCAACCTGAAACCGAAGTGAAAACAGAGCCCTGCAGTTTCCCCTCTGACTGTTGCTTTGCATCTGCCCCATGACATGGCCCAGGGCCAGCAAACCCAACAAACCAAATAGCTGAGAGCCAGCCCCTTGTTCAGCAAAAAAACCTCTTGTCAAGTCTCCCATGGGCATGGAGCCTCCTTATGGGCCACAAGATAGCTTGAGTTGCTCAGCCTGGGGAAGACAACACTCTGGGAAAACATGAGAGCCCCTTCCAGTGCCTCCAAGAGAGGTGGAGAGGGACTTTGGTAAGTGCATGGAGGGATAGGACAAAGGAATGGCTTCAAAATAACAGAGGGCAGGGTTAGATGGGATATTATGGAGAAATTCTTCCCTGTGGGGGTGGGGAGGCCCTGGCACAGGTTGCTCAGAGAAGCTGTGGCTGCTCCATCCCTGGAAACATTCAAGGTCAGGATGGATGGGGCTCTGAACAACCTGATATATAGTTAAAGATGTCCCTGCTCATTGCAGGGGGGATGGACTAAATAACCTGTAAACATTCCTTCCATCTAAACCCTTCTATTATTCTATGAGGTCTCATTTGGCTATGAAGTTTCAGGGAGAGCTGACACTCTCAGCTGGCCGACATGGAATATCCCAACATCTGGCTGGGAGAGGAAGGGGAACTCCTTGAGCTCACGGAATTTCTTCCTCCCTGACTCCCCCCTGCTCCTCCCCGGCTTTAGCCAGCGCTCTGTGTCCAGCAGATCTATAAATAGGACACGCAGGCACGGGACTGGCAGGATGGATTCCCATCCACTCCGGGTCACGTGCAGCCGGAGCCACAGCGACCCCGGAGACACCACAGCAAGGGAAAGCTGCTGGTTTCCACCATCACCCCCCTTCCCTAGCTGATCTGAGCTGCAGGAGGCTTCCTGCCAGCAGTGTTATCAGGCACATGCTTCTCCCACCACCTCTATCTCCTCAGCACAAACCTCCACCCATTAAAACCCCAGGGCTGTTTCAAATACCACCAGAAGAGCAGCACCAAACCCAGAGTTGCGTCACAGCTGCTGCAGCCCACAGATATCTGCTCTTTCTGCACAGTGAACAGGTCAGAGGAGTTGCTCCAGCAAACCCAGGAGATCCCGTCCCTTTGCAACCTTCCCATGACTCTGGAGGTGCCTCACAGCTTCGGGATAACCCCGGCTAAGGCTGTTCTCACAGGTCACATCTCACCACAGCTCATTCCTGCTCAAACAAAAACAAGGCTGTTGGATCTCTTAGCACATGGCAGCTTCACCTCAGAAAACTCTCCAGGTGGCAGGAGGATGTTTGGGGCTTGCAAAGAGCCCTCCAAGCTGCTTCACCTCCTCCGGAGCAGAGAACCCCCCTGCTTTGGGATCCAAACCTGCTAATACAGTTTCTTGAAGGATGAGGAAGGAGTAAAAAGGATGAGGAAGGAAAGCACACCTGGCCCTGGGCAGGAGGCTCACAATTCAACCAGCTGGTTTCTTAAAAAAGAGGAAATTTGGGCCACCTGAGTGCAGCCTTGAGCGCCCCCCCGCCCCTCTCAGCCAGAGAGGAGAAAGCAGTGAGGCTGAAGGCTCTGACAGGAGCTTCTCAGAGCAGCTGCAACCTGCGAGGGAGGAGAGTATCTAAAGGCTATGGCTGTGCTGGTGCTGCAGAATCCACCCACATCCCTCCGCGCTGTCGCAGAGGAGGAGGGAAGGAGGAGACACCACCCAGGTGCCTTCTCCCTCTCTCTCAGCCAGAGGCGGCTCCCTGCCTGCCTTCCCAGGGACAGAGCTCCAGCTGTTTGAACCATGCTATTCCAGACATCAGCAGGATCCCCCACAGCAGCCCAGGGAGGTGCACAGTGCCCACAACAGCAAATCCCCCACTGCTGCAGTCACACCATGGAGGTCTTCTCCAAATCACCCCAAAATCAAAGCCCACAGGCCCCATGTAACTTTTGTTAAGAAAACAACAACCCCACCCCCAAACCGGCTATTCCAAGCCCAGCTCACATGACTCAGCTGAGTCAGGTCAGACCAGGAGATAAGTCAGAGCCCTGGAGCACCTCAGCTTCTTCACTGTCTGGGCCAAACCCCTCCAGGCACAGACAGAGGCACTCACACACCCTTCTCCAAGGGTCTGAGTGACATAAAAGCTGTACCACCTTCAATTCTCAAACATTCCCTCCCCACTCCAGGGCCAGGGGTGCTCCTCCAGGGTGAGGTGTGCTCAGCAAAGCCCAAGTCATGTGTCTTCCCCAGCACCAGCCCTTTGCCCAGGCCGGGCTTTGTCCTTTGTTCTGTTTGCCAAGGTTTGTCCGTGACTCCAAGCCACAACAAAGCAAACCCTTTAAGTACAGAATCCAGCTCAGCTTGCTGTGCCACCAGGTGAGCTTGGCGGCACCAACCCCATGGCCTGGTGACTTCATTACAGCTCTCACTGCACTCTCAGAGCTTGAAGTCCTTTTTTTCTTTAAGAAAAAAACATGAGGTGCTCTTGCCCACACTTACTCCTTTGCAGGAAAGCCAGATCACAAGTACAGGTTAGATAACAGAATCCTAGAAAGGTCTGGTTTGGAAGGGGTTCTAAAGATCATTTAATTCCAACCCTACTAGAGCAGGTTGTTTAGTACCTGGCAAAATAAATCCATCCTGAGAAGAGCTGCAGTGCTCACCTCTACAGCTTCCACGCAGAGAAAGCACAAGATTCCTCCCAAAGAGAGCTGCACTGATTTTTTTTCCCTCTTCTTACAGTCCAAACCCTAAACCAGAGTCTTGCACAAGACCCCAGACACTGTGCTACGGAAATCCCTTCCCCTCACCCGCAGCCTGCAGCGAAACGAGCGAAACAAGCGATCTTTGCTGTCTCACGCCCGCAGAGCATCCCCGAGAGCGGGATACAGTGATCAGAGATTTATTCCAGGCCAGGGAGATGCATGGCAGCTTCTCCAGCGCCATTCTCAAGCCACGGTCCTGGTCCAGACCCGGGCTGGGCTGCGATCACGAGATGCTCCCAGGGTGCCAAACCGAGCTCAGCGTCAGCTGACGAGCAGGGCTGCGGTGTTTTTCCTGCGTTTGTTATGAAAACATCGCTTCCTCTCCCTTCCCATGACCCTTACTCAAGGTTTGCTGGTTTTTTTTGACGGTTCATGGCATTTTCCCTGCAACAACCCTCACCCTGAATCCGCAGCGCAAGCCCCTCCCGCATCCCGCAGCCTCATCCCCTCCCGCATAAACCACGGACAGAAATGCCCCCAAAAAAACGCCGTTGGAAAAAACAAACAAACAAACAAAAAAACAAAAATCCAGAAGAAGTGGGAGACGCCGCTGCTGTTTTCCCCACGGCTGTTCCGCAGCCCCCAGGGAGCCGTGCANATCGGGTTTTCCAACCTCCAGCCTGCCTGCATCCCTCCTCAATCCCGCCGGTATCCCATCTCCATCCTGCCTGCATCCCTCCTCCCGCCGGCCTCCATGCCATCTAGCTTTCCAATCTACCTGCATCCTTCTTGCGACTTTACTCAGTCTTGCCTGCATCCCACTCTCTGCCATCTTGCTTCCTTCCCTCCACTTGTTGGCCTCCATCCCCCCTGGTTCTCCTACCTCCAAACTTCACACGTCCTTCCTCAATCCCACCTTCCCACCGTCATCCCATCTCCATTCTTCCTGCATCCTTCCTCCTGCCTGTTCCTCTCCTCCTGCCTTCATGCCATCTAATTTTCCTCTTCCAACCTGCCTGGATCCCTCCTCAGTCCCACCTGTGTTCCAGTTTCATCCCTTTTCAATCCCAGCCACATCCTTCCTGCTCCCTTGCTCCATCCTATCTCCATCCCATCTAGTTTTCCCCTACCAACCTGGCTGCATGCTTCCTCAATCCCACCTCTGTCTCTCCCTCTACTCTTCCATCTTCATCCTGCCTCTATCCCACCTGCGTCCTGTTTTCATCCTGCCTGCTTCTCTCCTGCTTCCAGCCAGCCTTCATCACACCTGCATTCCAGTTCCATCCCTCCTGAACACCACCCACATCATGCAGAGAATGGGATATTGGGAAGAAATTGTTGGCTGTGAGGGGGGTGAGGCCCTGGCACAAGTTGTCCAGAGAAGCTGTGGCTGCCCCATCCCTGGAAGTGTCCAAGGCCAGATTGGGTCTTGGAGCAACCTGGGATAGTGGAAGTTCTCCCTGCCCATGACAGGGGATGAGATGACATGAGATGAGATGATGAGATGAGACGAGATGAACTTTAAGGTCCCTTCCAACCCAACCCAACCCATTCTGTGATCCTGTGATCTCGCCTGCTTCCCTCCTCCATCTTTTCTCCATTCCTCCTGCTTCCCTCCTCCAGCCTGCCTGCAATCTGCCTCCATCCCATGTAACTGTCCCTGCCCGTCCCATCTCTATGCTTTGAAGTTTTCATCTGGAAACCAAGCAAGATTTTACTGTGTTACTATGCTAACTGACTTCCCCCCTCATTTTTGCTGATTTTCAGAAGTATGAACAAGACAGAAAAGTCATGTCAGAAGCCACTTTCAAACCCTGTTCTAAACCCCAGTAATGCCAAAGCTTCTCTTTAATGAGAAAAAACATCCTGTTTTTTATTCCCTTCTCTGTGAGGAGTTGGGAATAAACCATATTCCCCACCGCCCTCAGAAAGGCAAAGACCATTTGGCCTGGAACTGAAAATTATTAATTGGTGATCAAAAATCAGTGAATATATTTTTCCCCCCTGGTTCTATTTATAGTCAATCATTTGTAGCCATATTTACGTTTTAAAGATTGTTTTTGGTTTAGAAGATTTTCTAGTGAAGATGAAAAAAATAAGAAAAATAACACAATGCACTTGACTGCACCCCCAGTATTTATGCAATAAAATCGGAAGGCTTTTTGCTGTGTTTAAGTGTTTTTATTCTTCAGTAGTCTGTGTGTGAAGGCCCTGGGACCATTGCCTACCTTTGTATGTAATTTTTAACCACCCTTTATATGTTTTTATTTATTCTTCAGCAATGAAAATAATTAAAAAAAAAAAAAAGTCACTTATAACCTGCCAGACCTCCCTCTGACTCCACAGGATTTCTTCACCCTCCTTGGAACGGTTGATTTCATTTTTCCTTGTCTGTGAGGTTTTGTTGACATAAAACACAGAAAAAATAACCTGGTTTTGTCCTGCCCTTTGTACAATCTGGCTCTGAAGGCCTCGGTGCCTCCAGTCATGTGAACATGCCATGGGATGTGGGGGAGTTGGAGTCAGGACATAACTAACAATAATTTTTCCCAGTAACTTGCTGCAGTTCCCACTATATTCCCAATACCTCCTTATTTCCAAATAGGTTTTTGCCCAAAAGTTGCACAATAGCAATTTAAAACCTGTGCAGCCTCATAAAACACCTTTCATTTGCCTTGTTCTGGATCACAGTGGAGCCCATCCCGGGGCGATGCTGGTGTCCTCCATGGTTTTCTTCAGGAGAGGGAAGTCACCTGTTCTTGTGCCAGTATTCTGTGTCTTTCTCAAGAAATGAAAGTATGAACTAAAACTTTGCACAGACTACTGACTTTCTGTCTTCTCTGGGGAAGTATCAGAGTTGCTGTCCCTTTTTCGGTTGGTTTGGGCTGTCAACATGCCAGTTTCTGAGATGAGTTAATAATTTTTGAGATAAGGTAGTCTGAGGCCTGGAGTCCCTCTGCTCTGGTGATAGACTGGGAGAACTGGAGGTGTTCACCTGGAGAAGAGAAGGCTCCAGGGAGACCTTGGAGCACCTTCCAGTGCCTAAAGGGGCTCCAAGAGAGCTGAAGAATACCTTTGTGCAAGGGCTTGGAGGGACAGGACAAGGGGGAATGGTTTCCCACTGCCAGAGGGCAGGGATAGATGGGAAATTGGGAAGAAATTCTTCTCTGTGAGGGTGGGGAGGCCCTGGCACAGGTTGCCCAGAGAAGCTGTGGCTGCCCCATCCCTGGAAGTGTCCAAGGCCAGGTTGGACAGGGCTTGGAGCATTCTGGGCTAGTGGAAGGTGTCCCTGCCCATGGCAGGGGGGATTGGAACGAGATGAGCTTTAAGGTCTCTTCCCACTCAGACCATTCTGGGATTCTATGATAAGTTGGTTTTACATATGATGGTGAATGCAACCAGAAAGTTTCCCCATTGAAGACTTTCCCAGGAACCTGTAAATCCCACTTACGTTCAAACCAGGCATGAAACAACACCCCTTTTTTTCTTTTTCTGGCATTATTTTTTAGTGTATCAGAGAAATAAATGGTGTTTGCTGAGGCTTTGGCAAACTTCAGCCTTTGGAGCAAAATCCACCACTACAGGAATGTGATAAGGAAAAGGGTCAGGAGGCCTTGGGCAAACTTCTCTTATCAGTTGTTAAATCACTGCTGATTAAATCACGGTGTGTCTGCTTCAGCACTGAGCAGCAATTAGCTCTTAATGAAGGTGCTGCAGGGCCAATACCTTTAAGTTTTAGGAAAAGAACCTATGTATATTCATCTCCTACCATAAAATTTCCCCTAATTAATGCAGTTATGGTTTTTTTCATCTTCAGCTTTTAAAATCATCATTTCTTTCAACAAGGTATGAAATGCAGATTTACTTAATAACCAAATAGCTTGGCTTAGGGTAGGAGTGAAGTGTGTTCCTTTCTGAACCCAAAGCCTATCCAGTTGGGCTGCCAGACATCCTTCAAGGAGTATCAATCCAGGTTTTTCCTAATTCACCCTTTTAAGCCACTTTTAAACACTATAATTTTAGTACTAAAGCCAAACTACAGTATTTGCTCCTGAGGTTCTTTTACTCTTGGCTTTGTGCCCTCTTTGAGCATCATCCCTGGAAGTGCTCAAGCCAGGTGGGATGGGGCTTGTAGCAACCTGGTCTAGTGGAAGGAGTCCCTGCCCATGAGAGTTGGAACAAGAATAGCTTTAAGGTCCTTTCCAACTCAAGTCTATAATTCTAAGATTTCTATGACATGATTTTGCAGCTGACTTGAGCAGTGTGGCAGCTCTCATAACATCTGTGAGGTCTTGATGGGGATAATAATGGTTATTCCACGTCTGCACCGGCTGCGGAAGTAAAATACTCACCCAGGGCAACTGGTAAACAGGATTTTTTAAAGCCGTAACCCTGCCTGATAAATCCTCACTGGAAGGGTTGGACACTGATGTAATCCTCACCTCTCCATGGGAGCTGGGACATCCTGACTTCAAATCCTCACTCTCCAAGCATTCAGCATCTGCCAGAGTCACTGCTGGAGCATGTGGCTTTTAAAAGTTCACCAAAACATGCCTTGGACTGGCTGTTGGCTGATTTTACCGGATTTAGGCTTGTCTGGTGCAAGGTGAGGGTTTGTTGGCCAGATTTTTCTGTCCAGACAGAAAATGAGCTTTGCTGCCTGCATTGAACAAGAGGGTAGCCAGGCTGTCCCCGCTGGTGGGGATTGCTGCTCCTGTTGTGGATGGGAGATAAGGAAAGCCATTAGCAGAGCTAAATCCAACACTCATCCTGGATTTCCATCCATGCCACAAGGCAGTGGAAACTTGGGGGTCTTGGTGTCCTACACCCCCCGGGCAACCCTTTAGCCTGTATGTTGCTGATGCTGCTTACAAGGCTGAAGATCCTTTCTAGGTCTCGAGGATCCTGTACCATCCTCCCCTCTGCTCCCTGAAAATCAGTGCAAACAGGGAACTCTGGTTCCCTGCAAATCTGTGCAAACAGGGAACTCCAGTTACACAACTCAGCCCAGCTGGCTCATGAGAAACCGTGTGACTTCCCCGGGAGATGACTCAGGAATAGATGACATAAGCAAAAAGCTTCTTCCCAGCATTGCTGGGACAAATCGATTGCAGGTCTGGGTGAGCAGCAAGACAGTGAGGGCAGAACCTGCTGGCCCTGGCTGGGTGGGGGGAGGCAATGGCAGGGCTATTCTTTGCTCCTGCAAAGTTTGTCTCCCTTTGCACAGTGACAAAATTGATCCTTAGCACCAACATAAGGCAAAATCTTTGTCTGAATTAAACATTGTGTTTTCTCTATTCTCTGTTGACAAGCCCTCCTTGGTTGGCTTGCTCCATCCTTTGTGTCTTCCTGGGGTGTCTCCCCACCCTAGTCTTCAAGCAAACACGATCTGCTGTGACCAAGGAGGTACCCAACTGCTCCCACCCAAAGGTGGAAATGTCTTTATTCATGTCCAGCAGGTCAGAGAGTGAAACTCATCCTACATTGGGTTTGAGACACACTTTTGCAGCCTCATATTCTGAACATCACCACTTGCCTTTTCAGTGTGCTCAGACATCTCTCTCCAGCTCCCCCAGCAATTTTTGGCTGTGGTATTCCTGGAGATGGAGGTGGAACTTCGTGTTTATCAGCCCCAAACTGACTTTTTCTCCATGATTCTGACAGATTTTTGTATCTGTGGGAACTTCTTCCATCTACTCTGTCCCTTGGCAAGGGCTCATCTTTCTCAGCTCTTCTGGCTGGGGCAGCTCCCCAGTGATGTCTCCCCATCAGTGTGGGGCTGGTTGGGGCAGTTGCTCTGCACCCAGGTAGTCCAAGATGTTCCTCTTGGAAAACACCTTAACTCCAGGGCACCTTTCCAGTGTGCTTTTCATTGGAAGTGTCACAAAACCATTTAGATTGGAAAACCCCTCAAGACCCACCATTCCCCAGCACTGCCAAGGCCACCACTAACCCATGTCCCCAAAGACCCCATCTTTAAATCCCTCCAGAGATGGGGACTCCAACATTGTCCTGGACAGCTGTGCCAGAGTTGACAACTCTTTACATGAAGAAAGTGTTCCCAATATCCAGCATAAACCTCCCCTGGCACAACTTGAGGCCATTTCCTCTTGTCCTGTCGCTTGTTCCCTGGGAGCAGAGCCTGGCCCCTCCCTGGCTCCCCCCTCCTGTCAAGGAGTTGCAGAGAGCCAGAAGGTCCCTCCTGAACCTCCTTTTCTCCAGGCTGAGCCCCCCCAGCTCCCTCAGCCGCTCCTGCTGCTCCAGCCCCTTCCCCAGCTCCGTTCCCTTCCCTGGACACGCTCCAGCCCCTCAATGTCTCCCTTGTCTGAGAGACCCAGAACTTCCCCCAGCACTGGAGGTGCCTCAGCAGTGGCAGCACAGGGGGGCAGTCACTGCCCTGGTCCCACTGGCCACACTATTGCTGATAGAAGCCAGGATGCCATAGGCCATTTTGCCCACTTGGGTACACTATGGCTCATAATTCAGACAGGTCAGGCACGTTCAGACACTTTGGGGCAGATTTTGTGGTCTCGTTTTCATTTTCAGTCTTGCTCCTACCATGCCCCAACCTCCAGGAAATTCCAGAGTGGTGGGAAGTGCTCAGAAATCAGCTGCTCTCCCCAGGCACCTGATCACTTGCTGAGCTAGTGCTTTCAAGGCTCTAGTCTGTGTCCATCCATCCTGTGACAGAAAGTGGGAGTTGACTTCCCCTCTGTGATCAAATGACAGCTTTGTGTAAGATGCGGACATCTAAGGATGAGGACAACTCTTGAGCTTAAAAATGAAGCCTTCAGCTGACTTTGGAGGAAGAAATCCACTGAAAAGAGGAAGCAAGAGAGGAGCAGGGACACTGACACATGAAAATTTTTCTGTGGGTGCTGTACAGTGGGAAAGCAAACCCCCCTCCTTCTGTGTCCTTTGCTCTTCTTCGAGAACAACAACCCTTCCATCCAGAGCAACTTTGATGTCTTGACTTTACTGGGAGAGCTCTGACTTTACTGGGAGAGCTCTGGGCACAGTTTGTTGGGAGAGCATTTAACAATTCTGCCTTTCTCTGCAGGCTCAGGGATTGGCCATGGCCCAGACAACAGCCTGAGCAAGGTGGGCACTTGATTTCTTGGCTGGTGGGGCTTCCTCCTACACTCACCTGAGTCTTCCCTCATGACACAGGGTTGGGAAGATGCTTTGCCAAGGTATCTGCGTAAGGAATGGGGCTGTGATTGCTCTTATCTGTTCAAAGAGATCCTCAGACTCTTTTATCACTGAGTTTCTCTCCATCTCTTGCTCTCTCCTGCACACAACATGAACCACACATTGAGGGGGGACATTCCTTAGGCCAAAATATTTGTTCTGTGTTGAGTTTGGCTTTAAAAGATGATCTGGGGATGGAGACTGTGTCTTGTATGTGCAGAATCTGGGTTCAGGGAGAGGTCAGTTTCTCTGCAGAGCCATTTTCAGTGTCTGCTTGGCAGAAGGGAAAACTGAGGCATGAAGGTTCCATCCCATGGTGAGTCCACATGGAGAAAGCCTTGGCCCATGGAGAGCCTTGCTGCAATGACTTTGCCTGTCTGCAAAGCCAGAAGGGCTGCCGGCTCCTGGCAGGAAGAGAAATCTCCCAAGATTCTTCAGAAAAGGGTGTTTTTGGAGCTCTGGTGAAAGGTTATCTCATCAGGCACCGTGCCAGGAGCTCGGTGACGTGTGAGGGTCCATCACATGCCACCCGCCTCTCAGGACCCGTTTTCTCTTGGTAACCTTGTTTTATCCTGTTCTTTGCTTTGTTTATACATGAGCCTCAGGGGAAAATGGAAATGGGAGGAGAACTGGTGGGACTGGAAATGGAGGTCATTCATGAGGAGCTGGGGCAGGAAGGGCAAAGTGCTGGGAGGGTTTTCTGAGGGTCAGCAGCAAGGAGTGGGTGAGGCAGGTACCTGGACCTGTTTGGGATATGGGGAAACTGGAAGCATATTCAATTTCATTTCAATTTATTTAGAAAAATTGTGCAAGATGAGGAAGCCCACGGGGCCAGAAGGGACAGCCCTGCAAGGAGGGACAGTGCGCCATCCATCCCAGCAGGATGAACGTCAGAAACTCTGGGTTTGCTGGATGAGGCCAGACCGGAGGGAAAACCTGCCTGGTTCAGTCTGCACTGCTTTTTGATGCCATCTTGTGGTCCGGGAAGGCTTTACAAAGGGATGTATGGAGAATATTTCCTTAGCCAGGCAGAAAACTGCAGGGTCGAGCAGCTCCTGCTGTGGCTTCCCAGGGAATCCTAAGTTCTGCCCCTGACTCAGTCACTTCGAAGAGGTCTCATTCCCAGAGGGTGATTTCCATCACCTTATCCCATGTCTGTTTGGGAATTGCCATCCTGAATCCCTCAGGGGAGCTGGGCTGTCTCATCCCATCTCAGTTTAAGTTCTTGTGGGGGAAGGTTTCTCACTGCAGTATCCACTCCAAAGGAGTGGGGAGAGATGGGTACCTTCACCTTCAGCCCTGACCCTCTCCAGATGGGACCTTTGTCCTCTGTCCACAGAGAGCATCTTGGGTGGTCCCCTCCTACTTCTGTCCCTCCCTAAATGAAACAAAGGCAGATCCGTATCAGAAGTGAGGAAAATCAGGAGGTGATGAAATCCTGGAGCTGCAGCATCCTTATCTGAGTCCGCAAGGATTGAATCAATGACAGCCCAATGACACCTCTGTCAGATGCTCAGGCTGGGAACAGCATTTAGTGGGGCCACACCTGGAGCACGGCATCCAGCTCTGGGGCCCCCAGCACAGGAAGGACATGGAGCTGTTCAAGTGAGTCCAGAGGAGGCCACAGAGATGCTCCAGGGCTGGAGCTCCTCTTCTCTGGAGCCAGGCTGGGAGAGCTGGGGGTGTTAAGCCTGGAGAAAAGAAGGATCCAGAGAAACCTTAGAGCCCCTTCGAGTGCCTAAAGAGGCTCCAAGAGAGCTGGAGAGGAACTTTGGACAACGGCCTGGAGAGACAGAACAAGAGGGAATGGCTTCACACTGACATAGGACAGGGTATGATGGGATATTAGGAATAAATTCTTCCCTGGGAGGGTATTGAGGCCCTGACACAGATTTCCCAGAGAAGCTGTGGCTGCCCCATCCCTGGAAGTGTTATAAAGGCCAGTCTGGATTGGGCTTGGAACAACCTGGGATAGTGGAAGGTGTCCCTGCCCATGGGAGGAGGGTTGGAATGGGAAGTCCTGTAAGGTTTATCCCAACTCAAACCATTCTATGATTTAGCAAGTACTGGCCTGCACAGAAACTGGTGGAAGCATTTCAAGATCCTGCTGGGGGCTTAGTAAAGCATCTGCAGAGTCCTTTCCCAGCACAGAACGAAAAAAACCACATCAGAGCCTGACATGCAAGGCATGCATGCTCCAGGAAGCTGAGCACCATAAAACCTTCATATGCAAGGCTGTGATCCTCTGTAGCTGCCAGCCTGGCTGCCCCATATCAGTGCATGTGCTGTGGTGAAAGGCAGGAATCCCCTGCACAGCTTGCTCAACATCTGCAGCTGCAGGGGTTTGAGTGAGTGCCTTCTGGCTGGCATGGGCAAGGCTTCCAGCTGGGAACAGATCTTCCTAAGGGATGCAAAAAAGTGAGGAATAAGAGGCAGCTGCACACTGTCCTGCCTCACTGTGGGAGTCTGGGAGAGGTTCCATTTTTTTTTTTTTTTTCCTCTGGTCTCACTGCCACAGGAGAGCATAGGAGGTGTCAAAAACGTTTTTAGGTACTTAAATGCACCAATATCACTTGTTATCAGTGAGAAGTACCATTCTAGGCTTACTGTCACTGTGAGTTCAGAGGGAGAGGATGAGAACATGTTGCTTTGGACTATCTCCTAGGCAGAAGAAAAGTGGTGCCAGCTCATCCCAGAAATCTATGCTTGGAGATGAGGATTGTGAAGGTCTGGGAGCAGTTCTCCAGCACAAGAAGGACCCCAACTGGCCATGCTAAAGGCTTACAGATTATCTGTAGAGCATGAGGAACTCAACAGATGGTGAGCAGCTTCCCAGTTTTACACTGGAATTACCCCAAGAGGGATGTGAGAACATCTTGCAACAGCCACATCAGGCTGGAGGCGGCTGCAGGTTTTCTCCCATGGCTGATTTCCAAGGTCACTCCACCCCTGCTGCCTCCTCAAGCACTTTCCAACCAGCTAAATCATTCTGATAAATATAGCAGGAGGAAGGCAGCAGGATTGGCTTGGGAGGAGTGGTTGGAGCTGCCTCTGAGACAGCGAGCGTGCTTCGTGCTCATTGCAACAGAGTCATGTGCACGTGTTTAAACTGAGACCTAAGTGTAAAGTTACGCTGTTCTGGGGCTTTGGAGAAGTACTGAGTTTTGGAGGGGAAGTTGGCAGCTGGAATTTTTTTTTCTCAGCTGATGAGGTCACAAGTCAGCTAGACTGAAATGGGTCATCTTTAGTTATGAGGACGCCTCTTTCACCAGGAGAAAGGGTGGGAGATGTCCCAACACAGAGCCCTGGTGCACAGCCATAGAATCATGAATTACATGAATGGGATGGAATGTAATGGAATGTAATAGAATTTAATAGAATAGAATAGAATAGAATAGAATAGAATAGAATAGAATAGAATAGAATAGAATATTGTTACCTCAAGCTATGCTTGTGCTGTAGGAGAAGTCATGATCTTCACTTCCCTCCTACTCCCCACTATTCCTCAATTTTCCTCTTCCAGAACCTTTTCCTTTTCTGCCAAGGCATCTTTCCCCATTCCAAGCATCACGTAGCTGCAGAAGCTCCTGGCATGGAGAGTCTCTGGGATGGGGAAAGAGGTGGTGGTGACTTCTGGCTGCAGCCTCCACCTGGTTCCCCACTGGGGGATTGAACTCAGAGTCTGAGGGCAGACAAAACACTGTGGGGTGTTCCCAGAGGGGTCTCTCTGCATTTTCCAAGCATCTGCGGCCTCTCCAAGGACTTGCAGCTGACAAACACTACGTGCTGGTGTTTGCAAGAGCCACAGGCTCCTAAGACTGGCCCACAAAGGTGGTGCTCACACAGCAGGCAGCTGTCCCATGGCATGGGCTGTGTCACCGTGGGCTGGTGTGTCCACTCATGGCTTGCAGATCCTACCTGAGAGGCAAGGGATAGCCCTGAGTCTTTGTAGCACCAGGCACAGTGAGGTCCTAGCTCTAAATTGGCACCCACCTGAGGCAACAAGCACCAAAAATAAAGGGGACCCTCTCCTGGGAACTGCTGTGTCAGGGCTTGGCTCTTCTAACACTGTCTCCCCGTGGGCTTGAGCATCTCCTTCACCATAGTGCTGAGCTGCACGTTCCAAGGTGAGCAGAGGCTGAACAAACAATTGCCCCCCAAAAGGACACTGGTGCCTGCTGGGAAAGTCCAGACTGGTGTTTGTGCCAGAAGACACACAAACATCTCAGCCAAGCAGCCCTGACCTCCTCCTCCTTCCCCCTCCAAGAGGCATTTTCTGCTTATCTCTGCATCCCTGGGGTAACCCTTGGTGGAGATATTCTGGGAGCCCAGTGCCTTCGTTTCCTCCCGGCTCTGTTTCCTTTGGCGTGGGGTCAGCACTGTCACCCTCTCCCAACGGGACCCCACGGGATGCCCGCGGTCCCCTGGGATGTTTGGGGCTATCACTGGGAGGACATTGGCCAGAGGAGGAGGAAGCACTTCGACAGGAGCTGATGGTCCAGGAGCCAGGGAGACTGGAGGGTGCTGGACGAGGAAGAAAAACAGGAAGGTGGTGGCAGATAAGGAAAAGAACCTGGAAGAGGAATATTGAGGCATAATGGAGGGTAGGAGGGAAATGGAGATCACGGCTTCTCCCTCAGCAGACGCCGTGCCGCGAGAGGAAGCTGCTGAAACAAAAGCAGCCTGGAAATATCCTTCTCGTCGTGTTAGGAAACAGGTCTCAGCCTCACAGCAAGGTGGGAGCTGGGAATGCTCCAGCTGGCCTGTGTGCAGGGGATGTCACACACCCACCCACTCCCTGGCTGGGAAACTACAAGTACAGCCCTGTGGGAAAATGTTAATTAGCCTGCTGTGAAGCCTGATAATTAATCTGGTAGTGGCTCCCTTTCCCATTATGGTGAGACAAAGTCATTGCCTTGTGCAAGCTGTCCCTAAACAGGGACAATCCTGGGGGCAGGACAGTCCTGGAGGTGTTCAAGGCCAGGCTGGATGGGGCTCTGAGCAACCTGGTCTAGTAGAAGGTGGACCTGCCCATGGCAGGGGATTGGAATAAGATGGTCTTTAAAGTCCCTCCCAACCCAAACCATTCTGTGCTTCTCTGTTTCTATGATTTGATGTGAACCAGCCTCTTGACATCCTGCTGGGGTGAAGCATGTCAGAAAGAGGGGCTTGTGTCCATGTCCCAGGTCTGTCCTGCCTCAGGTTCCCTGTGCGGGTGTCCTGGAGTTTAATCTTAATGTGGTGGAACATAACAACTGTCTTTCCTGACTGATTTCTGCAGACATCACCACTTTCTGCTGATCACTTCGCTGTATGATCACTTCCAAGGTCTCATCCTGAAGCAGGTTGCACTTGTGGCCCATGGAAATGTTGTCCTTGCTCCAAGACACTGCCTTTCTGCTACACCTGAATGGACAACCCCTGAGTTCAGGTGCTTATCATCTTCCATCGTGATTACTGTAACCTGTGACATAACCACTCCCAAAACACAGAGTGAAAGGACACCTAACACGGTGTTTCTTTAGAATCATTTCAGGTCTGAGACCACTGCAGGAGAGCCTGTTGAGAATCTACTGATGGCCAATCCATGCTGAGGGCTTGTTTAGTTCTGTGCTGGAAACTGAAATCCCAGCCTGAGAGTCACAATCATGAGTGCACAGGGAACTTGGCCAGGATATGGTTGGTGATCACACCCTGGGCATGACATGAGTGTGGGGTATGAGAAAGTGGTGCCTGGGATGGGCCATGACAAGGGACAACTGTGATGCAAAACTGCATTTATTTTATGCATTGGCTGCATGGAGGAGCAGCTCCTTCTTTCCCCCTCCAACACAAAAAGAATTAAGTGAGTGATGTATGCTGTAACCAGCTCTGGGGTCCTCAGCAAAGGAAAGACATGAACCTGTTGGAGCAGGTCCAGAGGAGGCCATGAAGGTACTCTGAGGGCTGGAGCCCCTCTGCTCTGAAGCCAGGCTGGGAGGGCTGGGTGTGTTCACTTGGAGAAGAGAAGGCTCCAGGGAGACCTTGCATCCCTTTCCAGTGCCTAAAAGGGCTCCAAGAGAGCTGGAGAGGGACTTTAGGCATGGGCCTGGAGTGCCCCTTTAAGCACTTGAATGTGCTAAGGTCTCCCTGGAGCCTTCTCTTCTCCAGCCTGAATAACTCTTGGGCTCAGAGGACAGTCCCAGGCACTTGGAGCAGAGCTGCCAGCTGAGGTGTTGTGACCTCTGGGGTCAACTCACAGACACATGAGCACAACCTGTTAAAAAAATACAAGGATTGCTCTTTTACTATACACAAGAACTGGCTTCTTTCTGTTCCTGATGGCTTGTGGTGGTTTGTCCCCAGATACCAGGCTGATATATTCCCACCTGGTTTCAGTTTCCTTGTGTCATTGTATCATGGTCCATGCAAGTTGGTCTATGCTCCATCTGTGTTATCTAGCCCATGGCCCCACCAGTGGGGTCCTTACCCCCTGTACTATTAGTTCACCTTCCCCAGTGCAGGTACCACCTCTCCAGAGCAAGTTTTCCCCATGTGACCAGCAAGATGTGAAGACCGAGAATGGCAAAGAGATGGTCAAGGAGCACCCAGGCAAGGAAACAACTGGAGGTGTCTCTGACCTCTGCCAGGCTGCAACCCCCACCCAATACAGGTGAACGGTTTATCTACTGGGTGATCATGTTTGGAAAAACTTCTGGGGGTCTAAAGAAAACCCTTCAACCCTTCAGTTGCCTGGATGGTGAAAAAACAATCTGGCAAAAGGTCTTCTGTTCTCAGGAGCAGCACAACATTGACATGGATGCATTGTGCTTCTGTACAGACAACGGAGGATGTCCCCAAAAATCCAAGGAACCTTCTCCTTCCCCACACTACCAGTGGAAATTTCATAGAATCATAGAATGGTTTGGGTTGGAAGCAACCTTAAAGATCATCCTGTTCCACCTCCTGCCGTGGGCAGGGACACCTTCCACTACACAAGGTTGCTCCAAGTCCCATCCAACCTGGCCTTGAACACTTCCAGGGATGGGGCAGCCACAGCTTCTCTGGGCAACCTGTGCCAGTGTTTCACCACCTGCATTCAAAAAGTTCTTGTCATACATAATCTAGACAAGCTCTTCTTTAGTTTAAAAGCATCATCCCTTATCCTGTTCCAACATACCCTGTTAAAAAGTTTGTCCCAATATTTCTTGGCCTTATAGCACCACCTTCCTCCACAAACCTCATTTCTTGGTCTAAGGCCAACCACTGCCCTCATGAGAAAGTTGCTGCTGACGATTCACCTGTGAGAAACCCACTCATCTCTGTCCCATGCCCAAGTCACATAAAGTCTCCATAGATATTTTGAGATCCATTGTTATCTCAGGATGATCCAGCAGGTGGTTTGGGGGCTGGCAGCGGCTGGTGAGATGATTCTACCCATCTCTGAAGGCATTTTTAAGTCTTTCACCACGTGACTCTGGTGAGTGACAGGGCTGTTGTGAGGGGCTGATAACTGGATTAGCTCGAGCCAAAATTGCTTCTGCCTACACTCAGCAGGACCTCGGTTCATCCCCCACTGTGTCAGCTCACAAAATCCAAGAGACCCTTGTCCAGCCTGTGCTTAACCCACCACAGTCTGTCACCTCCCAGGGGACTCTGCTAACGAACTGTGCTTGAGGAACATCATCTCCCAGCAGATAAAGAGCATCATCTCCCAGCAGATAGCAGCTCCCAGAGGAACAGGCAGCCTGGGAGGGATGATGCTGATGGTGAAACCTCCCATTAATCACAGAAGCACAGCCACCACCTCCCCAGCACAGCTACCACAACTAATCACAGCACTGAGCAGACAAAACATCCACATTTCCCCCCTGCCTTGTGCTCCCATGTGTTTTCTCTCCATGTGCTCTGTGTCAGGAGATGTCTGGTGCTCAGATAGGGCTGCCCCTGGAACTGTGGATCATGCATTGAAGGATTGTGTTGTCATCCAGCCCTTTCCTTGGAAACATCAGCATGGAGAGTCCATAATGCAAATCCTTAACTGTCCATGATGGAAAGAGTCCATCAGGCAAATCAATAACTGTCCTCCTTGGGGAGATAAACATGTTCCCATGCCCAGCAAGGGGGATCTCAGCTTCACCTTTGCTTTTAGAGATGTCTTCTTTGGGCAATCTCCTTCCCATGGTCCTATGACAGCATTGCCAAACTTCCTGCCTTGAAGCAAAACCAGAGCAGTGTTGTCTTGGGCTTTCCTTCTAAGCAGCAGCTTGAAGGGAGAGGTCATTTAATCTCTATTTTTTTCATCCCAGGAACTGTATTTTAATTGAAGCGGCTGCTTCCAAGGGCTGCTGTGGGCCAAACACAAACCAGAGCTTGGGAGAAAAGGAACTCATTGCAAACTTGGGATATGCATGAAATTAGAATGAAATTAGTAATTTCCAGAGCAAATGTACAGACCCATTGAAATTAGGAAGAAATTCATTACTCTAAGGGTGATGAGGAACTTGAAGAGGTTGCCCAGATGGACTCCCCATCCCTGGAAGTGTTCAAGGCCAGACTGGACTGGGCTTTGAGAAACTTGGTCTAGTGGAAAGTTCCGTGCCCATGTCGGGGGAGCTGGAACTAGATGGTCTTTAAGGTCTCTTCTAACCCAAACCACTCTATGATTCTATGAAATCCCACCTGCATCCTCAGCTCCTTGTCCTGCAGACCTCACTGGCATCTGTTACCCTTGCAAATGCTGCCAGCTTCAGACCTCTATCTGAAGACTCACCAAGTCTTGTAGTTCCCTAAATCCTTCCCATCATCTAGCTGCATGTTTGGTTTTGTCCCCACAATTCTTGTAGCACAAACTTTGCTGTTTCTTGGTGCTCCAGGACCATGGCATCTGATGCTCCAGGCTTGGAATGGACTTCCAGGCTTGAAGAACCATCCCTTATTTCTGCCCCCTCCATCTTCTCCAGGTGACAGAGAAAGTCAGGTTTCTGGTTCCACTCTACAAAACAGGATTGTAGCCCAGGATTTGTCCTTCCCAGACCTTTTGGAGTTTTTGGAGTGACCACTGCAAAACCCCAGTGAGATGCAACGCACAGTTCACCACTGCAGTCACAGTGATGGGGTCCCAGTTGCTCTGTCCCATGATACAGATTAGATTTTTGCTACATTAATATCTTTCCTGCTGGCTGGAGCTTCCCCCAGCCCTGGGAAGGATCTGTCTGACACCACAGAGGGGTCATACCCCTTGAGGTCTTTCTAGCCCAGCCAACATCCTTGCAGAAGGTCTTTCCATTTGGATGTACACCCATATGGATTAGGAGATGTGTTTTCAGGAAGAGTGTTTTCGGATCTTACCCAAGGAATTTAGGACTGGCTCTATTGGGCCAAGAGGCTTTAGGTCTAACACAACTGATTTGACAACACATTCCTCCAAAACCTTTTTTTTCTCTTCTTTCATAGGTTTGGAGATCATGGGGTGGGTGGAAGATGGGGTGGTGGGCATTCATGCCCATGGACCTCCCCTCCTTCCCTCATCCTCCCCATCACCCTCCCCAGTCCCTTCCCCTCTTCTCAGCAATGATAAGCTCGCTGATGGAAAAAATGTTGTCACACATATCTCATTTCCAGTGTGTGGGAGTCGCTGATAACGCCATGAAGATCTGGACAATAAAGCCTCCTGACAGCTTTTGTGTCCATCCCAGGCACGGGGAGATGGTCCTGGAGCAAGGACTGAGTGCTTGAGGGGCTTGGAAAAGGGTCCTGCAAGTGGTGGCACTGGGGAGGAGGCTGGAGAGGGGGAAAGGGCTCATTCACTCTCCCTCATCTGGGCTACAAAACCATTCCCCTGCACATTCCCCAAATTCCCCACTGCCCTGAGTCATCTCCACACTGAGAGCCACAAGATTTTGGCTTCAGGTGGCTTTGCTGTCACACTGGGGAGCAGCCTGGCAGCTGCTCACCACAGTGTTTGTTTTGGAGCATCCAGCACTCCATCCCTGGGGAGAGGGGGCTGTGCTGCTGCAGCACTGCTGTCCTTCCACGTGGGGCTGCCAAAAGAGCCCAGAGCACCTTGCCAGAAGGGTGAAGTCATTTATTTATGCCTAGAAAAGAACTGTACTTTATTACACAGCCTCTGAGCCACGAGGGCTGACCCAGTGCCAGGCTTTGGCTGGGATGTGAACAGCCGAGGTCAGCACAGGGCAGTGCCAGTGGCTGCATTGCTTTTTAGTCCCCTTGTTGGGGTGTACAAACAGGGCAGCAATTTATTCATGTAAAAAAAGTGCCAAGGTTTTGCTGGCAAAGGTTCTTTTGACCAGCAGAGTCACAGAATCACAAAGAATCACAGAATCATCTAAGCTGGAAAAGACCTCCAAGACCATTGATTCCAGCTTGTGAGTGATCCCCACCTTGTCACCCAGCCCAGAGCACTGAGTGCCACATCCAGTGATTCCTTGAACATCTCCAGGAATGGGGACTCCATCACCTCCCTGGGCAGCCCCTTCCAATGCCTGACAACCCTTTCAGGGAAGAAATTCTTCCTCATATCCAATCTGAATCTGCCCTGGTGCAGCTTCAGGACATTTCCTCTCATCCTTGTTCCCTGGGAGGAGAGCTCGACCCGCCCCAGCTCCCCCCTCCTGTCAGAGAGTTGCAGAGAGTGAGAAGGTCCCCCCTGAGCATCCTTTTCTCCAGGCTGAGCCCCCCCAGCTCCCTCAGCCGCTCCTGCTGCTCCAGCCCCTTCCCCAGCTCCGTTCTGTTCCCTGCACACGCTCCAGCCCTTCAACGTCTCTCTTGTCCTGGAGGCCTCAAAACTGCCCCCAGCACTGGAGGTGCCTCAGCAGTGCCAGCACAGGGCACAGTCACTGCCCTGGTCTCACTGGCCACATTATTGCTGATAGGAGCCAGGATGTCACTGCCCTCTTGCCCACCTGGGCACACCTGGCTCATGTTCAGCTGCTGCCAACCAGCACCTTCAGTCTTTTTCCAGCTTTCCAGCCACTCTGCCTGCAGCTGCAGGGGGTTGTTGTGACCCAAGTGTAGGACTTGACCTTTTTGAACCTCACAGCACTGCCCTCAGCCCATAGATCCAGCCTGTCCAGATCCTGATCCAGATCCCTGCTGTGCCTTCTCACCCTCCAGCAGATCAACACTCCCACCAAGTTGATGTCATCTGTGAATTGACTGAGGGTAAGAGTCTCTGTGGTGGTGAGTTGCCCTTGTCTCCCTTTGCCATTCCCAGAGATAAGAAAACCCTTTTAAGATTCCTTGATGCACAGAGCCTTTTCCTTTGGTTCCAAGGGAGCTGGGGAGGCTATGGAGATGGAGACCTGTGCTTTGTAGATATTAAATTTTTTTATCCAATATAAGGGCTGAGATGAAGGGGCTCTTCTGAAACAGGGCTTAGAGTCCCTGAGGGTGACTCTGATTTTATAGCACTCCTAGTTTTTCAGTATCTATTTTCTCACCATGATTCCAACAATTGAGAATTACTTTTGCAGGAAATCTTATTTATTCCAAGAGAAAGAAAATTAATTTTATTTATTTTCCAGCTGGAAAGAGAACCACTCATTGTTTAGATTTCTGTCCTGTACCTTGGAGGCTGTAGATCCTTTCCTCAAATTCTCCATTTTCCTCCAAAGCACTAGTCTCCAAAGTGAGTATGATCCATCAGAATGGAAGGTGTGTGTGTGTGTGTAAACACTCTTCTAACATTAATACAAAATTAAATATTGTAAAAGACCATTGATGTAGGGAACTCTCTCTCCTTGGGCTGCAGCTCTTCTGTCCCACAAGGCTTTTCCTTCCTGAGGGCTGTTGTAGGAGATAGGAAGCACAGTTTGCTCTGGATACAACCAAAAATATTTCATACTTTTCTGATCAAACCACATTTCTGGGGGAGAGAAGAGAAGAAGTGTTAGGGTTATTGCTATTTTATGGGGAGTGAAGATTTTTCCATTTCAAGTTGGAAAAAAAAAATTGCCAAAAACTTTTAGAGAAGGACACAACGCTCCATCTCAAAGCCATTTCCATGGTAAATCTGTACCCAGCTCTGCCTGAGATCACGCCTGACCCCAGACTCTGGGTATGGGACAGATGGATTCACCTCCCTTCCTCTGCTTTGACCTCCTCCTTTGATGGCAAGGGGGATCTTCTAACCCTTTTCAGATGGACATATGTAATTTTCCAGCTTGTCTGCCTGGGATACGAGAGGTTAAACTTTCCCAGGCCTTAGGAGGAGCGGGGCTGGGTGACAGCATCGCCCTTTACTCGGATGGGCTTTGGCACTGAGTCGTTTTCTTCTTTCCTTCTCCGGCGGCTGATAGCCGGCTCCATCCTGCCGGGAGCTATTTCCCTGCTGCCCGTGAGCTCACACACACACACACAGACACACACACACATACACACACACATACACATCCATGTGCACACTCAGGCGTCCACGCCTCTCCCGAGGCTCACATTCAGGGGCTCCCCCCTGCCTCCTTTCCCTCTGCAACCCCCGGCATCCCGTCCCCGAAGTGTCATCCTGCCCCTGATAAGGGCGCAGAGGCGGCTGCCAAGGGAAGGCTCCCAGTTGCTCCCGGCGCCAGGCCGGGTAGAGGCAGACGTGTCTGACTAACCCCGGCCTCCTCCGGCAGCGCCTGCTCCTCCGAAGGGCCAAAAACAGATGACATCACCCCCTCGTCGTGAGCACCCCCTCCAGCATCCCTATCAGCCCCGCGGAGAGGCGTGTGCATGGAGGAGCGAGGAGGAGGAGGGAAGGCAGGGGAGGAGGTCAGGGGAAAAGGAGGGAAGGCAAAGGCTGGAGCTGGAAGTTGGTTACTTTGGCAAAAAAACAAGGTTCTGCAAAACTTCACCGGCTAGACTTCAAAAAGGTGGAAGGACTGGAGGCTCGTTTCTGGCAGGTCTTGTTATCAAGGGGAGCCTTATCTCTCGATGGGACTGATGGCTCATGTGAGCCGGAGTGGCTGCTAACCTCTGGCTGAGCTTTGCAGGGCCCCGTGAAGCTGGACGTCGCTCATCAGAGAGGAGAAGCATCGAGGAGAGGGGACTGCACACAGGCATTGCCGCCGTGTTTGCAGCCTGCAGAGCTGGGAGCAGGGATGGGGCATTCCAGCACGGAGCCCACGGGAGCCTGGTCCCTCACTGATTCTGTTCATGGTGGTAGGAGGAGTGAGGGAATCTTTCCCTGCTCACAGTCCACACAGAGATAGGACAGATCTCCACTGGCTGTCAAGTAGCTACTGGTTTTATTGGTTTCCCTGTTTTCTCCAGGACAAGACTGGTCCTTCTGGGTTAGATAGCAGAGTGAGTTCAGGTTGAAGCCAGGTGTGTAGCTGGGGTTTTTAGGGTGGGAATTTTGTCCACCTTGTTGCTTGCATGTCCTACGTACCATACTGGGTGTTTTCCAGAGATGAATCTTCCCATTTTTCTCTCTGGGTGACTTTCATATCCTGTCAAGCCATCTCTCTCCTCACACCTCCAAGATATCTCTATTTTTGCTCACCCTACACCACCTCCTTTCCACCTCACCACCTCCAAGGTGAAGACTTGCTTCTTGGGTGCTACTCCAGATCACACCATGACAGGCAATTCCCCTTCCTTCTTAGCTGACAGGCAACAATATTTACTCCCTGGTGAAGAGTTGCTGTAAGTGAACTTGGCCTTGGCCCATTCCCACTCATAATTCCAGTCAACAGATCAGCATATGCAGGAAAAGAGGCAGTGATGTCCCTCATATGATTTGAGTGGCATCTATTCTGTGAATCATAGAAAAATTTGGGCTGGAAGAGACCTTTAAAAGTCATTTAGTCCAAACCCCCTGCAATAAGCAGGAACATCTTCCACTAGTTTAGGTTGGATAACACGAGTCATATACCCTGGTTCACCTTGCTGTTGCTATGGGAGAGCAAGAGACACTTCTGGAGGGCAAATCATACCTTTCTCTTGGGTTCATCTCCTGGAAGAGGATGGATCCTTCTGTGGCCTTTTCTGAGGAGAGCAAGAAATTGAGTTTGTAAAAGGCTGGGTTTGAGACAGAGGTGGGCTACAAGAGAGACTTCATTAGCCGCTTGGACAAGTCCAGTAGACCCCTCTCTTGCTGCCACTCTAGAAGGACACCCCTTGGTCCTGTGTCACATCTGCCAGCCTTGTGCAGATGTTTTGGATACCTCAGTGCCCCTCAAGCAGCACCAAATCCCAAGTGTAAGTCAGGCAGTCCCTCTCAGAGGGAAACACAGCTGCACTCTGCACCCAGGAGGACATAAAAACCAACGGGTTTATTGGTGATGGACAAAGCAAGCGTGGAGGTGTCTGAGAGCAGATCCTACATACAGTTGTGGCTGCAGAGTCACTGGGCTGGCTCTCCTGGGGTGTTGAGGTCTGTCCTGGTGTGGCCACTGTCACCGGCAGCAGCGCAGGCGGCCGTTCCCGCAGCTCCCTTCCCAGCGCTCCATGTGGAAGCAAAGCCTCCGGCAGTGCCCACGGTTGCTCCTGCACTGCTGGCTGTCTGAAAGGCCTGTGGCTGCTGGGGGAAGAGGACAGGAGACCTGATTAGGAGCCATGAAACCCACTCAGAGCCCCACTGTGTTGGTGGCTGAGCCATGAGATGCTTTCAGTTGGCGACAGGGAAATTCGGCTGGACTTTTCAAGGTCTCTTCCAACCCAAATTTTCCTGTGGCTCCATGGTGAAGGTCAGATGTGCTTGGGAGGAGCAACTCTCTCCTGCAAGCACTGGGAGTCTCCTAACAACTGGCCTAGCTGAGACATCCAGGTTTGGGTTGGCTAAGTTAGGTTAGATGAGTTAGGCAAAGTGCATCCCTTGGACAGCCTCAAAAGAAAAGTGTCTTTAGGAACTGGCATTTTGTCTGTTGGTTTGTTTGATGGGTTTTTTTGGTTTCTTAATCTTTTGGGTTATTGTCTGTTTGAGCCTTCTAAATCTTCCTGTTTTGATAAGCAGGGTATGTGCTGCTTGTCTTTACACACAGTACAAACACCAAGTTTGGGGGATCTGAAGGGATGCAGTGACAGGTTTCCATCACCAGTGGAATGGGAAAGCCCTTCTCTCTCCCCTCTTTTTTCCTAGGACTGAAGTAAATGAGAGCATAAACAGGTTAAGCAAGTAAATCTTCTCTTCCAAGTTATCAGGTTTGATTTCAGTGAAAATGATACCACCAGAGTCCTGGTAATATCACAGTGACCTTATACCTGAATGAAACCTGAATTCCTAATATGTACAAGCAACCAGTGAAAATGCCAAGCTAAGGAATATTTTTCTATTAAAACAGAATCCCAGAAGAAAGCAAATAGATGAAGAAGTAAACTAGCAGTCTCTCTCCCTGCTTTCCCCCCTAAAAGATGGCTTTGACTTCATAGAATCAAAGAAACAGAGAATGATTTCAGTTGGAAGGGACCTCATAGACCATCCGCCATGGGCAGGGACACCTTCCACTATCCTAGGTTGCTCCAAGCCCCATCCAACCTGGCCTTGGACACTTCCAGGGATGGAGAGCCCACAACCTCTTTGGGCAGCCTGTGCCAGTGACTCATGACCCTCACAGCCAAAAATTTCTTCCTAATGTCTAATTTACACCTTCCCCTTTCAGCTTAAGACCCTTCCCTCTTGTCCTGTCCCTCTCCAGCTCTCCTGGAGCCCCTTTAGGCACTGCAAGGGGCTCTCACATCTCCCTGGATCCTTCCCTTCTCCAGGTGAACCACCCCAGCTGTCCCAGCTTGGCTCCAGAGCAGAGGGGCTCCAGCCCTCAGAGGATCTCCGTGACCTCCTCTGGACTCACTCCAGCACTTCCACATCCTTGTGATGTTGGTGCCCCAGAACTGGAGGCAGCTCTGCAGGTGGGGCCTCACCTGAGCAGATCAGAAGAGGAACATCATCTTCCTCAGCCTGCTGGTCATGCTTTCATTTTCATGCATTTGCCACATATGTATTCTACTCAAGGAGAATTTAATAGGATTCTCCTTGTTTTGTGGAGAACAAGGATTGTATCCTGTTCAGGAGCAGAGCTCAGACTCCTGACTTAGGCTCAGCAATTCTGGGTCAGTTTTGAGGGGCTGAAGAGAAGGGGACATAGGACAGCCTATGAACCTGGCACAGCTGCATCCAGGAACTCCGTGGAGACCATCTCAGAAGAACCTTGGAAATAAGAGTTAGGTCAATCTTGACTTGAAGTGCCTGTCTTGTTCTTTTCTACCTCAGGGTAGGAACCTGTCTTGTCTCTCTCCACATTCTTGCAGAAACCCCTATGAGCATTTTGTCCTTACCCGGAAGGTCCTGGAGGAGGACAATGACAACGACTGCAAAGAGCAGCTGGAGGATCCGCATGGCTCGAGGCGGGTGAAGCTCCCACCACGAGGAGGAGTGGAGGGCTGTAAGGAGATGAAGAAGAGGGAAATCCTGGATTTATAGTGCCTGAGGGGTTGTGTAACGCTCCTGGAGTGGAGGGAACTTTGTCAATCTCAGGTGCATTTCAACACGACAGCAAACAGTTGGGTGGAGTGTGCCCGCTTTTGGTCACACCGTGTTACAGGCCAAAAAAAAAAAAAAAANTCTAAGAGTTGAAAAAAAAAAAAAAAAAAAAAAAAGGGGAAAAGTAAGACAGAACAAACCACAGAGGTGAGAAAAAAAAGGCAGGGTTTTGTCAACAAATAGCCCTGAGCACTGGGGAGTCTGCTACTGCTTGCTGCTGGAGACAGGATGTTGGGGCTGACCCAGTCTGGCTCTGTGTTTGTAGGCTCGAGCATGTGATGTCAAAACCCAATCCAAGTGTCTGCAGTATCAAAGTGTTGTTTTGTCATTTTTTTTAATTTCCAGCTCCCAGTCTCTGTGTTTAGCACTGACACAGTCAAGTGTGAAAAGATCCAGAGTCTCTTCCTCAGCACTCCCCAACACACAAAGTTGGCTTGAAAATAATGGGATCCTTAAAAAAATCAAAGATCTGCCTCTATTTCCCAACTTCTAGGCTGCAAAGAGGCTGTTTGCCAAGGTTTTGTTTGCAACTGTCAAGAAAAATGGCGATTTAGTATTTTATTCATTTATGCATTTATTCAATGGGAAAGCTGGGATACCTCCCTGCAATATTCAGGAGCATTAGGAAAGCTCGTGTATTCCAGCTCTCCCAAGCAAGCTGGCAGGCTCTCAGGTTTGTACCAGCTCTCCAGGTCAGTTCTAGGAAATCGGTAGAGGTTAGACCTGTGTTTCAACTTTGGAAAACAAAGCAAATAACAAGCAGAAATCTCCCCCAACCACCAACAAATGGAGGAAGAGGAAATAAAAACTTTATAAAGGGGTTTTTTTTTGCAGCGATGACACAGCAGAAACCATCACCAGGTCTTCCATTTTCCCTGAAGAACTCACCTTGATGGCTTTTAATCTGCAGGCTGGATGCCAGGTAGTGCTGGAAAGCGTAAATCCCATGTCCTTCAGGCTGCTTGAACAGAACAAGGATCACCTTCATCAAACACTGCAGATAAGGGGCCTTCACCACTTGGACTTTGGCTCATGGGACAATGAGCACTTAAACAGGGTGTCATGCAAACTGGCCATGCACAACCTGGGGTAGAAAATAGGTCTGGAAACCCATCTGTGAGAGGGCTGGCTGGAAGGATGTGTGTGGAGCCTCTCTACAAGTGTTGGTGCTTTGCCTGTTCGGTGGTACTGCTTGGTGCAGTGGGTGGAAGACCATAACCCTCCTCTGAGAATTGGCATCTCCAACATGGGAGATGGTGCAGTGGGGTTTCTTAGAATCATAGAGTCAAAGAATGGTTTGGGTTGGAAGGGACCTTAAGGATGATCCATTTCCAACTCCCCTGCCACAGGCAGGAACACCTTCCACTAGCCCAGGTTGCTCCAAGCCCCTGTCCAGCCTGGACACCTCCAGGGATGGGGCAGCCACAGCTTCTCTGGACAGCCTGTGCCAGGGCCTCACCACCCTCACAGCAAAGAACTTTCAAAGCAAAGAATTTGGGCAGAGTTTGTCTAACAGAAAGGACATTGTAGCTCCTGAGCTACAGCCTGAGCAAAGAGGAGCATGTGGATGTTCATCTGAGTGTCCTGATCTGAATGTGTGACCTGAACATGTGTGTGCAGGAGCTTTGATGTGCTCTAGAGAGGATGTTTAGCACAGAGCCAGAGTACCACGTGGCCATGGTGGTCCTGATGATGGATGGCAAAATGCCATGTTTCATCTCTAGCTCCTCTGCTCTCCTGTGGTGGGAGCAGCACCATTGGAGATGGTGACCTGTGCCTGGAGCTGTTTGGATGCTGCAGGCTCTGCAGGGATCAGGATGTGTCTCCTCCACACCACTCAAGCCTCTCCTCTGCAGCTGTGGTGCATGGGCTGAATTGCAAATCTTGCCTTGGGAAACAAAACCAGAATTAGACACTGCCAACAAAACCCAGATTTCCTCCAGAAATCAGGGGCAGGAAATCTCTGTCCCCTGGGCAACTGCTTGAACAACAGCTGGTTTTGCTTCCTCTTCTGGTTCCGATGCTGTGTTTGCCTCAGCCTCTGGTGAGCCTACTGGGGCTGGCCCAGAAGCCTTCTGCCTTTCCCTGCTTCCCAACCTGCCACCAGCTGTCTTTTCTCAGAGCCCACCATGCACAAAGGCTCATCTGTGCTCCGAGATACACAGCACAGAAATCATCTCCTGGGTGCTTGAGAGGTTTTGGGGCTGGGAGGAGTCAAATCAATCTGCATCCGCCCTACAGCCCCAACAGGAGGGATGTGTCCTCTGACTTGATCTGCCTTTGGGTCAGGACCTCAGCAGGATGATTTTTAAATGAATCCTGGGATAAATTTATGCCAGCAGAAGCAAATCCTTCATTGAATGAACCCTTGCCAGCTTGCAATGCCACTTCCACCTCCCCATCCCATGGGTGGCTTTTTGTCAAATCACCAGCCAAGCAGGCACTGATAGAGCCCTGCAATTCAGCCTGGGAAAAAATGGTCATGGGCTCAGCTCTGGGCTCAGCCCTTGCCCAGAAACCCCCCATGGCTTTGGGCAGGCTTCATGGTCTCCTCAGAACTCTCTCTAACAGGTCCATATCTGACTTATGTTGAGAAGCATAGAGCTGGACACAGAAAATGTTGTTCTTTGCCCCACAGGAAAGGCACAGAGCACACCTTGTGTTCTCACAGCTAAGTTCTCCCCACTGGCTGCATGGCCACATCCAGATGTCAGATGTCTATTACGGATCATTCCTGGCATGTGCCCACCTCCAAACTGTGCCAAGGAACAGCTTGGCAAAGGGCTCCTTTGTTGACAGCACATGTGAATATCTGCTAAAGTCTGAGCCTCAGCCTCATGTGATCTGATTTTCTCGTGTAGATACAGCCTCTGGATCTGAGGCTATTTTATCTCCCTAGCACGCTCCTGGGGCTGGGCTGGGGTATCTGTCCCTCCACAGGAGATGGAGGTGCAGTCACATGAGCAGGTAGAATGTCACCCCCTTTCTCCTGTGTGGGAATGAAGGAAGAGCTGGGAATACAGGTGGTTTCATTGGTTTGTGTGGAATTGCCAGGGATATAAGAGACTACCCTGGATCTAAGGGATTGGGCTATGGGACCTTAGCTTCCCCAAGCAGAAACCATCCAACCACCATCCTGCTCCTGATTCCACAGTTCCATTCACAGTGATGTTGAGCAGGGGATTTCACCTTCATCTGGCTCTCTCTGCCAGACAAACACTGGCCTGTTGCCTGGGAACAGCAAACAAATTCCAGCAAGGGAATTCATGCCATGCCTTGATGAACTAACAGCCCCAGTTATCCATGAGGCTTGTGCTGGTCGACAGACTGAGCATGAGGGTGGGGCTCTGTCCTGGTATTTGTGTAGCTGCAGAGACCCCAGATATACCTCCCAAGATGCCTGGGTGGTTTTTGCATTCCCCTTAGAAGCTGGTATAGGTCTAATAGGGTAGTACTAAAGAACTCCTATTTTTTACCCTTCTGAGCTCTATCAGGTACAGACAGCTGGAGTTCAAAGCTCAACCAAGCCTTTCTCACAAAAATCCTCCTCCTCATTTGGCTTTCTCCCATGAGGACAAATCCTTAATGTGTTTTCAGAGCTGACCCCTAGCCTGGTTTAAATTCTCAGCAGCCTGCACATCTCAAGGTGTGGAAGACTTCACTTTCTCATTACTTCTGCCACCCTGTCTTGCCCCTTAGTTTTTCTGACTGTCCGCTCCACTCTGACATGCAATCCTGCAGGTAAAAGGGTTGGATTCAGCTGAATCCACTGACCCCCTGTGGGTTTGCACTCTGGGAAATTGTTCCAGTTGGGTAGGACTAGTGGTCATGCATAGAAGTCCTCTGGCAAAGGGTCATGCTGGGAATAGCTTTTACTGAGTGCTTCAAACAATGAATTTTTTTTGGCTTTTGAGTTTAAAGTGTTGGAAAATGATTTTTGAGTGGGATTGTGGTCTCATGAACACTTTTGTGCTGAGTGGATGAACATGGTCACTTAGAGTAGTTTAATACTTTCCTGCCCATGGCAGTGAGCTTGAAACTAGATGATTTTTAAGGTCCCTTCCAACCCAAACCATTCTATGCCTCTATGATGATTCTATGATTTTTTAAGTGTTATATCCAGCCAGATCAGCAAGGAATGGAACACACAGACTCAGGAGAGTGGGGCCATGCTAAAGAGAACATGGATTTTATCAGCAGCCGACATTTTCACAACTGCCATAGGGACAATACTGCCTATAAATAAGCATTTCCACCTTTCCTAATTGAAAACTGACTGGCCAGCAGGTCCAAAACATATCAGGAGCAGAAGGCCCAGTGACCATCAGAGAGGTGTGCAAGGTGAGCTGCATGAGCCCACGTTTCACTTCCTTAGGAAACCAGGCTGTAACCATGCTGGCTGAGCATTCTCAGATAAGAGGCACAAATAATGAACTCTGGGGAGGAATGTGAGAAACAAACAGTTTAATTTGGAAGGGTGCCTTGGTTTAAAACCCTCCCTGTGCTGTCCTCGTACATCAGTGTGCGTCAGAGACACGGGCTGGATGGGGGGAGGAATTTGGCTCTGGGCTCAGCCCAACTCTGTTTTCAGCACTGGTTCCCAAGCCAACAGCCAGGTCTGGGTAATCTGGCTCTCCTGAAAGTTCATCCAACTGCAGGGGATCTCCAGGGGAGTACTGGAGAATAGCTGGGCTGCTTGGGAGTGAATGAAGACACTTGAATGAATGGACTTCTGGCGATGGGTTTTGACCCTGGTGAGGTCAATGGGAATTTTCCCATTTGATTCATCAGAGCAAGAATTTCATCTCCCAGAGAGGACTTTTCCCTGGCTCTGACCAGTGCCTCAGCAAATTGGCATAGCTCTCTCATTACATCATTGTTTTCTTGCTTTCACAGAAGTGATTGACCCAGAGAGAAATATTTTACCTGGAAAGGGAGACCAGGAGCTGACAAAGGAAGGGGAGTGTCAAAATTTCATGCTGAAAAGACACAGAAGGGCTGAGAGTGGATCTGGACAGCTAAATGGATTTAGGCTGATGGAGCCCATAGGAAGAAAGCTGCCAGGGGTAAAGAGGCTAATTTCTTTGGGTGACCACAGAGGAAAAGAGAAGCAACAGAAAAGCTGTTCATGAGCGAGGAGGGCAGCCTGTCAGAGCAATGGGACACAGCTTTCAGATTCCCTCCTCAACATGTTTAAAACAAATAAACCTGGGCCCTTAGCAGAAAAATCCTTCCCTGTGAGGGTGGTGAGGTCCTGGCACAGGTTGCCCAGAGAAGCTGTGGCTGCCCCATCCCTGTAGGTGTTCAAGGCCAGGTTGGATGGGGCTTGGAGCACCTGGGCTAATGAGAGGTGTCCCTGCCTGTGGCAGGGGGTAGGAATGAGATGATCTTTAAGGTCCCTTCCAACCCAAACAGTTCTAGGATTCTATGATTGCTTTAAGAACCTGGCACAACCTGGAAAGGAAGAATGAATGTGAGGTGGGGGGTCTTGCCCGAGAAACACAGGCGACACTTGAGTTTAGGTCAAACCAGGTGGCTCTTACACCAAAAGTGATGTCAAAATCACTGTCTCCATTGCAGCTATTTTCTCTGGAAAGGGAAATAAAGAGTCAGTCACCCTGCTCTGCTGGGAAGGTGAGGGCTGCTGTGTTCACTCTTGGTCAGTGGGACAGGGTGGGTCTCACTTCGGTAACTGCTAAGCCACAGACAGGCACTTGCTGCTCATTAAATTTCAATTTTATTGCTTTTAGGTAAGGAGAAAGACAATTTCTCACCTGCATGTGAGAGGTAACAATCAGAGTCCCAAAGGGGTGATAAATAGTTTGAGTGGCCCCAATTCCTTCTTGCCACAGTGTTTCCTCGGAAGTCACAGCAAAAGCCAAGTGTTCAGGAGTTCAGGCGTGAGTCCACAGCCATATTCTCCCAGGGGAGCAACACTCACAGAAACCACAAAGTCTCCTTCCCAACAGCTGCTCCTGCCTTGTCAGTGGAGCCTGCAGCTCTCCATGTGCCTGTTGGCTCCTTTGGAAACCTTCAGCTCTTTGTGGTGGTGGGTGCCAAACTTTTGCAGCAGAGAATGATGGGCTCAAAGCAGTACCGAGCCAGGTATTCCCCAGGAATGCAGTTTCCCACTCTGCACAAGCCCCTTTCATGGTTACAGCCCTCTGGTCCATGAGCATCTCCTGTACAAAGAAGCAGCAAGTTGGTGGGTAAAATTCACGGGGCTTCCTGTGGAGCCATGTGCCAGGCACAGCAGCACTGGGAGCACACACAGAGCCTGGGCATTCCCATCCCACAGGACAGCCTCAGACATCCATGTTAAAAATCCCAAGTTCCAGAGCCAGCCTCCCTCAGGGAACATTTTATCATGAAGCTGTTTTTTCAGGACATTGGCAAAGACTGAGCATGGGAGGTCAGGGTGGTTGCCCTCGTCCTGCCAAGGAGCCAACTGCAGCCTGAGAAAAGGCAGGAATATTTTCCCAGAGCACAGGGCATGTCCTCTAGGGCTTCTCCTACAAAGGCAGTGAGCTGCCCCATTTTCACAGCTTCTTCTTGGGGAGTTTGGAACTAGATGACCTTTAAGGTCTCATTCCAACACCAACCATTCTATTAGTCTATTAATCCCTTCTCATTTTTGCATTACCCCAAGGGATTAGCTCATGCATTTTGCCAAAGTACCTCACCCAGAAACCTGAGGACACCTTTCCTCATTACCCATAATATTACACAGCAAAGAAAGATTATCCCTATTCCAGATCCCATTCCTTACCACCCTTGGCCTTGCTGATCTTACCGTGCTGGGTCAGGGAGACGAAGATGAAAATGAATGTCACGATCTCCATTGCTCTTGCTCTGCTGGAAAATCGCAGGGCTGAGTGTGAGATTTTGCAGAAGCCTCTGTGTGGAGCTGGCATGCTGGATGGCATCCGTGGAGAGGGAAGGAGCAGGCAGGAGTTAATTATATTCCAGTCTCGGGAGTGACATTTGCTTCTGAGAAACACTTCGTGTCGTTCTGACCCAGTGCTGTGGCTCCAAACAATGTTGACTTGCTCAACATTCACCGGTTATCAGCTTCACTGATTTCCCTCTCCCTTGCACTTGGCATTTTGAACTGGTAGATTGCCAGCTGGGAAAAGGGGCTTAGGAGGATCCTGTGCCCTCCACCTGCAGCCAGCAAAGTCCTGGGAAGTGATGGGTGGGAGGAAGGCAACCTGCAAGGGAAGACTCCTGAGGAGCTGCAAGGAGGAGAACAGTGCAGGCTGGGAGTGATTAATTTTTAATCTGAGCTCGTGTGAATATTTTCTCCTGTTGAAACCTGGGTGTGATTTTTTTCTAGCTTTGGCTTCCAAGGAATTTGGGAGGCTTCATTCCTGAGCATGATGAGCACACAGCACTGGTGGAGGAGGTGGCTCTTAGCTCAGCAATGCACCCCGTGGTGGTAAATCTGTGATGAATGTGCAGCTCTTGCTGTGTAATGTGATATTCCTGCTGCCCTGCCTGGCCCTGCTGTTACCTCAGCTGTGGTAATAGAACTGCTGTGTGAACACATTCTAAACTGGAGAGCTGAAAGAGAAAGGTTAGAAGATATCTAAAAAAAAAAAAAACAAACAAACAAAACAACAAAACAACATCACTGGAATAATAAAATCATTTAGTTTGGAAAGCCCTCTGAGATAATCAAGACCAATTATCCCCCAGCACTGCCAAGCCCACCACTAAACTCTGTCCCCAGGTACCATACCTACACATCTTTTAAATCCCTCCATGGATAGGGACTTCACCACTGGGCAGCCCTTTCCAGTGCTTAGCCATGCTTTCCATGAAGAAATCCCTCCTAATGTCCAACCTGAACCTCCCTTGGTACAGCTTGTTCTGTTCCTGGTTGTGTGCAAGAAGAGCTCAACCCCCACCTGGCTAAAACATCCTGTCAAGTAGCTTTAGAGAGCAATAAGGTCTCTCTTGAGCCTCCTTTTCTCCAGGACAAACATTGGCAGCTCCCTCAGACACTCTCTGAAAGTGTTCAGTGTTCGAGAAACATCTGGAGGTGGCACTCAGTGCTGTGGTCTGGTTGAAAAGGTGGAGATCCATCAAAGGTTGAACTCAATGATCTTGAGGGTCTTTCCCAACCTAAATGGTTCTGTGATTCTCTGATTAATTGCCCTGAATCCTGTAAAGCATCTAAGCACAACATCAGCATGGTAAATAATATTAGGCTGGTAAGTAGAATTAGGAGATTTCAAGTTTGGTTTCCAAGGATGCAACAGCAAAGCTGTGTGGATTTCAGTGTGTGGGTGTAATGGAGAGACATCCTGCCTCTTTCCATACATACGCAACTGTTATACCTGTTTATTTAGCATTTATTGCCTTTGTTATGTAAAGAAATGTATCGCCTCTAGTTAATGACACACGTTGCATGTTAAGAACACCAGAAATCTCTAAAACACTAGGAAAAAAACCTCATCTGTTTTCTTGGCCATGTGTTTCTGTGGTTTTCTGCAGTCCCATGAGGTCTTTGTCACACTTCAGTGCAGCACTTCCATCCCCTGCGAGGGCAGAGTCCCTCTTGTTCTTGCAGACAACTGATTTCTGGGGGTACACAGTGACCCCCCTCCTCTTGGCAAATGTGGGAGTATGATGTTGTGTCTGCAATTTAGAGGACTAAAGTCAAACCAGAATATATGACACCATCATCTGAACCAATGATACATAAAAAATTGTGGGGAAGTTGCGGCTAGTGTGTCTCCAAAAGCCAAGACACAAAGATGGACTTTGGGGCTTATCAGAGCACTGCTATAAAGGAAGGAATTTGTGACCCACCAGCTTGGAAAAGAATTACATGAAGGAGGGACATTGTAAAGGTGTGAAGAAAATGCGGAATATTTACATTTCAATGGCACTGAATAAAATTGTGAGGGAGGAGGTTTTAAAACAAACAGAAGAAATTCCTAATCTAAGGTGGGAGGGGAAATCTAGTAAAGACCTTTAAAGAGAAAGACTCCTATATATAAAAATTCTGAGCTGCAAATTCCAGAAAGCCTGGAGAATATAGAAGGAGGTGTGATGATATGGTTGTGGTCACTTTACACACACAGAGCAACTGTGTAGAAATATCTGCTACTGGCCACAGATTGAGGGTGCTGTGTCAGAGGAACCTTGGGATTAGCACAGCTGTCTCTAAAGTACGTATTCATTAATGATATATATTAACTGTTGAGGAGCACCAAAAATAAGCAAGTCTGAGAAGGATTAGATAAATCTAGAGGGAAGAGGTCAGCTGGTATGTATTAATCACAGCAGGGTGGGTCCAGCCAGCAGACCCCCAATAGATGATTTATAAGAAGGTTTGTCAAGCAAGGAGGACTCTATGTGGACCAAAATTTTATTTTATTTCCCCAGGCATCTCTTGGACATGGGCCTTTGGGCCACAGGGTTTTTGCCCAGCCCAAAACACTCCACTCTGATGTTAGTGGAGGGACAAGTCCATCTTTGTATGAGGGAGGAGATGGCTTAGACTCCATCCCTGGAAGAGTTCAAGGCTGGGTTGGAGGGGGCTCTGAGCAATCCTGGTCTAGTGAAAGGTGTCGCTGCCCATGCCAGGGGGATTAGTATGAGATGGTCTTTAGGGCCCTTCCAACCCCAACCAGCCTGTGATTCTATGATTTGGAGGCAAAGACTACAAGTGTGTTTTGCTGCCTTCAGCCCTTCCCTGCCTGGGCAGGATTCCCACACATACCCACGCAGCAGGTTTTCCGACGCCGGTAGCAAGTTCCAAACGCAGCAAATGGCGCTGGGCAGGATTTCAAATGGAAACAGTAGCCATGATATTCCAAACAATGCAGGGTGTCTTTGGGTAAGCCAAGACCTACAGGAAGAATGGGTTTCCCAGTTTTGCTGCAGGATCAGTCCATTTCTCATGGTCTTCCTCCTGCTGAAACCCCACAGACCCCATTTAGGGATCTGATACAAATACCCCCAAAATTCAAGGCAGCTTGTCCAAGGAACACCTGGCTGTGGGGAACAAAACTAAGTCATGAGGACTAGTCATGAAGATCTTTAACTCTTCACTTACTCTCTTCCTGATTCCCAATGGCAGGATGGACAGAGGGGATGAACAACTGGAAAACAAAGGAGACTCAAATCCATGAGAATTACTTTTTATTAATTATAGTTCACTAAGAGTAGTCAAACTCTTTTAGGGGCTCTTTAAAGGTGAGTTTTAATACACATAAACAAGAGGCATGATGAGAAAAGACAATGGAGCAATGAGGAAGGCAAGAAAAGAGGAGGGGGGAAAAGAGTATTTTCTCCAGCTGTACCCAAACCAGGGATTCATGGATTCATTCTCCCATAGGAGATCCAGGTTGCTACTCCTGTGCCAGGATCAGGCATCTAGCAGGAAGCAAAGTCCAACAGTTCTGCATCCTGGGCATTGCCCCAAAAGTCTGTGACAACACAAATTGGGACTTACTGAACAAGGCAGCCTTGAGGCCACATGTCCCACAAACTTAGGCATTCCATGAAGCTTTTCTACAACTAGAGTGAAAAGTAGATGTTAGTGGCAAGTTTTTTAACTTAACCTGGACATTCATGCTGTAGTGAGGAGGGACAGCCCAGGCTTTGGATGCTTTCACGTTCTAGGACTGCAATGCTGCAGGCTGGTCATGCAAGGGACAGGATGGTGATCACACACTCTGTGATGTAACTACGACTTAAAAAAGCCTCCAAAAGGGGGATCTGGCCCAATTAAGAGGGACAAGCAGTTTGCCCAACTCTTTCCTTCTCTAAAAGCCTTAATGCAAAATGAGGAGTTTTGTCGAGCATGAAGAACACGTAGAAGAAGTATGAAGAACACAAACAGAAAATTGCTTAGGGCAGCAGAAGAGCTGAGGAAGGGGAACCAGAATATTCAGAGAGCTGAAGTCACCTTCACTGTTGTAGCTCAGCTTGAGTAATAAAAGGGAACACCTCTGCTCTCTTCTACCCTACATGAGGGAGAAGATTTCTAACCTTGGGGTTAGAAGAGGCAGATGATTTCCATGGTATCATATTCCAACAGTGCCATAAAAAGACTTCAAAGAGTCGTAAGGAGTGGCTTCTGTGGGGAGTTTCTAGTTTGACACCTGGTCACCATATGTTAATTTTTCACTTCTGTTTCTAGACTGGAGAAATAAGGAACTGCTCTAATGAGAGGAGCTGAAAAGCATGTTCTGCACCACCACACAAGCGAATTGTACCTCCTATACAGGCAGACCCCAGTGTGGGTCTTTCCCCTTACCTGTAACAGCCTGGAGGAGGAAAGGGACAAGAGTCATGAGGCAGGAGAAGAGCTTCATGGTGGAAGGTCTCAGCTGCAGTGTTGAGAGAGGGCCACAACTCCAGAACCTTTGAGCAGGGGAGGAGGGAGCACTGTGGCATTTATAGGGCTGTGGGAACAGAGCTGGCTGTCTGGGGGACCTTGGCAGGGGTGAGTGTGGGGTACAGTCTGACCGCTGCACATGGCTAAGCAGGAACAATGGCAGAGGGTCATGAAAGCAAGTGGAGAAATAACTACACCTCCCTGCCTGACCACTGGGAGGGCTGGTTCTCAGTACTGACCCACCCCAGAGCATCGTTGCTTACTGACTTCAAAGATGAAACTGGTTGGTAAGGGGTAACCTGGAGGAAATTAACCATCATTTTGGTGGATAGAAGGCAGCTGGAGTATCATATAATAATCATAGAATGGTTTGGGTTGAAAGGGACCTTAAAGCACATCTTATTCCAACCCCCCTGCCGTGGGCAGGAACACCTTCTACTATCCCAGGTTGTTCCAAGACCCATCCAACATGGCCTGGAACATTTCCAGGGATGGAACAGGCACAGCTTCTCTGGGCTACCTGTGTCAGGGCTTCACCACCCTCACAGCCAAGATTTTCTTCCTATTATCTAATCTGAACCTTCCCTCCTTCAACTTAAGACCATTTCCTCTTATCCTGTCCCTCCAGACCCTTGCCCAAAGCCCCTCTCCAGCTCTCCTGGACCACTTTAGGCACTGGAAGGGGACCTAAGGTCTCCCTAGAGCCTCCAAGCTGAACACCCCCAGTTCTCCCAGTCTGTCTCCAGAGCAGAGTGGCTTCAGTCTCTCCTCACTCCATACCATTTTAAGAAGTCTCTCTCCAGCTTTTTATAGATCCCTTCAGTTACTGGAAGGTGCTACAATGGCAGTGGTCAGTGCTGCACTCAGATAGATGTAGGCATCTAATATGGATGTGGCTGCCTTGGCATGAACTGTTCAGTGAGTGGTTCTAGGACACAAAATACCTGTTGAGTTGTGGTGGGACCTTAGGACCCAGCAGAGGTGCAGAAACCTGTGCTGTAGGTAGTTGTACTTGGCTGGCCAAGCCCAGAGCTCACAGGGTTTCGGTTTGAGTGGATTGGTATCTTATGGAAAACATGCATATCAGTCAGAATGCACCAACCTGCACTTCTGCAAAGAGCTCACTTGGTTTCAAAATGCATTTATATAAATGCCAGTGGAAATTGCCAGAAAGTCTCCCCAAGGCAGAGGATGTCCCACTGCTCTCCCACACTTCATATCCTCAAATCTAAGTTTTGAGCTCAAAGCTTTGAGCAGCCTGGTCTAGTGGAAGGTGTCCCTGCCCATGGCAGGGGGTTGGAACTGGATAATCTTTAAGGACACTTTCAGCCCAAACCATTCTGTGATTCTACGATCACTCCTGCCCTGTTACAGCAGCCTAGAATTAACCAGCTTGGTTTGTGCTTGGGCTGCCAGCACTCACTTCCATGAAACATACTGTATTATTTTTAAAAATGCCATTTTTCTACTAAAAAAAGTAAGATACTGCTATATTGATATCAGTCAGCACTGTGTGTTCCTGCATCTCTTGCCTGAAGCCATTGTTGAGCCTCCAAGTGCCCATAAGTAATGTTTGACTCCTCTTTGCTTCAGGAAATGCTTTGTCACTTTTCTGGCTTCTCAAGGATAATTTGACAAACAAAAAAGATTATTTTTTTTTCCTTCATGGTGCCTTTCACAGAACAAAATACAATTATTTGGTATGTTTATGGATGAAGTGCTCATTACCCTTTATTTCTTTCTCTTGGGAACAACTGTTGCCTCACAGGACATGCAGCAGTGTCATACATTCTCTGTTGCCCAGAGAAGCTGTGGCTGCCCCATCCCTGGAAGCATTCAAGGCCAAGTTGGGGCTTGGAAAAACCTAGGATAGTGGAAGGCGTCCCTGCCCATGGCAGGGGGATTGAACTGGATTGGATTGAACTGGATGGGACTGAACTGGATGGTCTTTAAGGTTTCTTCCAACCCAACCCATTCTGTCATTCTATGACTCTGTGATACAGGAGATGCAGATTATCAGTTTGCAGGTGTACAAAGAGCAGAGGACAAGTGAGATGCAATTTTCCTAAGGATTTGTCCATGTATTGTTTGAATGATACCAACAGACATATTGAAATGGCAGTTGACAGCACAGGTTCTTCCTTCAGAGCAGAGGAAATCAGCTCACCTACTCGAGCCTGTTTTTATACATGATATTAATTGATGTTGTTCTGACCCAGCAGCCTTAATATCAACAATATAAACCTCCCCCTCAGTTGCTGTGCATTGTTCTCTGCCTCCTTGGCTTCTTTGTTAGCTTTCCATTTCAAACCTGCAGGTGCCATTGAGTCTCCTGAGCAGCAGAAGCTGGAGAACGTTTATGTCCATTTTCAGGCACCGCAGAAAAGGGATGAAACAAAGACCTTGCCAAGAAACCTTCAATTTGCTCAGGTTTCCACTGAAGCCAAGGGGGTCCTAGCTGAGATATTCATCTCACCTCTCATACAGGATCTGACATTGTTCTTTGTCAGACTGGAGCTGAAATCCAGCTTTCTAACTCAGCAATTATCTTTAAGATTGTGAAAAAAGCTTCTGCTCTGTTTAATGGTGGACTGGAAATGTTTGCCTTTATAAAAAAGTTCTCTTTTCATGGGAAGTGAAGTACGAATTTAAAATCTCAGGTGTGTTAACAACTTGGTGGAAGCAGAGTGAGTTCCCACTAGTCTTACATTCAAAATCCTTCCCTCTGATTATTTTTTTTGTTTTGTTGCCTCCTCTGCATTAGTTCCAACAGGTCCACATCTGTCTTGCTGCTGGAGACAGCACTGCAGGTGGGGTCTCACCAGAGCTGAGTCAAAAGGGAAGAACAGAATAGGGTGGCCTGATGGCTTTGGATGATGAGTAACAGAGATAAACCCTTTAGTTCTCTTTCTGCTGTGGAGTAAATCTTCTTAATCCAGCCTGGGACTCATGTGCCTTTGAGGGAGTGAGTACCTATGAGAAGGGAGGACTTCTCTTTCATTTTGATGTTTTCAGTCAATGGGCCTGGTGTAGCTCTGAAGTAACCTGAGATACTAAAATTATGGGAAACTTCTGCTTTCCCCAAGCACTTATCCAGATTTGCACTATGGCAATGTAAATCAGGAGGATTTGATTGCAGCTGGGGTGCTGTGTTCCTCAAACTAGCTGGAAGCCTGACTTTATGTATAATATTGTAAGGAGTTGGAAAGGGACATTGAAAGGAAATGGGGTGTTCTGATGGAAAAACTGGAAATTTAAGTTTTCTATAAAACAGGTATCAGACAACAATATATTCTGCTTAAAAATACAAATGAAAACAGCCAATTCAAGTGTCCAAAAATGTCTTCTGCACCTCTTCAAAGCATTTAATGCCCAGAAATCTAACAGCAATACATCTCTGTGAGGAGAAACCTCCTTTAAATGTCCAAATCTTTGAGCTGACTCCCACCTTCGGGCAGGATTCAAGACAGCACTGCAGATACTGTAATAGATATCCTGGTGCATCCAAGATATTACATGGAACAGAATACTCAATACTTCTGAAGGGACAGCATATCCCATAACACAGCACTAGGTACCTGAATTTAGGCAGCTGAATCTCAGCTATTACATGATGCAGCTGAAAGTTAAGCAAGTACAAGAATGGGATGGATAAGGAGAGGTGCCTCTCGGGGTGGTCAGCAGGGAAAACTGCAGGGGGAAAGTCTAATAGTGACCATTGGGACTAATAGCAAAAATAAATAAATAAATAAGGGCTCTAAAGAAAAAAACCTCTGTATTTCCAGGAAGGAAACAAGCTGATTTTCCAGTCTGGCCTAGGAATGGAGGGTGCTTCACTAAGCAAAATGCATTTCCAGACCGATTTACAGCTTGTGGAACCCATGAGCTGGTTCCTGGCTCCCTCTTGTGGGAAGAGCTACTGGAGGAAGAAGGGACCTTGTTGGGCAGGATTTCCTCAGGTGGAAAGGTAAAAGCAAGAGAAAATGCCTCTTTGCTCCATCTTCAGCACTGATAATCCACAGAGGAAATGTATGCCCATTATTAATGTTTGGAGAGCTGGGATGGGTTTTGGTTTCAGACATTGAATTCTAGGGACTGGAGGGAATCACATTCAGGGTGTGTGTATAACTATAAACTAACTTTTTTCTAACTTCATATAATTTTATAACATTTCTGTAACTTCAAAAAGCTCTGTGTGTATAGTAATACTGAGAGCTCTTCTCTGGCCGGAGTGTGGGCACGATTAGGTTGAGCCAGGCAGGAGTCTGCAGATTCTGTCTTTGCAGTGCTTTTCCCAGCCCCTGCCTGTATTGTGCCCCCACCATGTCCCTGCCCAGTCTCCCTGGTACCCATCAAACTGTTCCCAGCATGCTGGGGTGGGAATGGAGCTGGACAGGAGGGAGGAAGGTTTTGCCTCCTCTCTGACAACCCTACAGTAACCACCTGCGAGGAAAGGTCTGGGCAACCAGAGCTGGTGGTTGGCCTTGGCTGCACTGATGGAGGACGTTGTCTGCACTGGTGGGGCATCTCTCCTTCCTTGCATAAAGTCCATCTGCCATTTCCAGCTAACACAGGGTGGTGACTGAGGCAGGACATTGGGAGCTGTGACTGGTCTGAGCCCATGGTTGTCCTACTCTAAACACTGTCCACAACTATTTCTTAGTACATACCCAAAGATCCCCTTGGGCTGTCCTGTGTCCCCCCCTGGGCCACCATCCTCCTTTGCAGCATCCCTGAGCCAGGTTCCTACCTGCACTAATCCTGTAGACCACCTCATCCCGCCCTGCATGCTCATCCTGCAGCCTGGACTGATCTCTGCAGCCAGGCCATGGCCAACCTTCCATTAGGTTTCCCCTTCCCCTCCATAGCTACAGTTCTGGAGAGTGTCTGATCCCTCTGGGGTGGTCCCCATGGACAGGACATTCCCACTGCCCAGCCCTTGGTTTATGGATCCCTCCACCCTGACCTCGTGGCGCAAGGGCAGCGCGTCTGACTCCAGATCAGAAGGTTGTGTGTTCAAATCACACCGGGGTCAGACCTTGGGCACAACTGGCAACCCTCTGCTTTTTGGGGAGGCTTCTCTGTGGAAGGGGCAGTGGGCAGCTATAGGGAGACAGCACGGGCACAGGAATGCGATGCCCAGAGCTTGCCTTTGAGCCAGGTTCTGTGCCAGAGGGAAGTTATGGGTCATGATCAAAGCAGGGAGGTATTGTGGTGGGTGTCTGCTGCAATTTGCCTCATGATGGAAGTGAAATCTTCATCAGGAAAATGCAGGAAGCTTTTTAAGTGCAGGCTCAGTCACTCCTGGAGGACCTGGATATACCCTCAGGAAATGCTTTCCCAGCAGGGTAAAATGGGGCGGTACAGTCAATCCAGGGGTTTTCTGGAGGGGGATCAAGAGCAATTATTCAGTGTAGGATGCCAGAAAATGGGACAAGTTTCTGATGAACAACATGAGAAGGGTGTTTTTAAGCTGACTGAGAAAGCCTATCTGGAGAGCTCTCCTTTGGGCAACCTCGGCTCTGGGCCACACGAAGACTATGTAAGCAATATTCCTGAAAGTCATGCCCAAACAAAAGAAAGATGTGATAATGACTGGAAAGAGGGACCATGGATTTACCAAGGGCAGTACAGCATGACAGGTTTCATTGAAGAGATGATTTCCTTGATGGTCAAGAGAATAGCAAGCAACATCGTTTCTCTTGTCTTTGGTTTGAATTCTCATGGGGTCTCCCACACATGTCACTGCAGCAGGACTCAGACACAGAGCAGCTGAGCTGAATCCAAAGGCAAAGGGAAGGGGCAGGACCAGAGGATCAAAGGTGTTGGCATCAATAGTTGGCAGCCCAGATGACGTCCTTCACTGCCTGATGCTGCACTGGATGTTGTTTGGTGTCTGTGGTGGGCACAGAAGAGATTCTACAGAAGGAAGGACATGGGCAGCCTGACAGGGACACGGGAATGACAAGGGGACGGGGCCAGTGGCGCAATGGACAACGCGCCTGACTACGGATCAGGAGATTGCAGGTTCGACTCCTGCCTGGCTCGACACTTTTAGCCCAGGCAACTTCCTCCTGCTCCCTCCATCAGCATCTGCCTTCTCCTGCCCATCATTGCACCACCCAGGCCTTCTGCAGGACCAAGTGCTGACGTGTCCTCAGACTCTAAAGTACCTCTAGACCTCATGGGGCATCCAAAAGGGGCAGATCTTGGATCCACACCACAGCCAGGGGCACCACAGCAAATCCCTCAGCAGAACACAGACACCTCCTGAACTGCAGCCCGGACAGACCCAGCATTCCCAGACTGTCCTGGCACCTCACGTGCTCTGGTCCCCAACCCCCTCTGAGGCTCACATTGTCGTGCTGCTGTTTGTCAGTGCCTTGCAGAGTTCTGCTCTGGAAGCAGTGGCCTGCTCACAGCACTGATGTCACAAAATGGTGCTCCTGTGATGCTGGTGCCAGAGACATGGACCAAAAGCCTGGAAGGGTAAGGAACTCAGGAAGACAGCTGTCCCTTTTCGCCTCCACAGCAGCCAGACTGTTTCAGGGTGAGCCATGCAGTAGTTGAACTTAAAACCTCCTGATCCATAGTCAGCATGTTCATAGCCCATTGTGCCACTGGTCCCAGGCTTTGGTCCCACCTGCTGACCTCACTGTGCTTTCTGTACCACCTGGATTTGTTGGTGGTCAAAGGGAAGTGGGAAGACCTCACTCAAACTCCCTCCTGCCCCATCCATGTCAGCCTTGCCCTACTCAGCTGTGGGGAGATGTCAGTAGTCATCCTACTGGTCCCACGATGCAGAAGAGATGCCAGGCAGCAAGGGCAGATGGTGGCCTCCAGCCCCTCAGCTGGTCTGGTGAGTTGGAAGATACATCTTGCCTTCCTCATGGGATGTATAGTTACATTTCCAAGCTAATACAGGGCTTGGAGCAGCCCAGGACACTCTGGAGCTGTGGTACCCAGCAGAGGGGGAAGATCAGCCCAAGGCCACCTGCTTTGTCCTCCACTTGCTCCCACCTGATGACAAAGGGCAGAGCAGGTGAATTTCACCAAGATCCTGCTTGATGACCTATTGGACTGGGCAGACCTGTACATGGGCATCTTTGACCTTCCTTGTCCAAGCCACCTGCAGGGTGAAGGTACCAAATGGTGGTGACAACTTCATGAGTATGCACATGGGATGGAGCAGCAAAAGAACATGGAAAGAGAAATTCCACATTGAATAATAGAATGATTCTGGTTGGAAATAAAATGTGGAAGTCTTCAGTCCAGATTTTTGCTTATCTTATGACGTTCGGCTAAACCTTGCCTGCTCAAACTCTGAATATCTGCAAGGGTGTAGAAGACATAGCCTCTCCAGGCTCCTCTTTTGGTGATTTACCTTCTCATGGTGCATTTAGTTTTCCCAGTGTACCCAGACAGAGCCTCCCCTGATGCAAGGGAAGTTTATCTGTGCAGGAAGCCCAGCAAGAAGGGACAAACACCATGCAAAGGCAGGGTGCCATGGAGAAAGATGTTCCCTGTCACCATCAGGGCATGGTCGGGCTGTGGGCAGGAAAATTTCAAGCCTGGCAGGAGCAGAGCCTGCAATCTCCTGTTCTGTTGTGAGACATTGTCCATTGCACCACTGGCCCCAGCCTTCCTGGAACTCTGGGGGCTTCCCATCACTGGATGAGCTTTGTAAGGAGAGCAGAGGAAAGTGCAAGGGAATTTGGTTAAGTTTAGAAAAAAGTAGATTTTAGGAGATCCCTGGGAAGCAGGTCTAACCCCTGCTCAGAGCACAAAATATTTGATATGGGGTTTTTTTGTTAGTCAAACTTTAAATAACTCCATGCCTGGAAACTTCAAGACCTCTCTGGGACCCTGTCCTAATCTGAGAACATGGGGCTCATCAATGTCACATGCAGAACTTTGCAAGGCACTGACAAACAGCAGCAGCAAGACCAATGCCCAGAGGGGGCTGGGAACCAGAGCATGTGAGGTGCCCGGACATCCTGGACATGCTGGGTCTGTCCAGCCTGGAGGACAGCAGTTCTAGAGGCACTGGCATCCAGCTCAGGGATTTGCTGTGGTGCCCCTGGCTGTGGTGTGGGCTCCAGCTCTGCCCCTTTTGGAGTGCCCATGAAGAGGAACTCTTTCATTTCTTCAGGGCAAGAGAACATCCCAGCACTTTGCCCTGCAGAAGGATAAGGACACTGCAGGTTCAGCTCCTGCATGGCTCACCCTGAAATAGTCTGGCTGTTGCAGAGGCAAAAAGGGACAGCTGTCTTCCTGAGTTCCTTACCCTCCCAGGCTTTTGGTCCATGTCTCTGGCACCAGCATCACAGGAGCACCATTTTGTGACATCAGAGCTGTGAGCAGGCCACTGCTTCCAGAGCAGAACTCTGCAAGGCACTGACAAACAGCAGCACGACAATGTGAGCCTCAGAGGGGGTTGGGGACCAGAGCACGTGAGGTGCCAGGACAGTCTGGGAATGCTGGGTCTGTCCGGGCTGCAGTTCAGGAGGTGTCTGTGTTCTGCTGAGGGATTTGCTGTGGTGCCCCTGGCTGTGGTGTGGATCCAAGATCTGCCCCTTTTGGATGCCCCATGAGGTCTAGAGGTACTTTAGAGTCTGAGGACACGTCAGCACTTGGTCCTGCAGAAGGCCTGGGTGGTGCAATGATGGGCAGGAGAAGGCAGATGCTGATGGAGGGAGCAGGAGGAAGTTGCCTGGGCTAAAAGTGTCGAGCCAGGCAGGAGTCGAACCTGCAATCTCCTGATCCGTAGTCAGGCGCGTTGTCCATTGCGCCACTGGCCCCGTCCCCTTGTCATTCCCGTGTCCCTGTCAGGCTGCCCATGTCCTTCTTTCTGTAGAATCTCTTCTGTGCCCGCCACAGACACCAAACAACATCCAGTGCAGCATCAGGCAGTGAAGGACGTCATCTGGGCTGCCAACTATTGATGCCAACACCTTTGATCCTCTGGTCCTGCCCCTTCCCTTTGCCTTTGGATTCAGCTCAGCTGCTCTGTGTCTGAGTCCTGCTGCAGTGACATGTGTGGGAGACCCCATGAGAATTCAAACCAAAGACAAGAGAAACGATGTTGCTTGCTATTCTCTTGACCATCAAGGAAATCATCTCTTCAATGAAACCTGTCATGCTGTTCTGCCCTTAGTAAATCTATGGTCCCTCTTTCCAGTCATCATCACGTTCTTCCTTTGTTTGGGCATTGCTTTAAGAATAATTCCTTTCATAATCTTTCTGTGGGCCCTGAGGGTTGGCTGAGCAGACTGCTAGTTTTTACTCTTTTCTTGGAAAAACTTCTCACCTCGTTCATCAGAAATCTCTCTCTATTTCCATCATCTTACACCAAATCATTTTCCTCAAACCTTCCAGTAGTCCCCTGGACTGACTGTACCACCCTTTGTTGGCCTTCCATACTGCAGAAGTTCACTTTCCCCAGGAGTGACTGAGCCTGCAGTTATGAGATTGTTGACCTTTTAGAGGAGGCTTTCACTTCCTTCAGCTTCTTCAGGAGGCAAACTGCAGCAGCACCTACCACAACACCTGCCTGCTTTGTCCTGCACTCACTGGACCATAACCTGTAGATTGGGTTCATACAACCTGTCTCAAAGGCAAGCTCCAGGCATCATGTTCCTCAACAGCCAATTCTCCAAGTGCCAGAGGCTCCCTGAGCTCTGCCCTCATCAGATCAGCCCCTCAGAAAAGCAGGGGCAATGCCAAAGGTGGTGCCCAAGGTCTGACCCTGGTGTTATCTGAACATACAACCTTCTGATCTGGAGTCAGACATGCTGCCCCTTGCACCATGAGGTCAGGCTGGAGGGGTCCAGGGACTGAGGGCTGGGCAGTGGGAATGTCCTGTCCATGGGGACCACCCCAGAGGGATCAGACATGCCTAAGAGATGGGCTGTGGGAGGTAGAGAAGACAGGGTCACCCCTTGAGTAGAGGTTGACCACAGTGTGCCCACAGCACAGTGACCCAGCTGGAGGGTGAGAGTCCAGGGAGAGATGGGGCAGTGGGGCAGAGTCAACTGCATGGATCCAGGATGTGTGGGGGCCAATGACCACAGAGCAGATTCCATCCATCACCTGGGAAGGTGATCCCAGCCAGACTGCAAAAGGCATGACTGAGGGTTCCATCCTGTACCTGGATGCATTTTCCAGGTGAATGGGGCCTCTGTCCCCAGGGAGCTGCTGGGCTACCATCCCTCCTGGCCCTCTGTAGACACCACACCCAGGAGCCTCTTTCTCCTAGGAGAGGCTCTTCAAAGTTGCTCTGGACAGTGGTTATTTTTGGCCTTCTTCCTCTGAAGTATCTCATTTAGAGTCCTCTTTGTTCAACAAGACACCATTCAAAGATGGTCCCACTCCTATGTCAGGTGAATCAAAATTCCCCTTCCCTCAAAGAACAGCCCAAAGTCTGGGATGACATTTGGGCAGAAAATGTCCCATCCCTGACCTCGTGGCGCAATGGCAGCGCGTCTGACTCCAGATCAGAAGGCTGTGTGTTCAAATCACACCGGGGTCAGCATGTCCCATCTGTGGTGTTGTGAGATGGGCATCTCAGGAACTATTGTTTTTTCCCTCCTGCTCTGCACCCCACAGCCCTGGTGAAGGGCAGTAGAGGAGACTGGTCTTGCTGGACCAGTGTTCAAAGTATCTGGATAACTCCAGCCTTCCTTTATCCTGTGTTTGTAAACTTGACAGGATTACTGGGTACCCCAGAAGTGGCTTCTTGTCTTGCTATCCCTTCTTTTGGTTCCAAATCCTCTCTGGAAGGGCAAGGGCATCTGACTCCAAACAAAGACTTCAACCAAAAGTCCAGGCTGCAGTTTCCTGATCCCTGGCAGGGCACGTTATCTGCAGCAACACTGACTCTTGTGAGCCTGGCACATCATGGCAGCATGTTCTCTTGTTGACACTTGTGTTTTTTGCCCCCCATCTTATCCCTGCGCAATCTGAGAAAAGTCCAGGCCCACCTGCTCTCTACTCTGCTGTTAAGGGGAAACAAGATCCCTTAGTGTGTTCTTCCTCAGACTGAATAATCCCAATTTCTTTCCACCTCCCCTTGCATCCCCAGTATCCAAGTCCCCCACCACCTTTGTGGCTCTCACTGGACTTGCTTTGTTATGTCAGTGGGGTTTTTTTGTTGATTCTGTTGAAACCCCTGGCTGTGGGGAAACAAAACTGTCATCAGAACTAGTCATCAGGATCTTTAACTCTCTGTTTACTCTTTTCCTGATTCCTCATGCTGAGATGGACAGAGGGGATGGAGAACTGGGGAAAATAAAGAGGCTCAAGTCTATAGAATGACCTTATATGAGTTATGGTTTACTAAAAGTAGTTGAACTCTTAAGGGCTCTTTATAGGTGAATTTTAATATACATAAACAAGAGGTATAATGAGAAAAGACAACAGAGCAATGAGAAAGGCAAGGAAAGAGGAGAAGGGGGAAAAAGAGTACTTTCTCCAGCTGTACCCACACCAGGATTCATGGATTCATTCTCCCACAGCAGGTCCAGGCTGCTACTCCTGTGCCAGGATGAGGCATCTAGCAGGAAGCAAAGTCCAACAGTTCTGCATCCTGGGCATTGCCCCAAAAGTCTGTGAAAACAGCCTTGAGGCCACACATCCCACAAAATCAGTCATTCCTGATGTTTTGGACAACAGCTGAATGGTGACATCTGAACACAACACTGGACTAATGTCATGAGAATCTCAGGGTTGTTCCATCTGGAGAAAAGGAGGCCCAGGGGGGACCTTCTCACTCTCTACAACTCTCTGACAGGAACATGGAGACAGGTGAGGGTTGGGCTCTGCTCCCAAGGAGCAAGTGACAAGATGAGAGGAAATGACCTCAAGTTGCACCAGGGGAGGCTTAGATTGGATGTTAGGAGCACTTTCTTCTCTGAAAGGATGTTCAGGCAATGCAACTGGGCAGTAGCTGAGTCACCACCGTGGAAGCTTTCAAAAAATGTGTAGCTGTGGCACTTGGGGACATGGGTCAGTGGTGGGCTTGGCAGTGCTGGGGGAATGGTTGGCCTTGACGATCTTAGAGGGCTGTTCCAGCCTAAATGGTTCTATGGTTTGTGTAGCTATTTAGCCAGTGAGGAAGATCAGCTACAGGTGTCTAGTAGATTGAGCATCTCTGACAGGCTTTTTCCGTGAATTTGTGGGTGGTGGGATTGCGTGTGGGCTTTGGTGATGCTGCTGACCTGAAAGTGCAAGGAACTTAATCTTCCTGGATGTATAGTCTGTCCTGTTGGATCTCCACACTCTGGAAGCCTCACTTTGTGCCCATACCTTGCCTGGCACCATCCACAAGTGTTTTGGGGGATAGGGACAGAGGGAAAAATAGACAATCATTGGGCTCAGACCATCCCATAGCTGGACATCACAGCTCCAGAGAGCTCTGGGAATGTCCTAAGCATGGCACTGCCTGGAAATCACAGCTACAGACAGAAGGCAGGAGAAGCTGATGAACCAAGGTGGGCAAGGTCCTCAGGATGCTTCCAATGTCAAAAACCCCAGAAGTGTACATCCTTCCATGACTCCCATTCCCATTTATCTGATGAATGTGGACCTAAGACCCCTTATCCCATGTCCCTAAATTGCTGATGTGCCATCAATTTCCTCGGTGGTTGACCTCAAGATGTCGCCACTTCACTGTTTTCAGAATCATAGAATAATTAAGGTCGAGAAAGTCCTCCAAGTTCATTAAGTCCAATGTCCCTGGCCCTTCCGAAAACAAAGAAGCAAGAGGAGCACTCAGAGGCAGGAGAGATGTGTCCTGACTGTGGATCAAACACACCCAGCTGTGACATGGGGAACACATTGCAGCTGGAATCTGTACATGTACACACATGTACACCTGTGTGTGTGAGTGCATTCGCCCAGCTGTGGTCACTGAGCAGGATTTATACCACCATTCTGTCTCCATAATGGGATTCTTCTGTCCCTTTGACTTCTTGTGATGGAAAGAAACTCAGGTATTTCTTTTGGCAGACATTCCACAGCTGAAAAACCCAATACAGTACAGTTTTCTAGATGCTGTTGCTGGGAGTACTAACACATTATTCAAAGAATGGTATCTGGCAAGAAGGATTATTCTGGTATACTTCTGCTTAAAAGTATTATTTTCATTGCCAGACAATGGGAACAGTTTTTTACATTTCACAAAAGATGCTGAATTTACAATTATTCTCATTTTTTCAGTGGGCTGAACTCTTTAGACTTTTTAAAGTCTTTTTTTAAAAAAGCAGGAGCTACTTGAGTCACAATCTAGGGAAGAAGGTGTCCGTGCCCATGGCAGGGGGTTGGAGCCAATGTTCTTCAAGGTCCCTTTCCAACCCAAACCATTCTATGATTCTGAGAAGAGCTGGTTGGTGATGAGGTTTAATCAAAGGGACAGTTTAACAGAGGGTAGAACTTGATGTCTCCCATGCAAGGCAAGTTGTCATAGGTTACTTAATAACCAATTTATTTCATAATCTTGAGACTCTCTGAATGTTTCCAGTTAAAACACTCTGTCTTGCATAAACAGGGAAATATTTGAGGCTGTATCAAATGTGGAAATGTGAGGGAGAAAGGCTTAAAATATTCCATAAAACTGTAAATCTCAGTAACAAATGCTCTGTCACATATGGCTTTATTTCCCAATGAAAATCCAGTTCTCAGGAAATTGTGATCAGTCCTATTGAGATCAGTTGTACAAATTATTTACTCTAAATACCTTGACCAGAGGAGGATGTGAAGTCTGTGAGCACAAGCTCAGCTCTCCTGAACTGAGACCTCTGCACGCAGAGGGTCCAGCTCTGGACTTTTTGTCTCTAATGAAAATGATTACAGGAAATTGAATTATATTTTATCAGGCAGGGAGGATTCTTTCTGGCTGTATAAGCAACGCCTTTGTGTCACCAGGCCGTGCTCCCTTCTAGCACAACCCCATGACTGTGTTGGAAGCTGAAGTTTCATTTTCATTTCTCTCTACCCTGTTGGCTCAAGGCTCAGCGTTCAAGCTGAGGACCAGGCCACTTCTCCCTGTTGGTGACCGAGGAAAGGTCACTTTTGATCTACTGGACCTTCTTAAGGATAAAGATCACAGAAACACAGAATAGATGAGGTTGGAAGGCACCACTGGAGGTCCTTTGGTGCAACCTCCCTGCTCAAACAGGGTCATCCCAAAACACAAGGCACATGTGGGGATGGATTTTTGCAAATATCTTTAGCAACAGGATGGAGAAAAAAGCAAAGAGTGAAATATTCAGGTTTGCCATTTTGTTTCAGGTATTTAAAAGCTACCACAACTCCAGGAAACTTAATAAAATGGAGTGACTGGGCAAATAGATGATGGAAGTATACAGGGATAATGAACCTAGGGAAAATAGCACAGCCTGTGACACTGGACTCACAGCTCCAATCCAAGAAACACATCCTGACATCTGCAGACAGCAAACTTGTCAACCTTCCTGCCATGGGAGGATGTGAAAGAGGACAGTACCAGTGAGGTCAGAGAGGTCAAGACAAGGGTGGTCCAACAGGACATTGCTCCGATGTGTTACAACGTGAGACCAAGAGTGCCCCACAGAGAGCTGGGGGTTATTTCTTTCCCAGTGTGCATTTTGGTGACAGGATGTGGGTGATATTTATCTTTCTCTAAACTCAGGAGTCAGATGGGTATCAGTACAGTGATATCTTTAAAATCAGGCCATAAACCAGTACAAGATGGATTATCAGCCAAGAACCCTCAAGAGAGGAATATTTCTTTGGATTTATTTCAGGGCAAAACAACAATAAAAAGGGCTCAGAGCAATTTCTTATCTCTATCTCTGTTGCACTCCCCAGACCTGAAAATCTTCAAACCACTTTGTGTCATCAGGTTCCAGACCTTAATTCATAACTATTTGCTTGTAAATTCTCTTTGCTATTTTTCACTTGTTTTTGCAGGTGCAGACCCAGGATATATTCCTGAGTCATTTTCAGGTTGTTTCCTTAGGAACTGGATGAATATCAGAACAAAATCCAAGGAGACCTGTACAAAGCACAGGGACCACCCTTGTGAGCAGACAGCAATGCTGATAGTGAGATGCAATCAAGAGCAGACTTTTTAAACGAATAAATGTCTAAATAAGTATGACTCAGAGCTCATCAGTTTGTAGGTATCTGTCCCTCTAATAGTATTCCCTGCTCTATCACAGCTCTTTGGGTTTTCAAAGCCTGATAAGTGTGGTGGACACTTCTTTTGCCTTATGTTTGCAGTCAAAAAGTCATAATAGGAATTCCTCATGAGAAAGAAAGCAAGAAGGTGAAGCTGGAGTATATGGCCCTGCTCAGCACATCATTCCCCATCTCCTGAGGTTGAAAGAGGAATAATACTGCTCTTAGTCTTTTGAGCATGGAAAATCAACCACATTTTCTTTCCTTTGCCTGAACTTTTCCCTGGGATTTTGTCCCTTGTGTAAGAACAGGAGCTGTCTACAAGTGGGATGTGATCCCACAGCTTGCCTGCTCCCTTCCTTCCTTTAGGCTTCCAAGATTTTGAATCATATTCCTGTACTCAGAGCTGCTCTTGCAACTAAATCACTGCACAAGACCTATGTCCTTTATACAGGTGAAATGCCTGATCAAATACAGATCTGTTGTAATCTAAAGGACCAATTAACTTCCAGGTGAAAAGCCAGAGATTTCACTTGTGGGATTGCAACACCTGTAGGCCCAAATCAGGTATGGCCACAACTGCTGAGGGTTTTAGGGCAGGAGGAGAGAGTAGAAGGGAAGGAGACATGGAAAGACTCTTTACCCAGTCCTGCAAGAACATCCACAGCAAAATTTCCTGGAGCAACATCATGTCTTTGTTGGCAAGTGAAACAGTGTAGGGGCAGAGGTACAGGACCATCAGCTCTCATGCCAGCTGGCACTGTCCCAAACTACTCCTGGGCACAGCTGTGAGGGCTAGGGATGATTCCCTGTAGGTGATTTTAATCATCAACTCATCCAGGAGGGTGAAGGAGTTTAGCAGTATGGATGCGGCCAGCCATCCTAGTTGTCTTAGAATCATAGACTGGTTTGGGTTGGAAAGGACCTTAAAAATCATGTAATTTCAACCCCTTGCCATGGACAGGAATACCTTCCACTGTCCCAGGTTGCTCCAAGCCCCATCCAACCCTGAACACTTCCAGGGATGGGGCAGCCACAGCTTCTCTGGGCAACCTGTGCCATGGCTTCCCCACCCTCACAGAGAAGATTTTCTCCCTAATATATAATCTAACCCTGCCTTCTGTCAGTTTGAAGCCATTCCTTGCTGTCCTGTCACGGCATGTCATTGTTCAAAGCCCCTCTCCAGCTCTCTTGGAGCTCCTTTAGGCACTGAAATGGGCTCTGAGGTCTCCCTAGAGCCTTCTTTTCTTGAGTCTGAACAACCCCAACTCTTTAAAGAGTGGTGCCTGTTATACTTAGTTGCATGATTGACATAACTCTTCTTCCCGTCTTTCCTCTGGCAAACTCCTCCACCCACCGTTGGACTTGCTCTACTGCCACCCATCACCAGACTCCATCAGCCCACAGGAAATCGTGCCAAAATAACTTCCAGAATACCCACAAATCTCCCTCTTCATCACCTTTCCTTCTGTCTCAACCCAAGAGAAGGAATTAGAAAAGAAAACTCAGATTTAAAGGCTAATTATGTCCCTATTCCTAATCAACTTCAGTTGATATGACTGGTCAGCCCAGAGAACTCTGTCTTGCAGTTCCTGCCCAAGGAGCAGCAATCCATGGATCTTACACTGATAAGGAGTTTGTCTCTTTCCTCAATTTTTATAATCCCCTATCAAGGCCAAACTTTTACTTACACCCTTTGCACCACCACCCACATCCTCACTGCCCCTCTGAATGGATGGAGATGGAAGGAGAGGGTGGGTTAAACTGTGTTTTACACCCCCAGAAAAGACATGGGCGTAAAAAGTGTACAGAGGACTCTTGAGAAACGCAATCCTTAGTTCTGCTGGCAAGTCTTGGCCTTTCCAAAGGTCGATTTCCTAGAAGTGTCTGGCTCATTACCCAGGAGGAATCCCATCCTTGGAGAGGGCATTGAGGTGCTGCCGTTTAAGACGCAGTTTCCCAGGAAAGTCATGCACAGGGGAGCGGGAACTATTAGCCATGGGTGGCCCTGGGGAGACCTTTATGCAGAGGGCTGGAAGTGACCCTCTTGGCTTCTGTGGGATTGAGTCACGGAAAATCATCTTGAGTGTTTTGTCAACTTCAGCAGATGAGAGTCAGGTTGGTTTGTACCCTATCAAATTGTCTGCAAAAAAGGAAGACCAAAAATTAACAACCCGGTGACTTCGCTGTTCTTTTGAGGAATTCTTCCATGTGGATTCTGCATGTCCCACAATGTCATTCCTGCTCCCAGCTAAGGTTGGAAGAAGCCTCATACCCCCTCATGGGAACAACATGGTGAGGAAACAACATCCAGGGATGGAGAGATGAAATAAGGAGAGAGGCAGACAGTAGATCTACTTGGTGCTCCCAGAGGACCTTCTGATAGATCATAGAGTCAAAGACTGGTTTGGGCTGGAAGGAACCCTAAAGATAATTCAGTTTCAGTCCCCTGTCATGGGCAGGGACACCTTCCACTATCCCAGGTTGCTCCAAGCCCTACCCAACCTGGCCTTGAACATTTCCAGGGTTGGGACAGCCACAGCTTCTCTGGGCAATCTATGGCAGGGCCTCACCACCCTTATGCTTATCTCAAGGAGACATTTAAGAGGCAGGGACACCAGACACCACAGAGGTGTTTAACATCCTGTATTTGACTCCAAAGAAATTATATAATCACGTATAGAGGAGTTTTCAGCCCACAAAAGGGGCAGCTCCAGTAAGAATCTTAATTAGTCCCAAGCCAGGGGACTCTTCTCTTCCCATCCCCAGCACACAGAACCCACTGGGTGAGAGAAAACAAATCCCACCCACAGCTCCAGCCCCTGCGTTACACAGTGCACTGATTGGTCCATTGGAAATTGGTGATGTGCTTGATTATGTCATGGTTTGCGTAACTGGGGTTTGACTGTGATATTGACCCCAGAGCTGGACATGAGTCAGCAGCGCCCTGGCAGCCAGGAGGGCCAACCATGTCCTGGGGGGCATCAGGCACAGCATCACCAACTGGGCAAGGGAGGGGACTGTCCTGCTCTGCTCTGTACTGGAGTAGCCTTGCCTCGAATATTTGGGCAGCTTTGGGCACTGCAGTATAAGGAAGATATTAAGCCATTGGAGAGTGTCCAAAGGAGAGCAACGAGGATGGTGAAGGGCCTTGAGGGGAAGCATGTGAGGAGCAGCTGAGGGCACTTGGTGTGTTCAGCTGGAGAAGAGACCTCATTGCAGTCACAGCTTCCTTGTGAGGGGCAGAGGAGGGGCAGGCACTGATCTCTGCTCTGTGGGGACCTGGGACAGGACATCAAGTTGTGTCAAGGAAGGTTTAGGTTGGATTTTATAAAGAAGTTCTTCCCCCAGAGTGGCTGCACACTGAACAGGCTCCCCAGGGCAGTGGGCACAGCCCCAAGGCTGACAGAGCTCAAGGAGAGTTTGGATGATTCTCTCAGGCACAAGGTGTGACTCTTGGGGATGGTCCTGTGCAGAGCTGAGGGTTGAACTCAATGATCCTTGTGGGTCCCTTCCAACTCAGCATATTCTGTTGTTCTGTAATTCTGTGAAATGAAGTAACTGAGTAAATTAAAGTAACTATGTAATTATTTTAAGGGAGTCCTCCATACCGCTTGTTTTCCTTGTTCTTTAAAGGATTTTAAGTCCAGGTTGAACGTAGCTTGGAGCAACCTGGGCTAGTAGAAGGTGGCCCTGCCCATGGCAGGGGTCTGGAACAAGATGGTCTTTAAGGTCCTTTCCAAACTAAACCGTTCTGTGATTCTATGATATGGTATTTCAAGTAATCTTTTATAACTCCGTGGACATATTTTGTTTGTTAAACTAGTAATGCACATTTTCTTTCAGTACTGTCCCTCACTGTGTGTCATCTGTACAAGTGGAGATCTGCAATGGTTAACTTCCAACATGGGATTTAGATGTCCCTCACAAGCTCTTAATCACTCTGATTTTTTTAAGTGACAGTGGCACCCAAGCAGACACTGTGAGGAAACCCTGTGCAACTTCAATCAGAACACTGCTTTGTGTAGAAAATCGATGTTTTGATCCCAAATCATTTATGGCACAGGAAAGATTGCTAGCAGTAGGATAAAGAGGCATTTTTTGGCAGAGAGCTAGCAGAGGACAAAACTGCCAGATCTATTTTAATAATTTAGTATTTTGGATGATCGGTTTTCAGTGATCACATCCTGACACTGTCCAATCTGTTTGGACAGACAGAGGGATCAGTTCAATCACTGTTCACACCCTACTACCTGAATTAGCTGCAACTTGATAGGTTCTAATGGGATCTTGGATGTAGCAGATGCAGTGGATATGTCTGTTACACATGGAAACAAGGCAGGTTAAAATCAATGCCACACTGAACTGTATTTTTTATATTTATGTGTATATATATATACATATATATACAAATCCAATTCTTGTGGCTGCAGCATTAGCAGTTTCCTACCTAACAAGAGCCAATGGAGCTCCAGTGATTGTATCTTTGATGGTGATGCTGCCAAAATCAACAGAAACCTACCCAATACACCATAGGAGTAGACACTTAGCTGATGCACAGTGAGAAGCATTTAGAGACTGCTCACCGTGTATGAAAACACTTCTGATGTTTTAATTGGTAACCAACTGCACAATATTTATTAAATTTAAAGCTTCTGTGCTGTTCCGTAGGATATCATCCACACAAGACCCTCAGCCCCTTCCGGGAAAAGCATTTCTCCAGCAGGATTAGGGCTGTGTGACAGATCAGGAAACTTATGCTGGACCAGAGAAGTACCAATATTTGCTCCATGACATACAGAAAATCCTGTCTCCCACCTACCTCTTAATCACTGATTATTGTCCCTTCTCACCCACACCCACACGGAGGAATTCTCCCTCAGCTTAGAGGTGCAGAGGACAGTACATTCTCCGTGCTGATTTCCAGTGCTGTCATTTAAATGTCTCTTTAATGTTGACTCACTGTCTGGATTGCAGTGTGAAGGCGCACGCAATCGAGATCAAAGCAACCAAGGGTAGGTAATGATTGACCAGGTCCCACCCGCCCA
>VXBX01005997.1:49972-64399 GCA_013400415.1 Scytalopus superciliaris | reverse complement strand
CCCCGAGCCCAGCATTGCAGCATCCCTGAACCTTATGTGGGCAGGGGCCTCCTCTTGTGCCTCTTCAGCAACACTGGGAAATGTCTCACACATCAGCATTCATTAACTGCTCTGCTGTACTTTTCTTCCTATAGGGGGGCAATGCAACTGTCACCAAGCACAGTTAAGACTGATGGATCAACAGGGGTAAAACATGCCTTGCACACCCATTTAACCCTTTGGAAAGGCATAAACCACTTCACTGACAAGTCACCCATGGAATGTTTTCCACAAGAGCAAAGTAACTATTAGAGGATTTACACTAATAAAGCCTCATGGATGAAGCAGCATCAGAGAATCACAGAATGGTTTGGGTTGGAACGGACCTTAAAGATCATCTCATTCCAACCCCCTGCCATGGGCAGGGTCATCTCCCACTAGCCCAGGTTGCTCCGAGCCCTGTCCAACATGGCCTTGGACACTCCCAGGGATGGGGCAGCCACAGCTTCTCTGGGCAGCCTGTGCCAGGGCCTCCCCACCCTCCCAGCCAAGTATTTGCCATACAGAAAACTGTAAAAGAAAAATAGTCAGCTGCAAAAGTTGGAAAACCCAAATGTTTGTTGTTTGGTTGAAATTGCCCTGTGTTTCCATGGTGGTGCTGATAAAGTGGATGTAGGATTTCAGCCTATGTTATTTTATCTTGTTTGTTAAGTCTTGGAAGCAGCAAAGAGTAAAACTGAAGAACATAATATTATCATAATTAATTAACTTATTGGTGACTAATGAAAGCCAAGGCACTTCAAACAAATCACTCTGCATCTATTTTAAGGCACAGATCCTTAATTAGGAAAACCAAGAAAATACTGAGTAATGTGCAAACACGAACTTGGTTTTAATAGGACATAAGCATATACTTTCCTAAATAACCATGTGCCTATGCAGCTTTAAAGGCAAAAATAGGTTCTGCTAGTGTCCAAACACTATTTATAAGCCCATTATAAAAAAACATTCTCAAAAGCATAATAGTTCCTAGACTTTTAAAAAAATATTTTATTAGTCATTAGCTGTTAAGTTGTACTTAAGAGAACACCTTTATGAAAATATTGAGGCAAAAAGCCTCATTTATGATATCATATATGTTGCTCTTTATGATCTATTGTAGGGATTGTCAGCCAAGAAGGGAAGAAGAAGAGAAAAAACACCTGTTTAGCAAAAGATTGAGAAATCAGGGTGAAATGCTGCTTGCAAGGGTTGGCCTCACTCAGCATGTTGGATTTGCCTTGCCATGTCCCTTTTAGAAAGCTGTGCTGCTGAGGCAAAATTCAGCAAAACTGAATTGCAAAGTCCCCCCAACTCCCCTTTGCTTAGAGAGCTGGATATCTCTGGGGTAGGTACCTGCAGCTCCTGGAGTTTCCCAGCTCGTACATGGGAGTTAATGTTCAACAGAGGTTTCCAGGGCTCCATCCCTGCCCTGACTGAGGTGGGACGCAGCTCCACGCACATCCTGCTGTGTTCCAGCCCTGGGTCACTGCTGTGCTGCATGAATTGCTCTGATCCTCAGGGCTTCTTTACAAGTTTTGCCTGGTTTTGAGGAACCAGTTTGCACCTGTCTTTGTTTTTGTTAGAAGTCAAAGTCATGGAATTTTCCTGTTGCTCTCAATGATTTCTGGTTACCTGTGCTAGCAGGGCTTGAAATGTTGGTTGCTTTTATAGAATCATGGAATCACAGAATGGTTTGGGTTGGAAGAGACCTTAAAACTCATCTCATTCCAACCCCCTGCCATGGGCAGGGACACCTGCCACTAGCCCAAGTTGTTGTTCCAAGCCCCATCCAACCTGACCTTGGACACTTCCAGGAATGGGACAGCCACAGCTTCTCTGCCCAACCTGTGCCAGTGTTTTATAACCCTTGTAATAAACTTCTTCCTTAATATTTAATTTCTTAAAGGGCTGTTTTCTTTCTGCTAAAAAGGAGGTTATTCAGCAAAATCTGAATGCTATGGCAATTTATATCAGTGAAATGAAAACAATTTGTGTCCGATAATAGATTTGATCCATCCCACAGGCGGAAAATGGTACAGCTATGAAAGCATCAATGCATGTGATAGCAAAGAGGGGTCTCCACCTTCTCCGGTGCCACACCCTGATTTATTTGTGAAAAATCAAGACTTCTCCCTAACAGGGATGTTTTATGGAGCAATGAATGCTCAAAAAACACATTTCCATTTTCAAAACATCACCACATTGTCCTGTCCATGTGAAAGAGGGTGGAGAAATTCACATTTCAATGGGTCTTCTTTAAGGAAAGGGGTTTGTTCCCTGGTTTGTTCATAGTGGTGTTGCTGATTGTGTCTGCCTCTCCTTCAGAGGGTCCTGGTGACATCTCACTGAACGAGAAAAGAGAAAGTGACAAGTCAACTCTCCTCCCCTGGGGAAAGCTGGGGAGTTGCTGGCAAAGGGAAAAGATAATTTCAAAAGGACAAAAAAAAAGAGAACACTTGACATTTCTTGGTTAATTAGATTTTATGGGTGGAAGAGGGAAATAGGTGTTTATCTTACTGTTATTTGCTGCATAAACACTTAAGTAACTCACCTTGTTGCTACTCCCTGAGCCGCTCCAGCCTGCCTGTGAGCACGGAGGTTAAACATAAACATGGGTAATGTTTTCATCCTTCGAATAATTCTTAGAACAAAAGTACCATTAACTCCGAGTTAAACATAATAAACGAGGTAATAAGAAAGCAAACCACTGAACCAGAATGTCAGAGGCAGGAACTGCAGAGACACTTGGGTTGTGACAGAGTTTATTGGGTGTGACGGTGTTTGGGCCAAGGGAGGATTCCCACAGGTGCAAAGATGTTGTGGTCATTTGGCATCTACAAGCCCAGGATTTCATAAGGAGGAACCCTCTTTGCATTGATCCCCCTCATAGAAAATTTACAGCCATGGGGATTGTGCTCTGAACAGAAGCCCCAGAAGATGTTGTTGCACTTTGGGGCATTGGGTCAGCCAAGATTCTTATGGAAACAGCCCATTCTCCCAACGTTTTGGGGTAACATTTGGCATGCATTGCAAACTTGTACACATATATGAAATTGTTTATTCTTTTTCAAAGGAAAGAAACATATTAGCAACAGTCACAACTCTAGCTCCTGAGGTTTTTAATATGGGCAAACAAGAATCAAATACAAGGAGGTCAGAATTTGTATTGTAAGACTGAAGGTAGGACAGTGGAGAATGAGGTGGGATGACATGCCAGGCTGGATGGGGCTTGGAGCAACCTGGGATTGTGGAAGGTGTCCCTGCCCATGGTAGGGGATTGGAAGTAAGTGATCTTTAAGGTCCCTTCCAATTCAGGCCATTCTGCTATTCTGTGATTCTATGATATACATGAGGATTGAGGGAGGGAGAAATTTTTTTGTCAGCTGTCTGCAGTGGGTGAGACTGTCCTGAGACCTGGATAAAGACTGACAAAGAACAGTTGCATCATCTGAAGTCTTTCCCAATGCTTTCCTCTGCCTTTGACATCATCCACCTGGTGACAGGGATGGGGAAACTGAGCCAAAATGTTACGTGAACTGTCAGTGATGATGAATCCAGGGTCAATAGTGACTGACTTCCAAGGCCACTGCCTGACCCATTCCTGTGTGTGTGTTGGAAACAGGTCTGAAAAGCCATGAAAATTGATGCAGCTCAGTTGGGCTTGGCTGATGGTTACATTATATAACCGACACAATAAGTGGAAATTCACCCTTGGGGATTGCAACATGTTTGCTGCCACCTGCGATAAGGGGGATAACCGGCCCCTTTCCAGAAGGTTCATTGCTGTTACTCATTGACAAAGCACTCAGTGGTCACACTTGCACAATCCCAAGGGTCCTATAAATACAGGGTGTCTTTCCCAGCCTTTCCTCAAGCCAGCTCCATCCACCATTGGCGCTTTGCAGGACCTCACAGTCCACGAGAGACCAGCAGCCATGAAGATCCTCTACCTGCTCTTTGCTGTTTTCCTCCTCATCTTCCAGGCTACTTCAGGTAAGAAGCAAAATAAATCCTATAAACAGGCAGAAGGGTGTTCATAGGAGCTAAAAAGCAACCATCACCTGACAGGCTAAAGCTGATGCCATCGGGATGCTGCAGTGGGTGGGCCCAAGAGCATCTGTGCCAACGGTGACATCTCCCTGAAAAAGCAACATATGACAACGAATATTTACCCTTCATCATTTTAGACTGAAAACTGACATTTTGACTGCTTTTCACCTCCCACAGGTTCTGCAGACCCCATTTTCGCTGACACTGCAGCGTGCAAGAGCCAGGGGAAATTCTGCCGTGCCGGGGCATGCCCACCCACCTTTGCTGCCACCGGGACCTGCCACGGGGGGCTGTTGAACTGCTGCTCAAAGTAAGTGCCACGGGCTCTGAGGGGCAGCAGAGGGGATTCTTTTGTCCTGCTGTTTTACCCACTGTTTCATCTCATAATCTGCACAACTCCATGGGGCTTGCAAGGCAGCCCTTTGTGAGAAAGCCGAGGGAGAATGAAGGTGTGCATATAGTTGGTGGGTATTTAAGGACACAGTTTCATTTGGATGGAAGTTATGTACAAGAGGAAGGGTTCAGGGGGATCAAAATTTCACAGACTTCTTTATTTTTCACTTTATTTTAAATTTTGATGGGGAGAAAAAAGGAAGTTTATTCAAGAAATTATTAGGAAAATATTTCACAGTATTTTCACCCAAAGGAGGAAATAACTTGCCCTCCTTCTGTACTTTTAATTTCCAAAATTGCCTTGAAAATTTAAATTTAAAGGGGGAAATATGTTCAAAGAACTCTGCTTCTCATTCTTTTCTCATCTTCCTTTCCTCCCACCACTGCTCAACTCTTAGAAAGGTGAATAAAAGTGAATCTGTCAGTGAGTGGAGACTTGGGTGTGCATTTCACCTTTGACTTTGGAGACCCCATTCTAATAATGTCTGTAGTTTCCCTGATAGCCAGATTTTTTCTTTCCTTAAGGTTTTGAACATACTTTTAGGGAATGCTCTTTAGCTTAGAATAAAACATATTCCCCAGGCATTAAATTGCTGCAATGGCTTTTTTCCATTAATGGCCCCAAGATGAACATTGCCAGCTGCAGTGACCATCACACACACTGAACTAGTGCCAGGTTAGGAGAGGTTCCTCAATATTTTGATGAAGAGGACAGATGTGATGATGTAATTCATCCCAACAATGATCCTCAGCCATTGATGTGACTGGACAGACCTTGATTCAAAATAAAGGGAGAGATCAGATCCATAGTTTCTGAATTTTACAGAATTCTTTATCCTGTTATTCATAAAATTGGTAAGGCTTAAAAGTTCCCAGAAAATGAAGAAAATGTCATGAGATGGATCTAGGAAAGTGGTTTTATAACATTTATTCAACACATGAGGATCCTCAGCCAACCAGTGGTTCAGGAAACACAAGTCATTCCAATAGTGGGAAGTTTCTTATCAGGAGACCAAGATGCTAAGGAAGCATCTACTTAGGAACCCAGGAAAGTAAATGGTACAGAAGTAACCTATTATTGGATAATTTTATAAGGGAACGATGTGCGCCCTCAGCCTCTGTGACTGCTCATCCTCTTTAGGGAGCAATTTCTGCTGGTACCAAATAGACTGGTAGGAGCAGATGGCAGATCTCCAACATCAAAATTCTTTACAAGCATCTGTTAGGCCTAATCAAAGGAAAGCTGGGGCTGGGGAAGGAGTAAGATCTCTTGAGATGTTTTTAGGTATAATTTTTCCTACAGAAACACTCTTTCTTGAAAGAATGTACCCATATATGGTGCCACTGGATGTTAATATTCAGGATTAGAGCTCTTCTTATATGGGCTGTCATATTTTCAGCTGGATTGATCAATACAATGTTAGTAGTTGAACAAACAGGCTCTTCTGAGGTACAGTAATTTTTTTTTTCAGCTCAGGATTCAACCAACTAAGTTTTTTTAAAAGAATTTTTTGAAATTGGACCCAAAGACTTTGATTCAGTGTGTTTAGTGGCATTTGGGGTGCCACAGAGTATTTAAATAATATTTACATGTCTGGATGAGATAACTTGCTCATGACCTATGAGAAAGCACTGATTTTCAGAAAAGATGTCTGGAGGCCAAGCAGATGCCTCAGAACTCTTCAAATGGCACTGGACTTGTGTGATTCATTAACCACATCAAACCTCCAATCTTTATTTTGGGGTGAGCTGAATACAAATGTTATTACTACTGGTAGTATAATCAGTTTGCCAGTGACCATAGTTCTTGTGGACTGGATGTCCACAGACCTGAACACCCAACACAGCCTTCCATGGAGGCATCTAAACATACGGGTTTAATCGTGCAGGCTGAACCCCTCCTGTACATTTCTTTTGAAAGGTCATTAGCAGGTATTGAGGCTTTAGAGATCGCGTTTAGGCTACACTTCAGCAAAGTAACAAGACCTTTTGTATCCTTGCAGGGTTTTGGCAGAATAAGAAGAGAAGGCTTTCCTGGATCAGTGCCCTTGTACCAGCAACATTTCCACTGCCCTGAGGAGGTGATTTTGATGGATTCCTCCTCTATCTAAACCCTCCTGCAAATGAGCATTAAAAGAAGCTTCCAGAGGGCATGTCCTGTTAGCACACTGCTTCTGGAGATCCAGGTTTTTCCTCGCTGAAGTCACTCCCTTTTTAGCTTTTAATACACAAGCTACATTGGCACCTTGGCCACCTGTTCCAGCCTACCTCACAGGGATGTTTGGATGTTCAATCACTTCAGGTTCATGCAGCTCTTGGAGGATGTGAAGCAATATATATATTATTATTTTATTCGCACACAAAAATAAATGTCTTCTTAAACCAATACCTGTGATCTTTGTTGTTATTAACAGTAATTTTCTCTGTTGTTTTGACTCAAGACTCAGAAACTGATGAAATATTTTGAAACAAGTGAGTCTGTGCAGTCTCAGATATTCCCAAGTAGTTTGGAAAAGGGAATGGCTAAAACAACAACCAGTTTAGATGATGGTACTAAAACATTCAGGATGACAAGACTGAAAGTTGAATGTAAAAAACTCTACAGGCAACTCTTGATAATGAGTGACTGGATGGTAAAATGGAAACCTATAAACACCTCCAGTATTGCAAACTTATATATATATATATATATATCTATGTATATATGTATATGTATGTATGTATACACACACACACACACACACACACACACATATATATATATATTAAAAAATATGTATACATTAAAAATACATACACACACACATGATTTCACAAACACAGTGATGGGATTTCCACTATCCAATCCCAGAAGCAATATTTGAGGTGATGCACAGACTGCTTTTTGAAGCATCACAGCTGTTCTTAATACTGATCTTTGCTCTCAGGAACCAGTGACTGGACCCCAGGGAATGGACTGAAGTTGTGTCAGGGGAGGTTTACATTGGATATTAGGAGAAGGTTCTTGCCTCAGAGGGTGGTGGGCACTGAACAGGCTCCTCAGTGCAGTGGGCACAGCACCAAGGCTGACAGAGCTCAAGAAATGTTTGGATGACCCTCTCAGGCACAGGGTGAGACTCTTGGGCTTGGTCCTTGTGCAGGGCTAAGGGATGGACTGGATGATCCTTGTGGGTCCCTTCCAACTCAACATATCCTGTGATTCTGTGACACTGTGACTATAACCTGGTCATGCTCAACCTACAGCTACACACATGGATGATCTGCTCTACATCCCTCAAGTTTCTCCTGTGTCCTGGTTTTGGCTGGATAGAGCTCATTTTCATCACAGTAGCTGGTATGGAACTGTGGTTTGGATTTGTGCTGGAAACAGTGTTCATAATTTGGGGATGTTTTTGTTATTGCTAATCAGGGCTTATGCAGAGTTGAGCCTTTTCTGCTCCTCACCCCACCCTACCAATGAATAGGTTGCGAGTGGACAAGGAATTTGGAGGAGACACAACGGAGGCAGCTGACTGTCGTGGGTTCGACCTTGGCAAAATGCCAAACCTCCCCAAGACCCGCGCAGCGAGCAGGGTTCGAACCTGCGCGGGGAAACCCCATTGGATTTCAAATCCAAACTGACACAAGGGATATTCCAGACCATCTGGTGTCATGCTCAGCCACAAAACCTTGGGGAAGAAGAAGGAAGGGAGGGACATTCAAAGTGATGGCATTTTGTCTTCTCAAGCCACTGGTACATGTGATGGAGCCCTGCACTCCTGGGGATGGCTGAGTACCTGCCCACCTATGGGAAGTGGTCAATGAATTCCTTGTTCTGCTTTGTTTGAACATATTTTTTCAATTTTACCTATTAATCTGTGTTTATCTCAACCCCCAAGCTTTGTCACTTTTACTCTTCTGATTCTCTCCCCATTCCACCAGGGAAGAAGTGAGCAAGAAGTGGGACTGAGTTTGTGGCTGGGATTAAACCACAACACCCTGAAAAAAACCTCTGGTATTAAACCTGGATCAATTCAGAACAGACTGAGCCTCAGGTTTCCCTCCTGTCTCAATGCAACACATCTTTAGTGTGTAAGCCACAGAGGTGTTACTCCAAACAGGGTTGTCTCCATTTCTGTCCCTAGATGAACCTTATGTTCATCAAGGGCTTGCATTTCATCCCAGCAGCCACCCTCACTCCAGGATCATTATTCTACTTTTGCCCAATTTCTGCAGAGCCCCTTGTGTGTTTATCTCATCTCTGCACTCCTCATGACCCCGAGAGGAGCCTGGGGTTGGCCTCATACAGGATGGCTCTCACAGCTCTCCTGTGGTGATGGCCCTACAGGGACCTGCTTCTCCCAGAGACCAGTTTTCTGACCTGTCTCTCTCCTGCAGTGACCCCTGAGAGTTCTTCCCAAGAAGTTCCTAATTCTGTTAGGTCTACTGAGAACTTCTCTCCTAGGACACCATTGGCTTTTTCCCTTGGAGGGTTGGTGGGATGGCAGCAGAAACCAAGCCCTTTGATAGTGTTCAAGCCATGGGAGAAAAGAGACCTTTTGGCTGATGTTCACCTTAAGAAGCTAATGCAGGACCTCAGAAAACCTCCTCCTTGATCACCTGAAGAACAAATCAGTTTTCAAAATAGTGATTGGATATGGACTTTGCAAAAATTTGCTGATTGTTGACCCACAGCTCTCTTCCGTGGCAAGGACACATGGAAGAGATTGTCCTATGACTGGTCTTGGACATGCACTGCAGTCACTAAGTCTGGAGTTGCCCCACTGAAATCTGGTTTCAGGCATGAGTAGCCTCTACTGAGTGCTCTGTCAAGGAGAACAAACACTGTGTACCCTCCACCCACAGTCACCTTCACTGTGTCTTTAAATTCCTGTAGCTCTCACCATCGTTTTTTCCATGCCCTTAACTTTGGGACAGGGCAACTCAACACCGCTTCTTGCTGCCCCCAGTTTATTTACTCCTAGACCAGAGGAGGTTGTCACTAAATTAATTCTCCCCTTCTGATCCAGCAGATTAGTTCCCCATCCATTGTAATTAAAAGCAGGGAACCTCCTCCAGATCCAAAGACATTTGCTTTTCTTTCTCCACAGTCCAGAAAACAGACCACAAACGGCAATTTCCCAAGGTGAAAAGGCAGATTTCCCAAGCTGCCGGAAGGATTCATGAGCTGAAGAGATGAATTTACTCTTTCTGGGAGATGAAACACTATTTCTTCACACAGGCAGGTTTCATACAGAATCCCCCAGCCACCTCTGTGATAACAGGTCAAATACTAACTTTTACAGACACCACAAGATCAACAGCTTTCCATCAGTCACAGCTTTGCTGCTTCTCTGCACCCTGGAGACTCTTTGCCAGCATGTTCTCCTGGTGCTCAGGGAAAAGGAAGCCACAGAGCACCTTGCCAAGGCTCCCTTTGCTTAGTGCCAAGCAGTCTTCATGGGGACTTATCAACCCAGGCACATTTACCTTTCCATGGAGGGAGCCTGGACCTGGGACAAGCATTGCTTCCACTCTCCAGCTGAAGCTGGGGGAGGGAGGTGAGGAGAATGGAGCTGTTGCCACTTTTCTTCCCTCTCTCTGATGTTTTTTGGTTCCAAAGACCATGGAATGACGTGTGACGGTGTGGGCCCACCCCAGCAGGGTTTGCTCAGCAGCCTCACTCCCAAAAACAAACACCCCTGCCCCCTTGGGACAGGTAGGAGGGGAGTTATGCAAGGAGTAGAAAAGCACATTCTCCTTCTTTTAATACTGGATTTTTACAAGCAAATTTCATTCTTGATGGTTTCCTTACGGCTGCCTGTGTTTTATGGTCATGGAATGCACCTTCTTTCCCTATTTTTGTTAATGCTGTTTTTCCCAGAAGAAGAGCTGAGGGTGCAAATGGATGGGATGCCTCTCTGAAACCTTGAGCTGGTGTTCAGCGTGGTTTGGGTTGTGAGGTTGTGTCTGTGTCCTGTCTCACAGATCAGGAATCAAATTGCTGGTCAGTGTTCCCTATGGTTTGGTTTAAAATTAATTTTGAGTGCACACATAGACAGAGAATATTTTAATATAAAAGACTGACTCCTCAAACCTCTTTTTTCCTGTGTTCAGGAGGAAAACAGAAGAGAGGTGACAGAACAACAGCCCATTTAAGAGCCTGTGCTCACCTCAGCTCTCACAGTTCTCTGGCAAAGATCTGAGGATCCATTTCATCATCACATTCCCTGAGAATTTCATCACAGCAACCCAGCACTGGCAGTCTGGGAGGTACAAAGAGAGAGAAATATGGGCTTGACACCCCCAAGCATCTTCTGGGTGTTCTGCCCATCACATGAGACAGACAGATGAGGGTTCCCCTCCTTGCCTTGGACCTTGGGGGCCCTGGCAGTGCTGCCAGCCCTATCAGTGCTGCCAGAATTACATATTTGTCCAACCTGCTGAGCAGGGACAAACCTTCACGGAGCATTGGCAGGAATTTGTTTGCTTTGCCACCTGTATCCTGTTACCCCTCCTGAACCTCCTCATCTGCCCACAAGTATAAAGAAGAGTTTTGCTTGTTTCTAAAATCCTAATCCTGACATACCAAGTTAATGTGTTTTTTTTCTTTTAATGAAGCACTTTCATACCCTACATCCAACTTGCAGCAGCCAGTTCACCAGACATCAACCTCTCTGCCCTCTGTGTGCAGACAGAGCTCACCTCCTGTTATTACTCTCCTTTGCTTCAGTTTGCTGCTCTCACTGAAGCAGTAAATAATTAAGCACCCTCATGACTTGCTTTCATTAATGATTCTTGGCTTGTACTGTTTGTCCAAAAAAAAGTGCACTTGAAGTTCTCCTGTGTCTCAGGAGTGGCATTTCTTGGAAAAAGCACAAGTATTAAAAGCTCTGATGATACTTCCTCTGGTCTATCTTATCTATGGCTGCTCCCTCACATGCATAAAAAAAAAGATTTTATTTTCAGAAACAGAAATATGTTACAAGGTGATAAGAGATGTGGAGACATCACATGCAAGTGGACTTGGTATGCTGAATCTATGAAAATCAGAGAGATGTATCTTGATAAGCACATCAGGAAAGTGACAGGCAGCAAGGGAAAAAGTAATTAAAACAAAATCATTTTGGGCAAAAAATGAGTAGTTTTAGAGTCTTCATACAGGCTCAACTTTGGAAGACAGTTCAAACCATCAGAGTAGGGCCTGGGGATTCAGTGCCTGTAGCAGCATGCCCTCAGCATTTTCAGGACACAGCTCAGGGACTGCTGAAAGGGGAATTGGGATGCAGTCTCCTATGGAGCGTGGCACTAAATGCGGTGGTGTCCCTTCCAGTCCTCTCTGTCTAACGATTTCTTCTTTGAGGTTTGATGAAATCCGCTACTAAAGTTATAATTATAAAATACAGAGAGTAACCGAATTCTGAACCATGCTGGAAAACCCCTGGGAGCCTGAAGTTACTACTGTGTCTGCCAGGCCAGGAGGAGGAATATCCACAACCCTTTCAGCCCCAGTTTGCCTTCCTCAATTGCAGCCCTACAACTCCAATCCAAGTAAGGACTAAAATTCCAATCCTTTCCTGCCTTCATCACCATTATCACAGAATGGTTTGGTTGGAAAGGACCTTAAAGCTCATCTCATTCCAACCCCCTGCCATGGGCAGCGACACCTTCCACTAGACCAGGGTGCTCAGAGCTCCATTCAACCTCACCTTGAACATTTTTAGGAATGAGGTAGCCACAGCTTTTCTGGGCAACCTGTTCCAAGGCCTCACCACCCTCACAGTAACGAACTTCTTATAATATCTAATCTAAACTTGCTCTCTATCTGTTTGAAGCCACTCCCACTTGTCCTGTCACTACATGCTCTTGTCTCCAAGGAGGAGGGTCTGTTCTTGCTTCACGCTGTCCTGCCTTTGCTCACCATGCCTGGTGGCTGGGGGGAAGGACACGCTGTCACAAGACCATGGCCAGGAGCCACAGGACACCATCAGTTCCACATCGTTTACAGTCCTGTGGACCACAGGAACCCACCTCCCTCCTCCTCCAATCCTGCGCCCTCCCCGGGCACAGCCCACCGGCTGGCACAGGGTGGTTTGGCTGCTCAGGTCAGTTGGGAGACGTGGTCATTGCTCAGGTCAGGCATCTCCTAACGTGGTGGGTTGCAACACCTTCATACATCACCAGTCTCTATAGTGACAGGACAATGAACTCCCTGTTCTTCAGGCAGCCACTCCTCCCCCCTGGTTCTGTCCCTGAGCCTTTATAAGCAGAGACACCACCTGTGCTCGGTCTCGAACAGCTTCTGTTCAGACTGGTGTTGTCTCCATTCCTGCAAAAAGTCTATCTTACTACCAGCTGCCAGCCATGAAAATCCTTTTCTTCCTTGTTGCTGTTCTCTTCTTCCTCTTCCAGGCTGCTCCAGGTAAGGCTGGAAATAGATGAGATGGTGGCTAAGAGGGTGCAAGTGCAGAGAAGTTCATTAGATCCTGGTGTTGAGGTTCAGATTACCGCTGTGCTCTCAGAATCCATTACTTTCATATTATAATTCCCCTTCCCTAGTCATAGTCATAATCTTCAAGCTATTGAATCAAAGTCCTTGATAGTCATTCTGATGGTCTATTTCTAGCATCTTTCATTTCAAGTCACAAAATGACATGATGGGGGGAAAAAACCAAAGCTCCACTGTGTTGACCCTGGTGCCAGGGAATGTTTTGGAGCAGTTCATTTTGAGTGCCTTCATGAGGCATGTGCAGAACAACCAGGGGATCAGGATCAGTCAGCATAAATTTAGGAAAAGCAGGTCCTGCTTCACCAACTTAATCTCCTCTATGGCAAGGTGTCCCATTTAGTGGATTAGGTATCTACTTAGACATCAGGAAAGCCTTGACACTGTTTCCCACAGGAGAAACTGGCTGCTCATGGGTTGGATGGGTGCACTGTTCATTGGGTTAAAAGCTGTCAGGATGGCTGGGCTCAGAGGGTGGTGATGAATGGACCTGCATTCAGCTGGGGCCAGTCACCAGTGGTGCTCCCCAGGGCTCAGTACTGGGGCAGGTCTTGTTTCGTATCTTTACCAGTGTACCCTCAGTAAATTCACCGATGACACCAAGTTGTGTGAGAGTGTTGATCTGCTGGAGGGTAGGAAGGCTCTGCAGAGGGGTCTGCACAGGCTGGGTTGGTGTGTCAGTGGTGCAAGGTGGAACAAGACCAAGTGTCAGGTCCTACACTTTGGTCACTGCAGATCCAGGCTGGGGGCAGAGTGGCTGGAAAACATAAAGGCCCTGGGAGTGCTGGTTGACAACAGCTGAACATGAGCCAGGTGTGCCCAGGTGGGCAAAAAGGCCAAGGGCACCTGGTTGTACCAACCCAGGTGTGGCAGCATGACCAGGGCAGTGACTGTCCCCCAGTGCTGGCACTGCTGGAACACTTCCAGTGCTGGGGGCAGTTCTGGGCCCCTCAACAAGAGACATTGAGGGGCTGGAGCATGTCCAGGGAAGGGAACGGAGCTGGGGAAAGGGCTGGAGCAGCAGCAGTGGCTGAGGGAGCTGGGGGGTCTCAGCCTGGAGAAAAGGAGGCTCAGGGGGGACCTTCTCACTCTCTGCAACTCCCTGACAGGAGTGGGGAGCCAAGGGGGTGCCGTGCTCTGCTCCCAGGGAACAAGGGACAGGACAAGGAGAAATGGCCTGAAGTTGTGCCAAGGGAGGTTAAGACTGGATATTAGCGAAAATTTCTTCACAGAAATGATTACCCAGCCCCAGCACAACTGCCCAGGGCAGTCCCAACTCTGGAGGGATTTAAAAACTGTGTATAAGTGGCACCTGAAGACATGGGTTAATAGTGATCTTGGCAATGTGGAGGGAACAGTTGGACTCGAAGATCTCAGAGGGCTTTTCCAACCTAAACAATTCTATGATGATTCTATTGAGGCAATTCTTGGATTGATAGTTAAGGATCAACCCTGAAATTGGAGGGCTTTCTGTTATC
>VXBX01005997.1:0-49600 GCA_013400415.1 Scytalopus superciliaris | reverse complement strand
ATGTTTTCTAGACTTCTTTTATTATGCCTAAGCTTGCATTTTATTATTTAATTGCAGACATTCAAGTCTACATCTTTTTTCCCCTCAAACCCCCAACCAGTAGTCCCATATAATCATGTTTTAGGGTAATAAAGAGAGTAAGTAATGACAGTAAGTCCTATGAGGAGCAGCTGAGGGAGCTGGGGGGGCTCAGCCTGGAGAAAAGGAGGCTCAGGGGGGACCTTCTCACTCTCTGCAACTCCCTGACAGGAGTGGGGAGCCAAGGGGGTGCCGTGCTCTGCTCCCAGGGAACAAGGGACAGGACAAGGAGAAATGGCCTGAAGTTGTGCCAAGGGAGGTTAAGACTGGATATTAGCGAAAATTTCTTCACAGAAATGATTACCCAGCCCCAGCACAACTGCCCAGGGCAGTCCCAACTCTGGAGGGATTTAAAAACTGTGTATAAGTGGCACCTGAAGACATGGGTTAATAGTGATCTTGGCAATGTGGAGGGAACAGTTGGACTCGAAGATCTCAGAGGGCTTTTCCAACCTAAACAATTCTATGATGATTCTATTGAGGCAATTCTTGGATTGATAGTTAAGGATCAACCCTGAAATTGGAGGGCTTTCTGTTATCACCTTGGCTCCCACACCTCCTGAATGTGTACTCTAGACTAGAAGACTCCCTGTAATTTTGGGAAAAAAGTAGCTGTGGGTTTTTGCCTAAGCTCTGTATTGTCCCTGTGAATTAAGTGAGTTTGGAGCACATGCATCATTCCAGACTATCTGGGAGTCTTTGGAGCAGTTTTAGCTATCTCAATGATTACTTTAGTTTGCAGTAATCTCAAATTTCTACCTACTTTTGTAGACTATCCAACATCTGACTACTCAAAGAAGAAATGCAGAAACACTTTAGCCAAATCCAGGCACTTATAGGAGATTGAGACAAAACTGTACATTATTTGGGATTGCTTTTTTTGGCTTTTCCTATTTTATGCATCACAAAGTGTATTCCTTATGTCAGGAAAACCTGTGACCCCAGTTAAAGAGCTGGTACAATTCCGCTAGAGTCTCTGGGAAAGAGCCACAAGTTATTTTCTATCTCTTCATAAATCCTTATACACAGAAAAGACCCATAACACTTCATGGCTTTTTAATTTAAGAAATAAAGGAAACCAAGATCTAATGATGGCTTTAACGTCAGCTGACTAACATCAAAACCACATAATTCTTGACTAATATGTGATTAAAAGAGAGGACTTGTGAACCACCAGGACAAAGTGATTGAAACAGATAGCAGATAGTACCCATAAATAGGTAGTAGACCTAATTTAGAATAAAGCTGGCATGCCTTTCAAGCTGGGGATGAAGTCCAATTTGATGACAGGAAATCACATACCATACCAGATAAATCCAATTGCTTGAGTGGCCAATCCTCCACCTTGAGAAATGAATATGAATATTCCCTTGGGATTTTTTCAGCTTACAGCCAGGACACCTCTGACACCCTTGCGTGCCGGCAAAGCCGGGGCTCCTGCTCCTTCGTTCCATGCTCTGCTCCTCTGGTTGACATTGGTACCTGCCGTGGTGGGAAGCTAAGATGCTGCAAATGGTAAGAACTTGGAATTCCTCCGAAGAAATGCTGCTGCACCAAGAGGAAACAGACTTACTGAGCTTTCCCCCCTTCTGCAGCCCCCCTACACCCTCCAAAAAACACCTTTAATTGCCAGGGGTTGTGTCTGGCAGCAAAAAGGCAGAGCCTTGTGGTGTTAAAAAATTCCACGCTGTTCTCTCTAAAAAAAAAGAGAATATTAACAAGAGTGACAGGACAAGGTGAAATGGATTCAATCTGAAATAGAGTAGGTGTGGATTAGGTATTAGAAAAATATTCTTCCCTGTGAGGGTGGACAGTCTCTGGCATAGGTTGCCCAAACTGTGGCTGCCCCATCACTGAAAGTGTCCAAGGCCAGGATGGAGTGGGCTTGGAGCAACCTGGTCTAGTGGAAGGTGTCCCTGCCGATGGCAAGGGGTTGGAACAAGATGATCCTTAAGGTCCCTTCCAACCCAACCCATTCTGTGATTCCATGAAGAGTGTGGAGGGAAGGAGGGCCAACAGTCACTTTCTCTACTGTAGCTCTTTATTTCAAAACTAGTTTTAGTCTTAAACTGTAGCCTGGCGGGTAGTGTGGGACATCAGCAACCACAGTTGAATAACTGTGGTGTGTGCTGAGAAGTAGCAGCCACATCCTCTGGTTTACCTGGGTTGTCTTATGAGCAGAAACAGAGGTCCAGATCCCAAGGATCTCCAGTTGTTTGTCACCCTGTGTGTTACCTTACATGTCCAGCAGTTTGAGGTGTCCAGGTACAATTTACTAGTCTGGTGGATGAGCTAAACACCTGACTTTTCTTTGCAGGACACCCAGTTCCTAAAATTAACACCTCTCACTGACCACTCAAACAAGAGCTCTGGACATCTGAGACATCTCCCATCTTTTGACATCGATGGATCCAGTCCTCGGTGCAACCCTGGGGAGCCTTTCCCATGGGGGGGAAGGCCCTCAGGAGCACAAGAAGACCTGAGGATGAGTTCTTGTACTCCAGTAAAGATATTTGCAGCTTCAACTTTAATAAAAGCAAGTTCTGTGAAACCCCATTGCTGATATTTGCTCATGTGTATCAGGATGGCTTTTGTTGTTCTTATTGTCTATAAAAATCAGCTTGTAAATGCATTTTATTTAACTAAATTTAGCTAATTTAAGTATACGTGTCATTAAGTCCTGTTAAGTCATCCTGTTCCCACTGGCATCCCAGCACAGGGCACCAGACTGGGGTTCAGGAGACAGGCTCAGTCCTCTGCTGCTCTGCAGGGCTGCATCTGCCAGCTCAGCCTGAAATGTTGGGGATAGCAGTGCAGGGAAAGCCCAGGGTGGCAGAAGACCAACTTCCTTAGGTCTTGAAACTGCCTCACCACATTCACATCATGCTGCTCCCACTGTCTGTTTAATGTAGACCAGCATCATGTTAATGGAATTTTATTTTTCTGGATCCTAATGAAGTCAAACTGCTTTTCCCTGCACTCTTTAGTCTAGAGGCAATGGACTGTGTGTCCATCCTGGAGTCTCTGCACCAAGATATAGACTCATCCCCTCCTGACTCTCCCTATCTTTAACATCCCACTGTGCTAGTGCAAAGGCCAAAAGGATTTGAGACAAAGGATGACTCAAATATCCATGTTGTCCATGCCAACAGCTGCTATGGATGGTTTCAGGGCTGTCACTGGTGCTGAACATGACCAGTTCGTGCCAGCTTCCTACAAGCTTAGTCACAGGGTGGTTGGGTTGGAAGGGACCTTAAAGATCATCTTGTTCCACCCCCTGCCTTCGGCAGGGTCACCTTTCACTAGACCAGGTTGCTCCAAGCCCCGTCCAACCTGACCTTGAAGTTATTCTTGCTTGTTACTGGTCAACCTAATGACGAATAGGATCAGGCCACATTCCTGTCCATACCTGAGCTTGGTTCCTTCCACTTCTTTTGGATAAGTTTATCACAAGGCACATCTCACTGAATGCAGGTGAGATGAGAGCCGGATCCTCCAGCACAAACACACACCAGGGCAATTCCTCACAGGTATAAGGATTGAACACAACACTTCTGGAGCAAGTTTATTAAAATTTATCCAGATATGCAGACTATGAAGTACAAACTCCCCAGCTGAGCATTCAGTGACTTCTGGAGCCTTATTCACATTATTGCTGATTCTAAATGAAAGTAAAATAAAAAATAGCTGTTCTGAGGGCCAAAGGAAGACCCTCCTCTGCATCCTGTCATAGTGACAGACTTCTGCATGTTGGTGATCTCTCTGGATTAGATGTTGTCCAACACAGTATAATTTCAACAGCAAAACATTTTAAAGAGTGAGAAATATTGGCCTCTTCTGGGTGGTTCAAGAATTGCTTCCAATATCTTTCAGGTCATTAAGGCTGTTTGTGGACGAGTTTGCCCTCTCTCTCTCTCATTTGTGTTTTGGTGTGTTCATGTTGTGTGTTAAATGCATATTTTCTGCTCAAACGTTTAGGTTTTTGAATGGGATGGTGCATCTCTTAAATTTCCAGAAGTTCTGCTTAGGCCATCTGAGATGTCAGGAGTCACTAATCATACTGCAAAAAAAAAAAAGGGAAGCAACGTTCAGGTTTTGTAATCCAGGAAAGGATCTCATTAAAAAGCACAGAAGGGATTGAATGGACAGCTGATATTCCTGGATCCAGCTCTTCAGTGCTTGGAGGGTTATTCACAGTCCTACTACTGCTGAATTTTAAACATAAATTGCTTTTTTATTTTACTTAATAATGAATTGACCAGTGTTTGTACCTGAAGGTTCCTACTTGGAATCTCTGCTATGGAAAGAAATTTCTGCTGCTTGTGCTTTGTTTTTAACATCTCTGCTATTAATATTGAACAAAGTTTAAGTAAGAGCCTCCAAAAATAAGGGTGCCTGCAGCATCTTACAACAAAAAAAGAAAGAGAAAATTAAATATTAGAATCAGTGGAGGCAGATTGTAAATTTTTCTGTGGTTTCATATTGGAGTAAAGATGCAGGCTGAACTTCAGGATTCTAGTAAGAGGATCAAGGGGGGAAAAAAAAAGAACTAAAACAAAAAATCAAAGAATGGTTTGGGTTGAAGGGACCTGAAAGTTCATCTCATTCAAATCTCATTCAAACCCCCTGTCATGAACCTTCCACTAGATCAGGTTGTCCAAAACAAAGAGCAAATATTTTGGTTTAGTCTAACAAAAGGAAACTTAATAAAGTGGAGAAAACATCTTCCAGAACAACATGACTTTCAGGGTGTTCTGCTGGGACACCTGGAAGACTCTGCAATGTGGAATGTGCAGGTCTCCTATGAACCTGACCCAGAAGTCCCAGGTCTCCAGACAGTCTGCACATTGAAAGGCAGTATGACTCATGGGCAGTCTGACCCAGCTAATGGGAACAGCAGAGAAATGGAGCTCATCTCTAGCTGATTAATTCCCTCTGCCAAAGAGATTTCACTGTGACCTTTCCCATGAGGCTCTTGAGCTCCATCATTAGTGGTACAGAGGGAAGCAGTGAGGAAATCCTCAGGAAGTCCTGTATCTGAGTGTATGGAGCCTCTGCTCCCTTGCAGGAGGAGTTTTGCACCTAAAGGGCAGACTGGGTGAATGAAAAGGAGTAATAAACCCATTACCACAAGAAATCCCTCGAAATATTTAAGGTCAGGTTGGATGGTGCTCTGAGCAACCCAGTCTAGTGAAATGTGCCCTTGCCCATGGCAGAGGGGTTGGAATGAGACGAGCTTTAAGGTCCCTCCCAAGCCAAACCATTCATTGATTTTCTAGATCATCACATCCATAACTCACCACAGTCCTACAGCAAGGGATCCCTTGCTGGCAGCGCCCAAAGGACTTTGTGTTGGGTGGAGGGCAACGATCAGTGGAACAAACACCTCCTGCCTGTTTGCACTGCACCTCATTACTGGGGGCACGCATGAAACCTGCACAAAATAAAAATAAAGAGCCCAGACTCTTGATTTTCCTTCCCAAAGAAGGCCAAGAACAATTTAGGTTATGACATGACATCAAGATTCTAGGCTACCTGCTGGCTGGCAGATCCACACCATTAAATTCCCTTATTTTCTGAACTGGGAGGTTTAAGTGCATCCAATGGGTAGTGTGTCCAACTAGTACGCTGTAAGTACTAGCTGGTCTTGGGCAAAAGGGAGTGAAACTATTTCCATTTCTATTTCTATTATTTTGATTTTTTTTCTATTTCTGTCACTCCATACTCATAATTTCCCCTCTGCATTTCCTTACATTTTATGTAACTCTTACCTGAAGTGCCTTGGAGAATTAAAAGGAGAACAGCAAACAAAAGGGGAAAGATCTTCATGTCCAAATTCAGTGCCACCAAATGCAACAGCTATTAAGAGAAAATAAAAAAGATAGTCATGCATTTTAACTATTGAAATACGAGTTTTAAGGAAATATATATTTAAAGTATCCTGCACAAGGTAAAATAAAATTATATTTAAAACTAAAAAAATTAAAACAATTAGATAAATATTGTAATTTTCTCTCAGTCAACTAAAACAATAGCCTACACCAGCTTTAGTGAAGACCCCTGTATTTGAATCCCATACATCCTGGATGTTAAAAACTTTAAAAAAACATTAAGTAGCTAATTACCTTCCTCTAAAATTAGCTTCCTCCCTTCTCCCCATAACACCTGTACAATGAGAGCCAGCTGAAAACCCTGAAGCATCTCTCCACCATAATCTTGTTGCAGAAAATAATACAAACTAATACAGTAATTAAGAATCACCATTACTGACTATAGTAATCAGCCAAATGCATGACCGAAGTGCCAAGCATTGTCAATTTCAGATGTTTATGAGGATTTAATTAAGCTGCAAAATTATACAACTTGGATGATGAATTTCTTTTTAGACAAATAATTAATTGTATAAAATTAATTATGTGGTTTTCTCCTCATTGGTTGAAACTGCTGTGGAATCTGCACTTTCAGCTTATCCAAGATCTCAGGAGAGAGGCCAGCCTGTCCTACCTGGTTCCTCTCCAGGGCTGGCTTCCCAAAGTGATGTCTTGCCCCAGAACAACTGTCTATATACTGCTGTTGATGACAGAGCTGCCACAGACCAGCTGGCCAAGGACATGGATTTCTCACAACAATTCCCAGCAGCTGAAATGTCACTTCCCAGCAGCCCAGGAGGAATGGTGACCGCTCATGAACTCCCTCCTCTTTCTCTGGCACATGAGTTGGCACTTCCGAAAAGCACCGCACACCACCCTGGTTTGTGCACAACACATCGATCCATCGTGGGCAGTGAAAGAAGAGTCCTGGGTCACCTACTGAAGGCTGCTGGTTTGGATCCAGCAGGGACCAAAATTCCAGAGGGCTATTGCATGGACATGTGCTGGTGCTGACTGCAGAGAGGTCCTCCCTGAAGCCTGGAGATGCCTGCACAGCCCCTGAATAACTACGTTAGAGAAGCTCAGTTTTTTGAATGACTCTCCTGTGTGAATGTCAGGTGAGAACCCTCTCTGTTCACACAATCACAGAATGGTTTGAGTTGGAAGGGACCTTAAAGCGCATCTTATTCCACCCCCTGCCACCTTCCACTGTCCCAGGTTGTTCCAAGCCTCATCCGACCTGGCCTTGGACACTTCCAGGGATGGGGCAGCCACAGATTCTCTGCCCAACCTGTGCCAGGGCCTCACCACTTTTACAGTCAAGAGTTCCTTCCCAATATTTCATCTATCCCTGCCCTCTGGCAGTGGGAAGCCATTCCCCCTTGTCCTGTCCCTCCATGCCTTGTCCCAAGTCCCTCTCTAGTTCTCCTGGAGCCCCTTTAGGCTCTGGAAGGGGCTCTCAGGTCTTCCTGGATCCTTCCCTTCTCCAGATGAACACCCCCAGCTCTCCCATCCTGGCTCCAGAGCAGAGGGGCTCCAGCCCTCAGGGCATCTCCGTGGCCTCCTCTGGACTTGCTCCAGCAGCTCAATGTCTTTATTCTGGAGACCTCAAATGGGATGTCAGAAGAGTGGAGTAGAGGGGGAGAAACCCCTCCCTTGGCCTTCTGGTCACACTTTCATTCCCATGCATTTACCACATCTGCATTCTGCTTATGCCAAAGGAAATAACTATTGTTTGAATAATTCAAGTTTCATGGAAGCACCCACATCCACACATCCACTGTCTAGGTGGCCAAAGGAAAAAGCTCCACAAAACATGTTTTGGTCAGAGGATTTGAAACAGAGAAATTGATGGTAGCACCAGAATAATGTGAGCCCAGAAAAGAAAGGGTTTTTGTTTCGATTGTGATCTTACTAAGAGTCTAGAAACAAGTCCAGTATGTTTGTACTCCAAAGATCATCCACCTACCCAAGTCACCTGCTTCCCAGAAGAAGGCAACAAAGACCTGGTGCTGAAATTCCCCTCCTTCAGCCTTCTTCAGCAGAGAGCACATAAATTATTCCCCCAGCAGGGTTTTACGGATTTTCTCCTTAATTATACTGCTGTGTTCTGATTCCCAACATTGGTACATAAGTGAATGATGATTCCTGACAGGCCAACCTCAAAGCCCTTCTTCTCTGTTGCGGATTCCTGTGATGGACAAGAAACCAGCTGTTGCTCTCTAAATCCAATTGAACCTAACAGGGAACAGAGGCAGGTCCAGGGGGAAGGAGTGTGGGATTCCTTTTGCCTTGGAAGCAGGAGGCAGAAGATGAGGGCCTGGGGATGTGGGACACATTTGCTGCCCTTAGAAATCATCAGTGTCTGTGCCACAGATGCCCCGAATTCTCTTTACTTAAGCCCAAAATGTATGATAGGAAAAGTCAAAAGAGGTGCTTTAACCACCCAGAAAGAGACAACTATTTTAAATTCCATTCCTGTATTTTAATTGATGGAATGTGGATATGTATATATGCTTTTTAATGGGTAGGAACATTTGTTTCCATTATTTGGATTTTGGTTTTGTTCTTTGGAAAAAAAACAACAAACATTTCAATAGTCAAGTGATGAGCTGTAAAAAGGCAGAGATAGACACTGTGGTTATTTAAATGAATAAATGAGTTCTTTGAGGCACAGAGCTCTGAATGAGCTTTTGGGGTCACCTCCTGAAAAGGAGCTTGAAGTAGGATAAAATTGCTCTTTTTTCCTGTTTTCCCACCTCGTGACTGTGCCACTTGCCCCAACAAACAAATCCAGCCTCAAATACAAATCAGGACAGAAATAAGATCTTCAGCTAATTAATTTTGTTTGTTGTTACACCTGATAGTAAACTTATTTTAAATATCTTAAATATTATACTTAAATGATTATTTTAATTACAGTATTGGCTCTAAATATTGTTTTGGCTATTCAAGATTGCAAAAGCGATGCATTTCCCTAAGCTGTTTCTTGGGAGTTAAACACATGTAATTAAAAAGTTAATATTGCAAATCAATTAATATTGTATTATTGTATTCTGAAAGCATTTTGACAGCTGAATTATTCAGTTCTGTTTCTTTGCTGTACTGCAAGGATACAGTCTGGAGCTCCAAAAATCACATTCTTATTTTATACAGACAACATATACAAGCATATACATATACACACATATATATATACATTTATATGCCTATATATGGGTATGTATGTATGTATTTATAATTTATAAACATTCTAAGGAAAATAAAGGCTGAATTTTGTAAACTCCTCTGTTTCCATGATTTAATCAGGAATAGTTAGGATAGTGATATAAATGATTGTTTATTTAAAGTGAAACCTATTCTATAATGACATTTCTTACTCTCCCCTTTCTCTACAGCCCTCCTAGCAAACCCACACTAACACAGATATATTTATATATAAAATATTGTTAATATGGACATGTGGAAAGACTCTTCTAAATCTCAGTTCGTTTTTATCACTCAGCAGGCCACAGACTTTGTCCTCTGGAAACATTCAGGTCTCAGTTCCTTTGCCCACACTTAGACACGTGCTGCCTGAGATGACCCTGTGTCCCATCCATTCTCCCTGGCTTGATCTCCTCTCTCCTGAGCCTTCTTCACCAGTCCCTGGAGGAGATTTCAGCCATCCCAGAGCACCCCAGATCACTGTAGAAGTTGAAGTGTAGGACATTGGGTTAAATCTTGTGTCTCAATGTCTCACTTCTCTCATCTTACCTCTGATGATGGGATGTCACCAGGCAGCTTGAAGGATCCTTCACCTTCTCCCTGGCATCCTCCTCCTCCAGTGTCCTCTGTGCAAATGACAGGCAGGATGACAGACCTTTGGTACGATTGCCCAACTCTTGTCCTCACAGCACCTCCACAATTTGCAATGAAAGGCATGAAATCCACCTGGGAACAGCCTTTCTGTCCATCCAGTGGCCTTGGCCAGCCCCCTGGAAACCTGCCCAAGCCTGAGTTGGCCAAAACCTGCCTGGAAATCCAACCTCCTTCCGGGTATTTTGAGGAGAAAAGTGGAGTGCACTGCCCCTGTTCCCTCCAGGAATTTGGGTTGGGCTTCACCTCTCCCACCACAGAGACTCCCAGCTCAGCAAAGACACCAGCAAACAGAGCGTTTCCCAACTGCTTCCAAAGCTCCTGAAATGCAAGGATCAGTGTGCTGCTTGGGGAACCAGAGAGCAGAAATTCAGGACACCCAAGCAGCTATAAAGCTGAGAGATGGTCTTGAGAAAAATATTTCCAGCTCTGAGATTTGTTAAGATCATTCACAAAGAGTCCTGTAGAGAGCAACCCCCCACTCCTGCCCCCTTCCTTACCCAGTTTTGGCACCCCTTGTGGGCAGCAGGGTTCCTGGTTCTCCTGGTTTCTTGCTCTAGTAGATCTATAAAGCACCACAGCAGCCACCAGTAGAAGCTGGTGATGCTACCAGTAGCACATAAATATTACGCATTTATTTTTATTACAGTGGGACATCATTTCATGGACACAGTTGTTGCAAAGGGTAAATTCAGGACTCCAAGACTTCACAGCAGTTTGAGGTTCCTCCTCTTCCTTTAGTCCAAGGTGGTTTTAAGCATCTTTAGACATATGACCCAATTTAAGAGCAGCAGCAGTTCACACAAGTTCTGGAATGCTGCAGTATTGGTTGCCTCAATTAAGAATAGTCCCAGAATCTTTTAAGAATCATAGGATCATAGAACAGTTTAGGTTAGAAGGAACTTTAAAGCTCATCTCAAGGCAAGTCTAGTTGTTTTTTTTTTCACATAAAGAATCCATAACCAAGCAGCCCCTGGGCATTCCTGCTCCAACCAAACACCACCAGTGCAGTTACTGTCCATAAAACCTGTTGTCACTCAGCTCCCTTCTCCAGCTCCAACCTATGCAGAAAATTACCCTTCTTTCCCTGCAAGTCCATGTTGCCTTTTCAAGCCACACATCTACTATAAATAGGACAAAATGTTGTGAAGCGAGACAATGACCATACAGTGGCTGCAGATTAGACAATGAAGCTGCACACCAAAGGCAGAATGATTCCTTTCTGTGAGGGTGGGGAGGCCCTGGCACAGGGAAGCTGTGGCTGCCCCATCCCTGGAAGTGTCCAAGGCCAAGTTGGATGGGGCTTGGAGCAACTTGAGGTAGTGGAAGGTGTCCCTGCCCATGGCAGGGGATTGGAATGAAATGAGCTTTAGGTTCCCTTCCAACCCAAAGCATTCTGTGATTCTACAAATACTGAGCCTGCAGGACCACAAGGAGCAGTCATTGCGTGTTCCCAGGTATTTTATGCAACCCTGTGGTCTAACGTGTCTTACAAGACTTGTATGGTCTAAGATGGGTTGCACAAAGAGCAGGGGCTCTGTGGTAAAAGCAGTCTCAAAGTGGGCCTTCCTTTCTCATTGGAAGGAACTGACAAGCAGGACAAATTTGGCTAGAAAAAGGTTTCTTTCCATTGGCCCATGACTGCAATTCCAACATCCCCAAACCTTTATAGGCATGCTTGGGGCTGGTGCAGCCAGTGGAGAACAGACCAAGAGCAGCATTGATTCTCCACCTCCTGCACTGGTATCTCTGCCTGGCTCTGGAGAGGCACTCTCACCTCATCTTTATACTCTTCCTTTCCTTTTCTTAATCTCAGGTCTAAGTCTCTGCTATGATAAATCCCTTCCTTCTCATTATTCCAGTGAATGCATCTGATCTCTGTGTGTTCTACAGGACCACAGGTTGGTTGCTTGCAGGGCTTTCAGGAGGACACTGGGTTTGCTGATTTCCAAGAGAAAGGGAGATCTGGAAACCTTCTCTTCAGGCATCAGTGACAGAAATGTCTCATTTCCTACAGAAACAGACCCAACCAGCACAGCAGTTGAGTGCTGCACTCTGAGCCACAACTCTTGCCTATATGCCAGTAACATTTTGAGTTGTCACTGTAATTAATCTTGAAGTGATACAGATTTTTTTAAAAGATTTTTCTAAGGATTACGAATGGCTCAGTCTCTGAACACTTTGTACACTGCAGTAGGTTGAAGTGGAATAATTTGTGGGTCTGCGCTGGTAACAGAGTAACCTGCCTGGTTTTGAACAGACCTGGGATATCATTTTTCCAGTGCAACAAAAACAATAGTTTTAAAACAACAACACCAAAACGTTATAAAATCCCCTATTTTAGGTTTTCAAGTAGTCTAGGAGTTTCTAGTCTGAATCCAGGCTCAAAGTGGTGCTAATTAGGACAGATTGCTTAGAAATTGTTAATATCTCCAAGGATGATGTTTTCACTCTGTTCTTTGTCCAAATCCACTGGATTTTATGAGATTGTGGCTTTGGTCTCTGAGGGCATGTTTTAAGCTGTTCCTCATCTGCCAGTCAGGAGGGGACTCTTCATTCAGTGTCATTTGATCTTGTACTCTCTGCTCTTTACAGGCAAGGAATTCACATCCCAGCTGTGGCCATGAGGATCCTTTACCAGCTCCTCGTTGTCCTCTTCCTGGTGCTCCAAGGGGCTGCAGGTAAGGAGTGAAGGGGTTAGAGAGTGGAGTTAGTGGAGAAAGTGAGTGCATCCACTTTTGTCCATATTCATGGTAAATGGCTCTTCTCTTTGTGCTGGGCAGGTCAGCCCTTCATTCCAGTCCCAGGTAGTACTTGTGGGGCCCAAAATGGAAGGTGCACCCCAGGGATATGTCGTCGTCCATACTATTGGATTGGAACGTGTCCGAATGGATTATCTTGCTGCAGAAGGTATGTGGAAGTGCTGGCATCACTGTGGGAATGACTGATAACCTGTTTATCTTTTCTCTAGAGCAGCATTTTAGAGGCACAGATCCTGCCACCGTCCTGTCTCACTTCTCCAGTGCCAGGTGTGCTGGCATAGAGGATCCTCAGTGGGAATTCATATTCCATGGCAGCCTCTGCTGTGGTGCCATTAGACAGGGATAACAGCACTGCAGAAAACCTGTAAGTGGGTAACCTGAGGCTCTTCTTCATTATGCAGGGGGTGGTGAATCTGGAGACTCGCTAGATTCCTCTTGGAAATCCTTTCTGCTTCTATCCAATGGCTTCTGAATCACCCTGATCCCATTGCTCCTGGTGACAGCAGTTCCTGCTGCAATGAAAGGCTCTCACGATCTTCCATTGAAGTGAAGCAAACATCACCATAAATATGAGACAGGCAACACTGTGGAAACTATTCCTTTCCCCTCCTTAAATAAAATCATTTCTGGTGGCATTTGTGTGATTGAACCTTGGGTACTTTTTGTAGGGAAGGAGGGAATAATTCATAGAGCTGCTCCCACCATGACCAGTAACACACAGTGGGGTTGGTGGCTTTTAAAGTTGGAAAATTCTCCTCTTGCATCCTACTGCACTGTCAGGGTAAAGGGAGGTCACACCATCCCCTGCTCCCCAATGGCCACGTTCCTGGAACACTCCTTTAGGGACCACTGTATCTTTGTCAGAGATAAAGCCTTGCTTCTCTCTGTGATAATTTCATGGGTGCTTGAGTTACACATTCCAGTAGTATCCAGGTACTTTTTGAGGAGATTATGGCATTTTTAACTGAGATGTCAGACACAGAATCTGTGCTCCCTGTCTCTTTTTCCTTGCCCTCATGGCCCAGCAGTGTAAATCAAGACAAGGTACCTCCAGATGCTTCTTTCAGAAGGCCTGGAGGCATCTGACAAGAGAACCTCATGCAAGGGAAAACCAGGATCCTTTCAGATTATATCAAACCCCTGAGAGCAACACAAACCACAAAAAAAGGTACAAAGAAGGAAAGAAAAAGAGACCAAGAGACACATTTCCAAAAGTTATGGATGTGCAACATAGTGATTTGACTTTTACCTCCCCCTCAGAAGCAGTTGCTGAATATTCACAGAACAGTGCCCAGTGGAATATGTGACCAAACTTAGATGGTTTTGACACGGGTGGGTTTGGGTTTGGAGAGGTGCTAACCTATTTTAAAATCCTCTGAAGTGGAAATGCTGCCTCTGTTATAGACACAGCTCCCATTTGTGCTCTTCTGCAGAATTAGTGCTTATAGCTCTTCAACTTGCAGGGGATGTTGTTACACAACATCTCATGCAAAATTTCTGGGTTTCTTCTATCCTTACTGTTACTTTTGCTTTTTATTTTTGTAACAGTCTTATTGTAAATGTCTGTACTTCAGCTAAAAATCTATTAAACGTTTCACTTCATTTTCTATTAAAAAAGATACTTACCTTTAGGACAGCTGAAGTTTGGTGAGATCACCCCTGTCATCTGTCTGTAGAAAATGCAATTCAGTCTACAGACAGTCTTTGGATTTTAGAAAATTTAGGCTACATGGCCTGTGCTAAGGTGCTTTGATCACACACGCCTGCCAGTCACAGTGTGGTCCTTACACCAAGAGACTGGACTCTGCACTGATACCTCTGTACCTTTCATTAGCTGTGAAGTCAAAAATAAGATAAAAGGGAGAATTGTTCATACAGATGTTAATCTCACAATTTCTCCCTGCTCATTCAAGATAACAAGATAATCATTAAAGTCTTGAACTTGACTAAATACATTTTGTGTACAGTTTGAAGTTCATAACTGTATATCCCTCTATTATTGATTCAGATGGTCTCTTCTCACTGGGGACCAGTGACAAGACCTGAGGAAATGGCCTGAAGTTGCATCAGGAGAGGATTAGGCTGGATCTCAGGGAAAGATTCTTCCCCCAGAGGGTGGTGGGTACTGAACAGGCTCCCCAGGGCAGTGGGCACAGCCACAAGGCTGCCCTAGCTCAAGAAACATTTGGACAATGCTCTCAGGGAGACAGGGATGGGATTGTTGGAGTGTCTGTGCAGGGCCAGGAGTCGAGTTCTGACTCAGAATATTCTATTATTTTATACTTAGGTCAAAACTTTATCTGTTAACTGTGACGTAGCACGTGCCTTACAAATTCACTTACAACTTTAGAACATCTAAATCTGGTTATTCTCCTTTTGGTGGATCTACTTTGGTAGTGCAACTGCTGCTAACAGCTTTTGTAGCTACTCTAGAGGAGTCTGAATTTCTATAATAAACACTCTATAGTGGCATCAAAGCCTATCTTGGTCTTCTTTGCATTGATTATGTCTTATGACTGGAATTTGGACTGCAGCATGTGAAGGAGTCTAAGGGATGATGTTACTGTGTCACTGAGGAGCAGTCTGAGGATAACTCAGCCACCAACCAGCAGTGTTACTCAGCCCGGCTCCTCTTTGGAACACGTCTGCCCTTTGGCAGGCTGCTAGGGGTCAGACTATTGCTGCTCGTGATATTCCATCCATGCCTGCATGCAATGACTTCCCGGTGACTGGAGGATCATTGTCATGAACGAAGTGTCCTCTGGAGGCAAGAGATGGAACAGCAGACAGGTGTAACAGCACTTTAAATAGGGGTAACACTGCTGAAATTGGTCCCTAATATTCAGCTTTTTTGTTTGTGGTTTGTTTTTTTTTTCCCCAAGAGAAAACTACTGAGAGCAGATTTTATGATTCTTTTTTTTGCTCCTAATTGCCTCATCTTCTGTGCTAGATACAAACTCCTAAGGTGGAGATAAGATCCTCCTTCCTCTCTCATGAGTGATCTTGGCAAAATTGCCCAAACATCGTGATTTAAAATGGATGAAAGACAATTCTCCTCCTGATACTCTGCAGACTCATTGTGAGAACACTTTCCTTTTACTAGTGGATCCCACCTGCTTCAGGCAGAGCAGCTCTTCAGCACTGAATTATTATATAAAATGCTGACCCCATCATAATGTTTCTCCTCCTTCAAAGAGGACTGGGTGACCTGGACCTGAAATGGGTGAGGGAATGTGACATCACTGGTGAACTCCAGCTTGGAGTGAAAACTTGCCCTGGAGATAGAAGGAAATGCAGCTGGATCATCTTCTGAACTTTGATGAAACAAGAAAATAAAAGAAAAAGGTTATTAAGAGAAAAAGATTCTCTCAGTGAAAAGTTTCCTTCTGCACCAAAAATAATGAGAAAGGAGATGGTAGAGAGAATTACTTACCAACTCAGCAGTGGGTACTGTTGTCTTGGTGTAAAACAGTTCTACCAGCCAAGGGCAGTGGAGAAAAACACAAGATTGTGAAGGGTAAAATATTGACATATCCCTCCTGATGCATGAAATTGCCTCTTTTCTGCTCCTCAGAACAGGAGCTTCAGGTGAAAATGGAAAGATTACCCACCCTAAGAGCCACACACCAAAATCTTGCTAAGGCCTCGCTCACCCCTGTGAGCTTTGGGAAACCAAAGATGTTCCACCACTCCTCTGCTTCTTCCTTCCCTATGTCCAGGCAGAGGTATTTTCATTGCACCAATGGGCCTGTGACCATGTAGAATTGATATTAAACAGTGTCAAGGATGCTCAGTGTTAGAGTCAAGCCCTTGGCATTACTTGCACACAGGACCCTGGACACATCAAAAATTAACTCTGCACGTTTTGTTTCCTTGAGGAATTGGGTTGAGTAACAGTAACAGTCGGTAGGCAAGTTAACCACAAAGTCTTGGCAAGAGGTGAAGCAACTGCAGCTTTTGCAATTTTATTCCCTCTGTTTTCAGCTTCATGGACAGAAGTTCACAGAAACACCAGAAATTCAGTTATCATTTTTCCCTACTGCAGAAACAGTTCACTTATGAAAATACGTAGAGAATAAAAAGCTATGTAAGGGTATACTTTTAAGGGAAATAATTTGTAGGCATGTTTTCATATATATCTGTGTGTATACACTTCTGTACACTACTGTATAGCTGGGTACTTGGACAGGGCTCTAAGCAACCTGTTCTAAGATGTACCTGCTGATTGCAGAAAGGTTGGATTAAATGATTTTTGAAAGGTCTCTTCCAACTCCAGCTATTCTATGATTCTACTTAAGAACTTAACATCAAACAATTGAAAAAAGTTACAGCACTGGTGACTAACTGAGGAATCAGTCAGCAACTAAAATATTTGAGTTTAATTTTGATACTAAATGTTCTGCAAGGCATGGTGCCATTTGCAGAGGTCTTGGTCAATTAATAACACAAGTCATTCAAATTAGGAAGTGTATCATTATTATGAAGTACGTTATATGTCCTATTAAAATGCTGCATGAACAGTATTTGTTTATGGACTCAAGTGAGGCATAAAGTAAAATACTATCTAAAAAACTATTTAATATATTAGAATCATAGAATGGCTTTGATTCAAAGGGACCTTAAAGATCACCCAGTTCCAACCCACTGCCACAGGCAGGGACACCTTCCACTAGCCCATGCTACTCCAAGCCCCGTCCAACCTGGCCTTGGACACTTCCAGGGATGGGGCAGCCACAGCTTCTCTGGACAAACCTGTGCCAGGGCCTGTCCACCCTCACAGGGAGAATTTCTTCCTAATATCTAACTTGGTGAGACCATACCTGCCTACAGCCTGGGAGCACAGGAAGGACATTGACCTGTCTGAAAGAGTCCAGAGGAGGCCACCAAGATGATCAGAGGGATGGAGCAGCTGGATGGAGGAAAGGCTGAGACAATTGGGATTGTTCATTCTGGAGAAGAGAAGACTTTGGGGTGACCTATTTGCAGCCTTTCACTACCTGAAGGGAGCCAACAAGAAAGATGGAGAGACACTATTTCCCTGTTGTCTTGGTGTGACAGGACAAGGGGGAATGGCTTCACACTGACAGAGGGCAGGTTTCAAGTAGATATTACAAAATAATTCTTCCCCATGAGGATGGTGAGCGCCTGGCACAGGTTGCCCAGAGAAGCTGTGGCTGCCCCATCCATGGAAGTGTCCAAGGCCAGGTTAGACGGGGCTTGGAGCAACCTGGGATAGTGGAAGCTGTCCCTGCCCATGTCAGGGGCTTGGAACTAGATAGTCTTTAAGATCCCTTCCAAGCCAACCCATTCAGTGATTCTGTACTTATGGAACAGAAAATAAACTCACTGGGAGTGCAGAGGAACACGCAGATGCTTCACATTGCAATGGGTTATGTTGCTCCTAAGCAGAGACAGTTCAACGTGTGTCCCAAGATGTTTGACACATACCGTGGTGGGTTAACGTGTCTTACACAAACTGGAGTGTCACAAGAGCTATTGCATGAATAACCTGGGATTTTCCAGGAAAAAAGTTTCAACAGGTTGAGAGAGAAACCCCGTTTTGCCACTGGGAAGTGAAAAGCAGTTTGTTTCTGGTTGGATTAGATGCCACCAAAAAAAAGGTGTAAGGTTTTTATTGGTTCAATGTATAGCTGAGGAAGACAAAGCAGTTTTCAGTCCCTTTTGGAAACACCTTATAAAAGAGGATCTCAGCCCCACAGCCAAAGTCCTCTGGAGGGAAGGGATCAAGAGCAAGTCTTGTTTGGCTTCTGGGCTCACCTGATACCTGGTAACATCTCAGTTCTTTTCAGTCTTTCTTTCAATGTCAGCTTCTGTATTTCCTCAAAAATCCAACCCCGAAAAAAAAAAACCAAATTCTGCGTCATTAGCTTTAACTTATATGTTATTAAAAAAAGGTAATTCTAGGTTTTCTGAAAATTAGACAAGTTGAACAAGTAGCTCAAATGTGTACTAATACCCAGAATACCTAGATAAAAATACTCTGCTAACTAATTCATAGAAAAACCATCTGACTGGGTCAGGTTACTTTAGAGCGGTCTGTGGTCCAAAGAAATTGGTGGCCTCTTCAACAAGAATCTTTCCCTCTCCATATATACATATATATAACTCTCTATCTATTTCCATTGCATATGCATAATAATTGAATATTAAATATATTGTAAATAATGCTTACCTAGTATATTAATTTCATATTATGGATCAGTTTATATTATATAGTATGTAATATATATGACATGTTTAATCTATATCTCTATGTTAAGAATTTTATTTCATTTTCAGAATTATTAACTTTTTCTACTTGTTTCTCCTGATATTTTCCACTGTATAGAAACTTGTCTAATCTTCTAATATTAATTTCAAAGCTGTTTTGGGCCACCCTTTACCGTTCCATTTGCAGAAACATGACATTTCAGCACAATCTCATTTCCCTTCCTTGCTTAAGAGAGCATAATTTGTGACAGATCCGAACATTCCCAAATTCCAAGATATACAACATTAACTGCCACTTCTTTATCCATAACTCCCCTTCTAGGCTATCTCATCCTAGTTTGCTGATACTGGTTTAAACTATTAACTCTTTCAATGAAGGCATCACATCTGTTTTTCACATTTTATTTATCAAATGGGAACTGATTTGGTTGTACATTTCCATTCTAGAACTGCTGCCTGCAGACTAAGACCAACGATTTTAAAGAAACTGATCTCCACTGCTATTTCTTCATAAATTTTATTATTGCAAAATTAACTATGTTTTTCCTTAACTTTATAAGTTTGCCTTTTATAATCACTTCATTTTGCTTAATGTTGTTTATTTATTAGATAAAAGATTTAACTAAAAATAAGATTATAACCCTGCAAGTGTTCCAGGTCAGGTTGGACAGGGCTTGGAGCAACCTGGACTAGTGGAAAGTGTCCCTGCCCATGGCAGGGTGTGGAACGAGATGTTCTTAATGTCCCTTAAAACCCAAACCATTCTGGGGTTCTGTGATTCTATTCTGGCTGAGGACTATTACAAAATGCAAAAACAATTTGAGCAATCAATTAATAAAGTAAGTAAATGATCACATGTCCTGAAAACATGTTGCCCCACAATCATAACAATCATGATGTCATGTGGGTCTTACGGGTTATTTTTGAAAACTTGAAGAGGAAAGGCCATATAAATGCTATTTTTATTACCACATTATCTGTTCAGGACATTGCAGGGACAGGGACTGTCTACCAAACATCTTTCTTGGTCCTTTTCCCTACACAGGGGGAATCCACAGTCATGAAGATCCTTTACTTGCTCTTTTCTCTCCTCTTCTTGACACTCCAGGTTTCTCCAGGTAAGATGGGAAAGAGATGCAAGAAAGGGGCATTTGTACACCTGAACCAAAACTCCCAAGCACACTTTAACCACTCCTGGTTAAAATTACTAGAATTCAAATAGGAATTAATCAAGCAACTCAGTGCTGAAAATTGTTTCAAAGATAGAGAAATTATGACTTCTGAAAAAAAGTGATTTTTCACTACTGGTGTCTCCCCAAAGAGATTGTGCCAATTGCTCTGGTGTCAGGAACCTGAGATGGTGTCAGTGGTGACCATGATCTTTGAATAGCAGCACACTCAGCAGTGCCATGTAGACGAAAATGAGGCTTGACCAACTATTTTTGGACAGGATCTGGTACTAAAACCTCTGGATTCGTGACTCTTTCCCATAAGGTGAAGGACAAAGAGTCAGGAGGTCTGTTCCATTCTCCACCTAGATTCACTGTGAGCTAAGGATCCCTCTGCTGGAAGGTGTAGACCTGCTTTGTAACCTCACCTCTTATATGGCCTTTCAAAATGACCAAATCTGGGCCACTTAAGGCAAGTTGGTGGCAAAGGCAGCTCAGGGCGTGGGAAACCCTTCAACTGCATTGCCCTGCCCTGTAGGGTGAGAGAGAAGGAAACATTTTGTTATTTTTGCAGGTTTGTCTTCACCCCGGAGGGAAATGCTTTTCTGTAGAAAAGGGACCTGTCACTTTGGAAGATGCCCCGTCAGCAAGGTCAGAGTTGGAAGCTGCATTGGGTTCCGCTCCTGCTGCAAATGGTGAGTCTGACATTCAACAAGGCTCATATGCAGTATGAGCAGACAGATACTATTCCTGTGACCTAAATCCCAAGGTGTTACTGAATATTTAAATTAGATATAAGGGATAAAAAGGTACTATGCCATGAGCACAGTCAAGTGTTGTGTTTGCTCAAGTGTTGCATGTTGTCCCGAATGTGTTCGGGCAAGGCTCTCAGGCACTTGGTGGGACTATGGGGGTATCCTGTGCAGGGCCTGGAATTGGACTGATGATCCTTGTGGATTTTTTCCAACTCAGGATGTTCTGTGATTCTATGAACTCAAGTAGGTTGAACTCCACAGTGCTCTCTCTCTTGAGATGGGCACCATGCTCTGCCCCAGCAAGAAGGATGAAATACTGTCAGAGATGTCAGCCTTGTGCTGTCTCAGCATTGTTCAATCCCTTTCCAGCTACTGTGTCAGAGTGAAATATCAGGATTTGGCATTTGCAGAACTGGGCTGCTGTGCTGCGTGGATGAGCACAGGTCTCTGAGTGCCTTCAAGCATGTGCAAAAAGGGCAACGCTGTTATAAAAAGAAATTATCAAATGAAAAATAGCCTTCTATTTTCACTCAGGAATGAATCTGCTCACTCCGATATCAACTTCCTGCTTTTCCTGAGGCAATAGGGAAACATTTCTTACTCACAGGTGTGAGTGCACAGGTTCAGCATGTCTACACGAGATATTATGTACTTTGAAAAACACTTATACTCAAGAGGAAAATACACATGGACTGAGAGTAAGTAGGAAGGGAGTATAAGCAGAAAGAAAATATGATTTTTTTTTTCTTTGTGCAGGCCGTGGGATGTAGAGATTAATGAAGCAAACATTGAAGAGCAATGAAAATCTCTTCTAAACATAGGAATTTGCTTGGAATCTCCTTACTGCTAAAACCACTGGACCCTGCTGCAAAGCCTCACACACCTTTCACTTCCAATGCAAAAAACATTATGATATGGAGTAAATCCAAATGTATTCTGTGTTGCTTTCCCTCCTTCTAAATAAATTGTTGTTGCTTGGCATTGACAACACTGAAACAAGGGTGTCTGCTGCGTGGGCTGAGATCATGATCCCACCTGGGTTTGACACTCAAACCCCAGAGGGCAACAATTTACAGTGCCAACTGCTCCTTAATTGGTGTTGTCCATACCCATACAGCTGTTCAGAGCTGGACAGACATGGACTGAAGACCTTAACCTCTGGTGCCAAGAGACAGGCTGGCTGGAAGAACTCCCCTTCCCTTTGTGAGACTGTGTTTAAATGCCAAAATCCCCTTTTTCCTTCCTGTGGAGAAATCTTTTCTTGGTCAAACAGAAATGGTTTAAACCCCTCACTCCCCACCCTGGAAACCCTGGTCTATCCCATCTTCCTCCAGCAGCTGCAACCCTCCTTGACAGAGGCTCTGTTGGGAGCTGTGCTTCTCTGTGTCCCATCCCACTAGATGGCAGGGAGGGATTCCCTTGTCTCATGAGCATATGGGATCATCCCATGGGCAACCTCAAGGAGACCTTTGTGGACCCCAGAGGGAAATAGATCTCCCAGGGTGACTGTTCAGCTCCTCATCAGGGGAACATCATGAAGAGGTCCCATGGTCAGATGGGTCACCCTGAATGGTGTGAACAGGGAATCTTTTCCTCCCCATCCCCCTGGACACAATCTGAAGTTAGACTGGCTGTTAGACCTCACGCTCCCTGAAAAAGGCCTCCATGATCATAATGCACCTGTGGGTAAATATGTGTGTGTGTCCATGAATGTGTGTGTTCATAAATAGTGGTACTGGTTATACTGGTGAAGATTTCTCTGCCCAAGGAAGCCACACCAGCCAATTCCAAATTTCCAGCAATTGGCAGAGATGCCAGGATTCTCTTTATTGGTATTTGTGTCCATTCTGTTTCACTGGGTAACTTAATCCAGTTCTCAATTTCTATGAAGATGCCCCTAGGTTGATTTTTCTTATAAAAGCACACCACATCATTAAGGAAAAGTTTAAGTGGGGGTGGGGAGGCCTTGGCAAAGGCTGCACAGAGAAACTGTGGCTGCCCCATCCCTAAAAGTGTCCAAGGCCAGGCTGGATAGGGCTTGGAGCAACATGGTCTAGTGGAAGATCTACATGTACATGACAAAGAGGGTTGAACACAGTCTTTAGTTGCCTCCCAAAGCAAACTATTGCAGGATGATTCAGTGAACTAAGGACGCAATCCCTCTGAGACTGGGCTGGTGTTGGTGTCTGCACCAACTACTAACTGTGTCCATCCCAAAGACTTTCCAGTGAGCCCCCACAGCCCGTGTGCTGCTGTGCAGGGGGTGACACAAGATGTGTTACAGGAGGATAACGGTGACGATTGCAACAGCCCCAGGAGGTACCTCAGCCTCTGCCACTGCAGCAGGGAGGGATGAGGGGCAGCCCCAGCACCCCCACACTGATGGATCACTCCCTGGTTGGCCAAGGGTGGTTGTGTCAGCAGGACCAAGTGCATGTCCCACCCTCTGGCAATGCTGTAAAACCAGCCTGTTTTGGGCAAAGTGATCCTCCCCAGTTGTGACACTTCTGTGTGCAAGTGGCTCCAGGTCGGATTGCTACAGCCCATTGCTGGCTTGGTGTGCTCTGAACCAACACCTTCATCAGGTAGGTGATTGTTGAGTCTCTTCATGGGCACCAAGACACTTCCCTGCTCTTTGACTCATCCCTAGGTCATGGCTGCACAGGGCAGTGCCAGCAAGCGTAAGGAAAAAGCATCTCCTGATTGGCAAACCTTCTCTGCTCTAAAATTAGATTAATGAGCAGAAGAAATGAAAAAAAGATTTTAGCACCTTCAGAGAATCCTAGAAATTCAGTACTTTCAAGAAATTAGAGAATATATATGTAATTTTTTAATTAAAAATTATCTCATACATGAAATTGGAAGTATTAAGAGTCCTTTAGATCTGTAACTTCAAATGGCAATTTTATATCTACTTCTAAACTTCATTGACTGTTGTTTTGATTCAATTGGCAACACCTGGCCCCAAGTCTGCATTCTGTGCTCTGAGGATGGTCTTTGGAAGACCTTTGAAAAAATTAATGGAGCAGCGTCATCTTAGGAGAAAGGTAAAGGAAGCATCATCTGGTGTGGATGGAGGCAGCCCCTCAGCAGTTTGGGGAACTCAGGTGCCCAGCCTTCTGCACCCTCTAGGGTCCTCCCTGTCCTCATTGCTTTGGTGTCCATCCTGCAGCCCTGTGAAGAGCCAGGAGAGGTGGATCAGCCATGAAGATCATGTATCTGCTCTTCCCCTTGCTCCTCCTGTTGGTCCACGATGCTGCAGGTGAGAGGGGAAGAGGAGAGTTGGGGGAAGGTCTGGGCCTCCATCATTGGAAGTGACAATTTTTGTTGGAGGGACGTAAAATTAGGGAGGCTCAAGGAGAAAGGTGTTTCTCAAGTGACCTTCCAAGAGGACACAGATATGGGAATGGAGAGAGCTCCTGGAAATAGAAGCCTGGCTTTTTCTGTGGGTTAGGAAGGGTGTCGGTTTCAGGCTTCAACCCCACACTCAGATGTTCCTGTAGGGATGCCTCTGGATAGTCTCTTGCCCTGTATAGGGATGGGATGGAGTTCCAAGGGGTGTTTGGATTGGTGGGTTGCCTGGGTGGCACAGCTGTCCCTTCTCATTTTGTGCTACATCAACTGAGTGTTCCAAAACCCCCTTACCCCAAGGCATGATCCCTGCAATTGCTGGGCAAGGACTTTCCATCAGATATCACAACAGTCATGGCATAGCCAGGAGAGGCATGTGGGTGTTGAGGAGTCCCCTGTTTCCAACTGTGCTGTCCCAGGCAGTGTTGGGAATGCAGCTAGAGAGCCAGAACGGCTCTTCCTTGATGTTATGCTGGTCCTTCCCACCCTCTGTTCTTCCATGCACCCAATTTAGGGGGAAAGTGTCCTACTAAGTAAGACATGTTGCTACTGAAGGTGTGTCTGTGGGGAGGTTTGAGCTGAGCCCACCTATTGGCCTGAAAAACACAGAGAGCATCAACCTATCTGCAAACATACACAGCTCTCCCAAATGAGCCCTGTCAAGGACTTGGGGTTGCTGGTGGGGGAGAGGCTGGATATGACTCCAATGAGCCTTCTCAGCCCAGAAACCCCGCAATGTCCTGGGCTCATCCCACAGTGTAGGCAGCAGAGGAGGGAGGGATTTTGCCCCTCTGCTCCCTCAGGTGAGACCCCACCTACAGAACTGCCTCCAGCCCTTCTGTCCCCAGGACAGGAAAGACATGTACCTGTTGGACTCACTCCATTGAAAACCACAAAGATGGTTAGAGGGATAGATGACCTGTCCTATGAGGAAAGGATGTCAGTATTTGGATTGTTCAGCCTGGAGTAGAGAATGCTTTGGGGGGACTAATTCTGGTCCTTCCATGCCTGAAGGGAATCTACAAGAAAGCTGGAGAGAGACCATTTACAGGAGTATAGAGTGACAGGACAAGGAGTAATGGTTTCACAATGGAGGAGTTAGAGTAGATATTAGAAAAAAACTCTGTGAGAATGGTTAGGCACTGGCACAGGTTGCCCAGAGAAGCTGTGGATACCACATCCCTGAAAGTGTTCAAGGCCAGACTGAATGGAGCTTGGAGTAACGTGGTAGACTTGAAGGAGTCGCTGCCCTAGGTCAGGGGGTTGGAAGTAAGTGATCTCCAAGATCCCTTCCAAACCAAACCATTCTGTAATCCTGTAATTCTATGATTGTTGCTGTAATTATTCTGTGTGTATCTTTCCCCATGGAAACAGGAAACCCCATCAGGTGCAAGGAAAGAGGGGGAATTTGCTATATTGGGGGCTGCCGCTTCCCAGCGAGACCTATTGGAAGATGCACAGCACACAGCCAGTGCTGCAAACGGTAAGGTTTGGATTCCTGGATGACCAAGGAGTCTCTTCCTTTGTCCATAGAAAAAATGGTAAACATTTCTTTCTTATCAATGCCTGTTAAATACTCTGCTGCACTGATGTATGGGGGGAGAGGCTCAGGGAGAAAGGGAAAAGCCATTGTGGGTTGGCATCTTCCCTGAGAAGGGCTGCAGGAGCCCCAGGTCAGCCAGTGCCTCCCCACTCTCCTCTAGTCTCAGGAGCCTCCTTCAGGCTTTACAGAGGACTCACCAGAGTCACCACAGAGTGATGTATTTGCTGTCCTCGGACAGCACAAGGACAGGATCCAGGTTTTGCTGCATCTGCACAGACTTGGAGTCAGGGCTGCCACCACTAAGATAACCCAGGTCCAAACTGTCTTCACTAAGGACTGGACCTCACCTCCATGTCTCCTGCACCACAGACATGATGGTCCTTGCAGAAGAGGGAGGGAGAAAAGTCACAACAACTGATGTGTTTCTCTGCTTTCTTCTTACAGTATCTTTGGTTGAGACCCTGACATCTCCAACCAGGAAGTCCCCCTCGCTTCTGGCTCCTGGAACCATCTCCTGATGTCCTCTCCCCTCCCTGCCTCTGCCATCCCCAGCTGCTGCTGTGACAGCAGGAGTGGCACCTGTTGCTGCTGGATGCTGCTGGGCTGGAGACATCTCATGCCAACCGTGGTGTCTTTGGGGCAGAGGCTGCTTTTGCCAGCTTGAATAAACATGAGCACTTTGGCATTGCATGGGTGGGCCGTGTGTGCACGTCCTTGTGATGGAGGGTGTGCTGTGCCTGCTGGCTGTGGGGGTGGCAAAAGGTGGAAAAGCACCTGGGGATGCTGAGGATCATCATTGTGTCTGTGCCTGGGGGTGCTCCTGCCTGGCATCTGTATGGAACTGCTTGCAGTCCCTGCTGGTCCAGAGTGTTTGATGTGGGAGTGATGGAGCTGCTCTGCAGATGCTCCTTCCTGAGCAGCAGGAGCCATGTCCTGCTTATATCAGCCCAGATACCTTTCCTTTCCCAGGACACTACTTCCATGTCACTCTCATTTTGTGATGGGTAATGGTCATTTCTTGTCAAGGGTGATCAGGCCAGGTGATGATGAGCTCAAGGGATGCATTGTCTGGCTGCTCAGTGGGAAAGGAGTCTCCTTGGATGCTGTGCAGGACATGTCTATGCCCAAATGGAGCAGGACATTGTTCCCACGGGGAGGCTCAGGCTGCACAGCCTGGCTTTGCCTGTTCATCCATGCACACACTGGGAATTCACTCTATCCCATTATGGTCTGGGCACATGCAGGACTGGTCAGAGCCCAGGAGGGGCCCCTGCACTCTCTTCTGAGTGGGCTGGGTCCTGCAGTGCTGGTGGGAGGTGTGGGAGGACACCAGGGAACTGCAGCCCCAGCAGCAGGTCCAGGCTGGGCAACTCAGCAGTGTCAGCCCAGGATTGTCCCCATGTCCCAGGACTGCACATTCTCCCCTTTCTCCAACAACCAAGGGAAATTTCCCAGTGGAAACTAGGTGATGTTTTATGGCACTCAGATGGGAGACACTCACCACCTCCCGTCAGCAGGCTTCAGCAGAGCCTCTCCAACATGTCTGATGCCTCCTTCCCTGCACAAGAGAGAACTGTAGGACTGGAAACATGAATTCCCTACCTCCCCTCTCTTCCTCCTCTCCAGAAAGGCTGTTTGCACAGCAGAGTGTACTCAGAAAGGCATGAGTTAGGAACTGGGAAGAGACAGTGGCAAAGCCTCACTCCTCAAAGAGTGAGAGCTTTGTTACAAGGTTCTGGCTCCAGTCCCAGCTGCAAAACCTGCAGCAGGAGTCATTCCATAAAAGTATGGGGTATGAGGGACCCTGCGGAGGATGGCACAGCAACCAGGAGGACTCATATGTGACTCATGAGCTTGGTAGACGTAAAACAAATACCCGTGCCAGAAGATTTGTTTTGTCTTCTTTCATCTGCGTTATTCCTATAAGGAAAGTTCAATATGTACTGGGCAGCTTCACTGTAGCATCACCTGAATCCTCCATTTTTCCACACAGTGAATTCATTTATTATCTTACCTCCTGCTCTCTGCAGCATCCTGAGGAAGTGAGCCCAAATGACAGGCTGGAATCATTTGTAACTCCAAATGCAAAGACTAAAAGTTTCTTTTCCTGTTCCTCCCTTGCAGCAGAGAAAAGGGGGCTTCGGTTTCCTCATCTGACTCCTCTGAGAAAGACTCCCAACCCAGGGTGTTGTGTCATCCTAACTTGTGTAAGGACCCTTCAGTGCTGTGGTTTGATGGCCAGCTCCTGGGACACACACAGACACACAGACACACACAATCTGCATCCCTGCTCATTGGAAACCTACATGAAACTGGCACAGAAAGGAACGTTTTCTGTATCACTTCAAGGAAGCCTTCCAGTAAAATGCACAAACAACCCTTTTAGGCAGCTGGGTCTTCTACTTCTCCTGAGCAGGTATGACCTATCCCCCACCTTGTTTTGTGATTTTCACCTTACCACTGTGACTTGCCATCTCAGTGTCATGCAAGGAGAAAAGGCCAAGGGGCTGGGCTCCACTTCTCACATTCCCAGCAGGTCCCCCCTGGCAGTTGTGGGGAACCAGATTGCTCTGTCAAATACCTGGAGGGGCATCTGCCAAACTGGGCACAAGGCACAGCCTTTCCTGCCTGTCGAGGACTCTCACTTCTCCCAATGGCATGGCTGGCATCAAACACACGGGATTCACAAGCAATGGATACATGGCATCTTCTATGTTTTCTCCTTCTTTAGCTTTAGAATCACTGACAGATTCATTGAATCCCCTGGTTTACAGACCTTATAAGCTCTCTTGGTGTTACTCTTTCTTTCTCTGAGCAGTCACTGGAGAAAGAGTGCCATGTTGATCACCCTGACATATGAGGTGCACAGACCTCTTGTCCCAGATGAAGGTGTTCTTGCACTGCCCAGAGGTGAGAGGATTTTGCATATCCCTGTACATTCCACACTAGGGGGTTAATTAATCAGAGAAGAAAAACTAAAGGATAGGACAAAGGGGAATGGCTTCAGACTGACACAGGACAGTGTTGGGTGGGGTATTGGGCAGGAATTTCTCCCTGTGAGACCCTGGAAAAGGCTGCCCAGAGACACTGTGGCTGCCCCATCCCTAGAAGTGTTCAAGTCAGTTTGGATGGGGCTTGGAACAATCAGATCTAGCGGAAGGTGTCCGTGACCATGGGAAAGGAGGTTTAACTAGATGGTCTTAAGTTCCCTTCCAACCCAAACCATTCCAGGATAACTCTAGGAATGAAAAACTTGGCTCCTCTGGGACTGGGTTGGTGCTGGTGTCTGCACCAACCACTCTTCATCCCAAAGATTTTCCAGTGAGCCCCCACAGCCTGTGTGCTGCTGTGCAGGGGGTGACACAAGAAGTGTTGCAGGAGGATAACAGTGACGATTGCAACAGCCCCAGGAGGCACCTCAGCCTCTGCCACTGCAGCAGGGAGGGATGAGGGGCAGCCCCAGCACCCGCACACTGATGGGTCACCCCCTGGTTGGCCAAGGGCAGTTGTGTCAGCAGGACCAAGTGCACGTCCCACCCTCTGGCAACGGTGTAAAACCAGGGTGTTTTAGGCAAAGTGATCCTCCCCAGTTGTGACACTTCTGTGTGGAAGTGACTCCAGGTTTGATTGTTACAGCCCATTGCTGCGTTCATCAGGTAGGTGACCACAGAGTAACTCCAAAGCCAGCAAGACACTTCCCTGCCCCTGGCTTGTTGCTGCACTGGATAGAGGAGTGTCCTTGCTGGGAATCCTGGGAATTGTCTTCAGTTAGGGATGGACATTCCCAAGCTGAGCTCAGAGGACTTTCCTGAGCTCAAGTGATTGTGCATGCTGTTTGGGGAAGCCAGCTTTGGGTGGGTTAAGGTGATGGAGAGCACTTGGTGAGACTTTAGCTTGGCTTCTCCTGGTACAAGGACTCTTCTAAATTCTTGACATTGACTTGCTTCTTGCTGTGCCCTCTCTCCAGCCCTGTGAAGGCCCAGGACACACATCAGCCATGCGGATGCTGTACCTGCTCCTCCCCTTCATCCTCCTCTTGGTCCACACTGCTGCAGGTGAGAGGCAGAGAGGGGAGATGGCTGAGGTGTGAGGTCCCATCTGTGGGGTTATTCAGGTCCTGGGAAGTAACCACAGTTCTCAGATACACATAATGTTTGGGAGGGATTGTCTCTGATGAAGATTTGGGCAGATAAGCTCTCAGCACAGCTCTTCCTGTACCTCACACTGCTCTTTTCCCTCTGTCTTTCTCCATATGCACACGTGTTGCTGCAGAAAACAAGAAGCCTGACTGGAGAAGTAAAGATGTTTGGTTTGGAGCTCTGAAATCCAGACCCAGTGCCAGCAGATCTGGAACAGGACACATTTTTTTATAGTTTTCACATACTTCCTTTCTTCAACCTCTTTCACTGTGCAGGATCCTCCCTGGCTCCAGGGAATAAGAAAGAATGTGAGCGAGAAAAAGGCTACTGTGGGTTTCTGAAGTGCTCTTTCCCCTTTGTCATCAAGGGAAAATGTTCAAGGTTCTTCTTTTGCTGCAAAAAGTAAGTTTTGGAATTTGAAAGGTACTGTCATGACAGAAGTTATCTGAATGTCCATGACTAGCTAATGGCTCAGTGATGTACATGCTCCAAGGCAGAGCCCAGGGGAGTAAAGGAAGGTGCTTGGACCTTCCCTGAGAAGGGCTGCAGGAGCCCCAGGTCAGCCAATGTCTCCCCACTCTCCTCCAGTTCCAGGAGGCTCATTCAAGATTTGTAGAGGATTGACCAAAGCCACCAAAGAGTGAACCATTTGCTGTCCTTGGGCAGTAACAAGGACATGACCCAGGTTTTGCTGCATCTGCACAGACTTGGAGTCAGGGCTGCCACTACTAAGATAACCCAGGTCCAAACTGTCTGCAGGAAGGACTGAACTTCACCTCTGCTGAGCCTGAATCTCCTGCACCACTAGATGGTCCTTGGAGGGGAAGTAGGAGAGATAGGAAGGAAAAGTTACAACAGGTGATGAGATTGTGTCCTTTCTGCTTACAGTGCCTGGGATTGAGACCCTGAAATGTCCAAGCTCGACATTCCCCTCGCTTCTGGCTCCTGGAACCATCTCCTGATGTCCTCTCCCCTCCCTGCCTCTGCCATCCCCAGCTGCTGCTGTGACAGCAGGAGTGCAGGAGTGGCAGCTGCTCCTGCTGGGTGCTGCTTGGCTGGAGACATCTCATGCTAGCTGTGCCCTCTTTGGGGCAGAGGCTGCTTTTCCCAGCTTGAATAAAGATGAGCACTTTGGCCTTGCACGGGTTGACCATGTCTGTGCGTCCTTGTGATGGAGGGTGTGCTGTGCCTGCTGGCTGTGGGGGTGGCAAATGTGGATTGGTGTCAGGAGAAGAACGTGGGAATGCTGGGGTTCAGCATTGTGTCTGTGCCTGGGGATGGTCCTGCCTGGCAGTGGAGTGGGGACACAGAGCCTGTCAATGCCTGCTGGTCCAGCATATTTTGTAGTGTTGTGATGGAGCTGCTCTGGGGATGCTTCATCTGGAGGAGCAGGACCCCTGCCCTGGTCCTGCTGGTTATGGCTGTCTCTTATTCCTGACAACCACGGCTATATGCACAGGGTTGTGCTGGATGCTCCGTCTCTTCAGTGGGCATGGTCAGGGCTGCCCAGCCAACCCATCCCAGTTGTCCCAGAGCTCCCAGCACACTATGGGCTTGGACTTCCATCTCCTCACTCAATGGTGTTGAGTGCTGCAGCACAGTCCCCACTCAGCTCCCTCCTTCTTCCAGCCCCACAGCACCAACCCCACAACCTCTCTCCTGTTCACATTCCTCCTGGAGATGCCTGATCCTGCAGCCACCCCCCAAGAAGATCTTTGCATGCCTTGCAGAGACACAGGGTTACCAGGCTGGCTGTACAGCTTCTCCACAAGGTGACTTCTCCAGAGATTCCCATGGACTACAACCTGGAGAAGTCCAGAAATATATTCCAACAGGGAGTAAGCAGAGATTTCCTCTCAGCCTACCTCAGGCAAACTGACCTTACAACACTGTTCTCTTCCAACAGCCAGTGACCTCAGCCTTCCTGAGCATACAGACCCCTGCCCTGTGCAGTCACATACACCTGTGTGTCCATGTATGGCAGCAACTTGTGATCCCAGCCATTTTACTCAATCCTTTCCATCCCAAGGAGACAGATCACCCTCAGCACTCCATCTCTGAGTTCCACACCCTCTCCTTCCCTGGTGGCTGAACAGCTCTTCCCAGAGTCAGGGGGGCTGATGGTTTCATCTGCTCCCAGGACATCTCAGCACCACAAGTCCTGAAGCTGAAGGTCCTTGCTGGATTCAGAGAAGCCCAGTCTCCTGTGACATCAAATCCTGTGTCCACATCAGCTGTGTCCTCACACCCACCAGCAGATCCCACCTTATTTTCCAGGTCCAGCACAGCAGGTTCCCTCTCATTGCCATCACCTTTTTTCATGTATCCTTTAATTGAACATTTAACAGTGAACAAAATGTCATTTATCTCAGCAGTGCAAATCTGTTTCACTGTCCAATGGGCCCTTTTGCCCAGAACCTCTTGAACAAGACCGATGGTGTTGTGGAGAGTTATCCATAAACTTAATATAGTAGTGTTAGAGGAGAAACAGCAAGAAAAGGAGAAAGATCAATGGATAAATTATATTTTTTATTAGCCATGAAATGACATGACTTACATGGAAGCAGTGAACTCGAGATGTTGATCACAGAGTCATAAAATCATAGGGTAGCTTGGGAAAGACCCTTAAAGGTCATCTAGTAAAAGAAGTGAACAGGGACACCTTCAACTAGACCAGGTTGCTCAAAGCCCCATCCAACCTGACCTTGAATGTTTCCAGGCATGGGGCATCCATCACCTCTCTTGGCAACCTGTGTCAATGTTTCACCACTCTCACTGCAAAAAATTCCTTCTTTATCTCTAATCTAAATGGATCCTCCTTGCCATATACGTGGACTTGAACATCAACTAATAAGTGCATGCATCAACCAATATTCTATGTCTAAAACATCTGAGGAAACTTTAAATAAAAGCAGAGCTAAACCCTTCCTTACAATATTGAAAGGTAAGGTTTCTAACCCTCCTTGTGCTCTTGCACATCCCATGGTAGCTCATTATTTTGTCAGATTGGAAGAGTCAAGGAGAGAACTCTTAATGACTCTTTTCAGACTGGTTGCTGCTGCAAATTCCACGCAGATCATGCCAGGCCCCCACAGCCCATCTACTGCTGTGCAGGGGGTGTCACAAGAAGTGTTGCAGGAGGATAACGGTGACGATTGCAACAGCCCCAGGAGGCACCTCAGCCTCTGCCACTGCAGCAGGGAGGGATGAGGGGCAGCCCCAGCACCCCCACACTGATGGATCAACCACTGATTGGGCAAGGGGACTTGTGGCTGTGGGAATAAGCACGTCTTGCCCACTGTCACTCATGTGGGCTGAGTACCCTTCACAAGAGAGGTGGTTACCCACCACCAAATGAGGGTGACATGGAAGTAGGGCCCAGGAAAAATACATCTGTGCCTGTGAAAACCAGGACATGGCTCCTGATCCCCCAGGTGAAGCATCCCCAGTGCAGCTCCACCACAGCACTACCAAATATGCTGGACCAGCAGGCATTGACAGACTCTGTGTCCCCACTCCACTGCCAGGCAGGAGCATCCCCAGGCACAGACACAATGCTGATCCTCAGCATCCCTAGGTGCTTCTCCTGACACCAATCCACCTTTGCCACCCCCACAGTCAGCAGGCACAGCACACCCTCCATCTCAAAGACACGCACACACAGCCCACCCATGCAAGGCCAAACTGCTCATCTTTATTCAAGCTGGCAAAAGCAGCCTCTGCCCCAAAGACACCACGGCTGGCATGAGATGTCTCCAGCCCAGCAGCACCCAGCAGGAGTAGCTGCCACTCCTGCTGTCACAGCAGCAGCTGGGGATGGCAGAGGCAGGGAGGGGAGAGGACATCAGGAGATGGTTCCAGGACCCAGAAGCAAGAGGCAATTCCTCCTTGGAAATTTCAGTGTTTCAACCAAAGATACTGTAAGAAGAAATGACACAAACTCATCAGATGTTGTAACTTTCCCTCCCTCTCTCTCCCACCTCCTCTGCAAGGACCATCGTGTCTGTGGTGCAGGAGATTCAGGCTCAGCAGAGGTGAAGTCCAGTCTTTAGTGAAGACAGTTTGGACCTGGGTTATCTTAGTGGTGGCAGCCCTGACTCCAAATCTGTGCAGATGCAGCAAAACCTGGGTCATGTCTTTGGTGCTGCCCATGGACAGAAAATGCTTCACTCTTTGGTGAATCCTCTGCAAATCCTGAATGAGCCTCCAGGGACTGGAGGAGAGTGGGGAGGCACTGGCTGACCTGGGGCTCCTGCAGCCCCTCTCAGGGCAGGTCCAAGCACCTTCCTTTACCCCCTTGGGCTCTGCCTTGGAGCATGTACATCTCTGAGCCATTAGCTAGTCATGGGCACTCAAAAACAAATGCCACACCTTCTGCCTTGACAGTACATTTTGTAACTCAAAAACTTACCTTTTGCAACAAAAGAAAAACCTTGAACATTTTCCCTTGATGACAAAGGGGAAAGAGCACTTCAGAAACCCACAGTAGCCTTTTTCTCGCTCACATTCTTTCTTATTCCCTGGAGCCAGGGAGGATCCTGCACAGTGAAAGAGGGTGAAGAAAATGAGTACGGGATAACTCAAAAATATGCCCTGTCCCAGAGGGGTCAATGTTGTCCCTGGATCTCAGACTCATATGGGCACTGAGCACCACACACAGTGTCTTTACCTCTCCAGTCGGGCTTAATTTTTTCTGCAGCATCATGTGTGCATATGGAGAAAGACAGAGGGAAAAGAGCAGTGTGAGGTACAGGAAGAGCTGTGCTGGGTCCTGATCTGCTCAAATCTTCATCAGAGACAATCCCTCCCAAACATTATGTGTATCTGAGAACTGTGGTTACTTCCCAGGACCTGAATAACCCCACAGATGGGACCTCACACCTCAGCCATCTCCCCTCTCTGCCTCTCACCTGCAGCAGTGTGGACCAAGAGGAGGATGAAGGGGAGGAGCAGGTACAGCATCCGCATGGCTGATGTGTGTCCTGGGCCTTCACAGGGCTGGAGAGAGGACACACCAAGACAACAAAGAAAGGACACAGATCAGGCAGGGAAGATGGGGTGAGCCAAAAAGCAGACGTGCAATTGTCAACAAAAAGAGATAGTAATGATTCTTAGCCCTGAAATTTCACCGGTCTTTTGGGAGAATTTTGGGAAGCAACAGCCTGTTGGACACTGTGGAGTTTATTTCAGTGTCTTCTTCACAAGTGTGTTTTATGTTTTCTTTGAAACACAGACTGAAGAATTCATGCTCACTGGCTGCTACTTTACTCAAAACAACATCCACGAAAATTCAGATCATAAGGAAAGAATAATTACTTCTACAAGATACAGTCCCTCAGAATTCTTGCAGGCATTTGTTTGTTTTTGAGAAAAGTGTTCTAAAGACGGATCAAGAAGTGACACAAGATACACTTCCCAGCACAGTCAGCTGACCAGGATTGCCACTGGGGTATTCACCCTTTCCCTTCTTCTCCTCTTAATCAAATGGCAGAGAAAGTTTGATCATCAGGAAATACTTGTGCCAAGACTAAGGGACATGTCAATAAACAAACAAACATTTTTAGGCTCCAGAACCAAGTGTCTTGGTGTCCAGAAAAGAGAACACAAAACTGCAAGCCTGTAAGGAAAAGTTTCTCCTTACATTGTTGAGGAAAGTCCCCAGATCTGCAGAACAGAAGATCTTGAGTCTTTCCTGCATCATCAAAGCACCTTTCCAGTCTCCACTGTAGTTAGAATGGATTCCACCGTTCAGTTGTTCTGGGCTCATAAGACACATCTGAAGATTTCTATTTTCTTTCCCAGACAGCTCTGCTGCTTGTTTACATTTACTATCAATTATCATTTACTATCAATTCCAGTAATCTATCATTTAGGCAGTTTCAGGAAGATGGATTTGCACAGAACAGAGAAATGTTGGCCAGCCTGGAAAAGACACTTCACAATCACCTACCTGATGAAGGTGTTGGTTCAGAGCACACCAAGCCAGCAATGGGCTGTAACAACCCAATCTGGAGCCACTTCCCCACAGAAGTGTCACAACTGGGGAGGATCACTTTGCCCAAAACATGCTGGTTTTACAGCATTGCCAGAGGGTGGGTCATGCTCTTGGTCCTGCTGACACAACTGCCCTTGGCCAACCAGGGGGTGACCCATCAGTGTGGGGGTGCTGGGGCTGCCCCTCATCCCTCCCTGCTGCAGTGGCAGAGGCTGAGGTGCCTCCTGGGGCTGTTGCAATCGTCACCGTTATCCTCCTGCAACACATCTTGTGTCACCCCCTGCACAGCAGCACACAGGCTGTGGGGGGTCACTGGAAAATCTTTGGGATGAAGAGTGGTTGGTGCAGACACCAGCACCACTCCACTCCCAGAGGAACCAAGTCCTTCTTTCATGGGCTCAAAGATCCATCTTGGAATGGTTTAAATTGGAAGGGACCTTAAATACTATCTATTCCAAGCCCCTGCCATGGGCAGGGACACCTTCTACTACCCCAGGTTGCTCCAAACCCTGTCCAACCTGGCCTTGAACACTTCCAGGGATGGAGCAGCCACAGCTTCTCTGGGCAACCTTTTCCCGGGTCTCACCACTCTCACAGGGAAGAATATCTTCCTAATATCCAGTCTGACCCTGCCTTCTGTCAGTGTGATGCCATTCTCTCTTGTCTTACCCATTTTCTCTTCTCTGGTTGAATAGTCAGCTAGCATGGGATGTGCAAAAAACACAGAGAATATTGAAAATCCTCTCACCTCTGCACACTGCAAGAGCTCCTTCCTCTGGGACAAAAGCCCTGGGTAGCTGACGTGAATGGTGATACTCATCACACCCCCTCTCTAGTGACTGTTCAGATAAATGGAGAGTAACACCAGGATAGGTGATAAGGTCTGTAAACTGAAGAGAATCAGAAAAAGTTCCACTCTGTGCCAGGGCAGCAGGTTGGTGTTGGTTTCTAGTGAGCAGAGTGTGTGTGTTTTTGTGTCCCAGGATGTGCCCAGCAAAGCACAGCACTAAAGGGTCCTTACACAAGACCCTGGGTTGGGAATCATTCTCAGAGGTGTCAGAAGAACAAACTGAGGCCTTTTCTCTGCTGCAAGGGAGAAACAGGAAAAGGAACTTTTGGGCTTGATGTTTTGTGTATTCAAGTGACTCCAACCTGTCCTCTGTGCTCTTCTCCTCATGATGCTGCAGGGAGCAGGAGGTGAGATAATAATAAATGAATTCACTGTATGGGGAAATGGAGGATTAAGTGATGCTGCTCTGCTGTGCTTTTCCCATAGACATAAGGCAGATGAAAGAAGATACATGTGGAAGATTACTTGGCCATGGACAACACTCCAGTGTCCATATGTCCATAGCCCAATAACCTTCCACAGAGAGAAGCCAAACCTTTCAAAACAGGTGTTTTCTTTTTATCTCTGTCAAGCTCATGAGTCACCTGTGAGTCCTCCTGGTTGCTGTGCTCTCCTCAGGGTCCCTCACACCTCACACCTTTAAGGAATGGTTTCTTCTGCAGGTTTTGAGGCTGGGGACAGAGCCAAGACCTTCTAACAAAGTTCTCACTGTTTTAAGAGGGAGGTTTTGCCACTGTCTCAATAGCTCCCAGCCCACACCCTTCTGAGTGCACATTGCTGTGCAAACAGCCTTTCTGGAGAGGAGGAAGAGAAGAGAGGTAGGGAATTCATGTTTCCACTCCCACAGTTCTCTCTTGTGCAGGGAAGGAGGCATCAGACATGTTGGAGAGGCTCTGCTGAAGCCTGCTGACGGGGAGGTGGTGAGTGTCTCCCACCCAAGTGCCATAAACATCACTCAGTTTCCACTGGGAAATTTCCCCTGGTTGTTGGAGAAAGGGGAGAATGTGCAGTCCTGGGACATGGGGACAATCCTGGGCTGACACTGCTGAGTTGCCCAGCCTGGACCTGCTGCTGGGGCTGCAGTTCCCTGGTGTCCTCCCACACCTCCCACCAGCACTGCAGGGCCCAGCCCACTCAGAAGAGAGTGCAGGGGCCCCTCCTGGGCTCTGACCAGTCCTGCATGTGCCCAGACCATAATGGGATAGAGAGTGAATTCCCAGTGTGTGCATGGATGAACAGGCAAAGCCAGGCTGTGCAGCCTGAGCCTCCCCGTGGGAACAATGTCCTGCTCCATTTGGGCATAGACATGTCCTGCACAGCATCCAAGGAGACTCCTTTCCCACTGAGCAGCCAGACAATGCATCCCTTGAGCTCATCATCACCTGGGCTGATCACCCTTGACAAGAAATGACCATTACCCATCACAAAATGAGAGTGACATGGAAATAGTGTCCTGGGAAAGGAAAGGTATCTGGGCTGATATAAGCAGGACATGGCTCCTGCTGCTCAGGAAGGAGCATCTGTAGAGCAGCTCCATCACTCCCACATCAAACACCATGGACCATCAGGGACTGCAAGCGGTCCCATACAGATGCCAGGCAGGAGCATCCCCAAGCACAGACACACTGCTGACCTCCAGCATCCCCAGGTGCTCCTCCTGCCAGCAACCCACCTTTGCCACCCCCACAGCCAGCAGGCACAGCACACCCTCCATCACAAGGACACGCACACACACGGCCTACCCATGCAAGGCCAAAGTGTTCATCTTTATTCAAGCTGGCAAAAGCAGCCTCTGCCCCAAAGACACCACGGCTGACATGAGATGTCTCCAGCCCAGCAGCACCCAGCAGGAGTAGCTGCCACTCCTGCTGTCACAGCAGCAGCTGGGGATGGCAGAGGCAGGGAGGGGAGAGGACATCAGGAGATGATTCCAGGAGCCAGAAGTGAGGGGGACTTCCTGGTTGGAGATGTCAGGGTCTCAACCCCAGACACTGTAAGAAGAAAGTAGAGAAGCACATTCTCTACTGTAATGTTTCTCCCCACTCTCTCCCACCTCCCCTCTAATTACAAGTGCAGGGATGTAATACTCAACCTCACCGAAGCCATTTCCTGACATTTCAGTTGGCTTGGCCCTGGGCTCTGCTCTCCTGTGGCAGCCTTGGCTCAAAGGTATCTACAGATATCAGGAGCAGGATCTGGTGCCTTACACTATCCCAGGGACAGCCTTGTCCTTTGATCAACACAGCTGAGCTCTCTGCATTGACAGTGGGCCAGCCTTGTGGGGCTAAAGACATGTGGGAAGGCACTGCCTGATCTGGGGCTACTTCAGCTCCACTCACAGAGGTGCAAACTGATGAGGACTTTTCCTTTTTTTCCCTGGCTTTTACCTCTGAGCGTGAACACATGAAGTTGTGAACTGGAAGCTGGCTGGAAAGAAAATAGTAACTTTATCCACCAAAAGGAGCAAACCACACCCATAACTTACGGTTTGCAACAGTGACTCAACAGTCCACAAGTTCCCACGTATTTATAGGGGAAACGGCAGCCCCCCAAAGTACAGACTCCTCCCCGCCGTATGCATTTCTCTGTTTTTCCAGCTGCCATGGAAGACAATGCACAGGGAAAGGGTTAAAACAACGATCTGGGAGAGAAGTGTGGGACTGCAGAAGGGGCAACACCTCACCCCCATCTCAGAATCTCGGCTCTTCCACTCACCTGCAGCTCCCTGGAGCAACAGGAGGAAGAAGGGGAAGAGCAGGTACAGGATCCGCATGGCTGACACCTCTCCTGGGACTTCAAAGGGTTGCAGAGGGGACACACCAAAACTCCTAGAGAAGAGAGCACACAGCAATATGCCAATTTGCAAAGGGACCACCACCAGTCCTCTGTCGCCTCTTCCAAAGGATGAATGTCAGACAGGCACATTTTGCATATCATGGGATCAGCTGAGGAAGTATTGGCCTGTTGGGCAATCCAGCTGGTGTTTTCCCATTATTTTATTCTCTATGAATTCCCTATGAATTCTTTTAAAGGACACGTGGCAGAAGTAATGTCTGACTGTAGCACTTGTAAGCAAAACAGTACTCAAAGATTTGTGGGAAACAAAACCAGAATGTTTTCCCTTGGAAGCTGTACTCCCTCAGGCCTTTTGCATCCAACACTTATCTTTTGAGGAGAAATAAATATCTCTGGAGAGACAAAGTCAAGGATGGGACAAAACAGACCTTCAAATGTAGGTACCAGATGAAACACATTTCTATTGCTTTTGTTCTCAACAATTAGGTCTCTCCTCAACCAAGAGCCAAAGCAGAGAGGGTTTGCCTGTCAGGAGGTGCTTGTGCCAACACTCAACACAAAGTCAATAGACAAGACAGGATCAAGAAGTGACCTGGATTCTAGAATTGAGGGAAATTCCTGTCCCTGGAGATGCCCAGCATTTGGTGACAGAGGCTTAGGGTGACCAGCATAGTCAATAGGATTGTAGAATGGTTTGGGGATGAAGGGACCCTGTAGCTCATCTGGTTACAACCCCCCATAAAATGAGCAGGTTCAACTAGAATCCCAGTTTGGCTGGGGATAAAGCAACCTTCCAAGTTAATGGGAAATCTCTGTACTGCTGCTTGAATAGAATCTCCATACTGTGTCTGGGACAGAGCTTGTGCACCCCAGAACAAGAGGCCTCAGAGAACTTCCTCAAGGCTTCAAGCATCTTTCTAGTCACAAATGAAGGCAGGAAACCCACGCATGCTCTGATAATCATTTATTCACACAGACAATTCTTGTTCTTTTGTGGAAAGTTCAAATGGCCTCATTTGACACATGGACATTTCCAGCTATTTGTAGATTATGAAGTGTCAGGAGCTTAAGAGAGAGGTATAATGGGCAGCTGTCCTCAAAGAGACCCCAGAGTCACTTACCTGATGAAGGTCTTGGTGTTCAGGAAGCAACAAACCCAAAGGAATCCCTTGTGTCCAGATGCCTTGGAGTAAGGGAATGCTGCTTTGTCTAAGACACCCTGGTTTTATACCCCTCCTGGTAGATGGAATGTGCACTTGTTCCTGTTGACACAACTGCCCTTGGCCAACCAGGGAGTGACCCATCAGTGTGCGGGTGCTGGGGCTGCCCCTCATCCCTCCCTGCTGCAGTGGCAGAGGCTGAGGTGCCTCCTGGGGCTGTTGCAATCGTCACCGTTATCCTCCTGCAACACTTCTTGTGTCACACGGGTTTGGCAGAAACCCCCGGGGTGGGGGAAGAGCTTTGCTCTGCAGAGGTGAAGGGTGCTTGTGGTGACTGCTCAGGGTCAGTGTCAGGAGACACGAGCACAGGGGGAGGAAAGGCCGCATCAGGCAGTGGATGATCTGAACATCCTTCACCAAACTCTCNTTGTAGAATGGTTTGGGGATGAAGGGACCCTGTAGCTCATCTGGTTACAACCCCCCATAAAATGAGCAGGTTCAACTAGAATCCCAGTTTGGCTGGGGATAAAGCAACCTTCCAAGTTAATGGGAAATCTCTGTACTGCTGCTTGAATAGAATCTCCATACTGTGTCTGGGACAGAGCTTGTGCACCCCAGAACAAGAGGCCTCAGAGAACTTCCTCAAGGCTTCAAGCATCTTTCTAGTCACAAATGAAGGCAGGAAACCCACGCATGCTCTGATAATCATTTATTCACACAGACAATTCTTGTTCTTTTGTGGAAAGTTCAAATGGCCTCATTTGACACATGGACATTTCCAGCTATTTGTAGATTATGAAGTGTCAGGAGCTTAAGAGAGAGGTATAATGGGCAGCTGTCCTCAAAGAGACCCCAGAGTCACTTACCTGATGAAGGTCTTGGTGTTCAGGAAGCAACAAACCCAAAGGAATCCCTTGTGTCCAGATGCCTTGGAGTAAGGGAATGCTGCTTTGTCTAAGACACCCTGGTTTTATACCCCTCCTGGTAGATGGAATGTGCACTTGTTCCTGTTGACACAACTGCCCTTGGCCAACCAGGGAGTGACCCATCAGTGTGCGGGTGCTGGGGCTGCCCCTCATCCCTCCCTGCTGCAGTGGCAGAGGCTGAGGTGCCTCCTGGGGCTGTTGCAATCGTCACCGTTATCCTCCTGCAACACTTCTTGTGTCACACGGGTTTGGCAGAAACCCCCGGGGTGGGGGAAGAGCTTTGCTCTGCAGAGGTGAAGGGTGCTTGTGGTGACTGCTCAGGGTCAGTGTCAGGAGACACGAGCACAGGGGGAGGAAAGGCCGCATCAGGCAGTGGATGATCTGAACATCCTTCACCAAACTCTCCAGTTCTGGAAAGCAATGGCAATGGCAATTTTTGGGGGACGGATCCCCTCTGTCATGTAACCATTGACAGAAGTAGAGAAAATGGTGTCAGGTAGCATCAAGGTAAGTTTAGATGGGATTTTAGGAATAATTTCTTTGCAGAAAAGGTACTCAAGCCCTGAAACAGGCTGTCGAGGACACTGGTGGAGTCACCGTCACTGGAGGGATCAAAAAGCTGTGCAGATGTGGCACCTGGGGACATGGGTTAGTGTCAGGCTTGGCAGTGGTGGCTGAGAGATTTGACTTAGTGATCTTAGAGGGTTTTTCCAACATTAATAATTCTATGAGTTTATAATTCATGGAAGGCAAAGCCTTCTCTTAAGCAGCCCCAGGTAATCAGTTGCTCTCATATGCACATGGACACAACACACACATGTATTGAAACACTCAGGGAATCTAAAGCTTGAAGTTTCCTTTTGCAGACAGAAAGAGGCCACCACCTTTGGTGGAGCAGAGCATTGCCATCACAGACTTCCTGAAGCTAGGCAGAGAAGAGAGGGCAACTTCTTTATTCCCCATGGGTAGAAAAATTTGAACATTTCTAGGCCATGACCAGTTGGAGCCATTCCAAAGGGCACATGGCCCAGGAGCTCCATGGCCTCCTCCTGGCTGGTGGGGTGGGCTGTGGAGCAGCACAGCTCCCACACAGCCCACAGAAAGGAGGGTAGAGCACAGTGGAACAAGGAGGTTCATCAGGGACAGGTCATGTGGACAACCATGGCCATGCCCACCCAAGGGACACACCACCCAACACAGCTGTGCACATAAAGCCATGGTTGTCAGGGCAAGGGACACTGGTCAGTGCCAGGGCAAGGAGAGTGGTCCCCCTTCCCAGAGGGAGCATCTGCAGAGCAGCTCCATCACACCCACAGCAAACACCCTGGACCAACAAGCATTANGGCCCAGGAGCTCCATGGCCTCCTCCTGGCTGGTGGGGTGGGCTGTGGAGCAGCACAGCTCCCACACAGCCCACAGCAAGGAGGGTAGAGCACAGTGGAACAAGGAGGTTCATCAGGGACAGGTCATGTGGACAACCATGGCCATGCCCACCCAAGGGACACACCACCCAACACAGCTGTGCACATAAAGCCATGGTTGTCAGGGCAAGGGACACTGGTCAGTGCCAGGGCAAGGAGAGTGGTCCCCCTTCCCAGAGGGAGCATCTGCAGAGCAGCTCCATCACACCCACAGCAAACACCCTGGACCAACAAGCATTAACAGACTCTGTGTCCCCACTCCACTGTCAGGCAGGAGCATTCCCAGGGACACACATGGTGCTGATCCTCAGCATCCCCAGGTGCTTCTCCTGATACCAACACACCTTTGCCACCCCCACAGCCAGCAGGCACAGCACACCCTCCATCACAAGGACACACACACATGGTCAACCCGTGCAAGGCCAAAGTGCTCATCTTTATTCAAGCTGGCAAAAGCAGCCTCTGCCCCAAAGACACCACGGCTGGCATGAGATGTCTCCAGCCCAGCAGCACCCAGCAGGAGCAGCTGCCACTCCTGCTGTCACAGCAGCAGCTGGGGATGGCAGAGGCAGGGAGGGGAGAGGACATCAGGAGATGGTTCCAGGAGCCAGGAATGTGGGGGACATCCTTCTTGGATATATCAGGGTCTCAGCCCCGCACACTGTAAGAAGAAAGCAGACAACCACATTCTTTACTGTATCTTCTCCTTCTGCTCTCTCCCACCTCCCCTTCAATAATCGTCCCGTCTGTGGTGGAGGAGATTCAGGCTCAGAGGAGGTCTTTAGTGCAGACAGTTTGGACCTGAGTTATCATAGTGGTGGCAGCCCTGACTCCAAGTCTGTGCAGGTGCAGCAAAACGAGGATCACATTCCCCGTCTGTGCAGGAATACATTCAGTGCAAGTAGCTCAGGGTACAGCTCCAAATTGAGCTCTGGCTTGTGGGAGCCACAGGTAAGGGGCCATGAACTGCTCACCGTTTGGTTAACAAAGCACCCAGGATGTGTGGCACAGCCAGGTGTCAGAACACTCAGAGACATGGCAGGAGATGATGACCCCAGAATTTGGCACACTTAGACTGTGAGGGTGTAAAAACCCAGGGTTTCCTTTGTTGGAGTTCATTCTTAGAGGCACCAGCTCACACTGTTACTCTGTTGTTGCACTTTGATTAGATTATTTCATTAAGGATCTGGACGTCTGAGACTCTGCTCTGGGAAACCTGGCTTTGAGCTGGGAAGGAAACCTGGTCTCCCCATGTGGGTGTGGGTTGTGCAGGGAGTCAAACCAGGCAATCAGGGGCTCACTGGAGCCATTCACAGCAAAGGGACCTCGGTCCCATCTTAGATGGTGTGAGTGTGGTTGCCAGAGTGGCTCCTGGAGGGTCAGATAGGAAGGTTCCCATAAAATCTGCTGTCCAGGGACAGTGAATGCATCAATCTTTGGTGGCTTGGGTGAGTCCTCTGCAAAGCCTGAATGGGCCTCCTGGACTGCAGGAGAGTGGGGAGGTTCTGGCTGATGTGGGGCTCCTCCAGTCCCTCTCAGGGCAGGGCCAAACCCACAAGGGAAAAGGCCTTAATTCTTGGGCATCTCCCAAAAGTCATGAATGCAGGAGAGTATTTACAAGGTATTTGTGAGAAAGTTTGAACAGCTCTACCTGTGGACAAAGAAGGAAACTTTCCTCACCCAGGAATCCAGACCTTACCGTTTGCAGCATATGGTATATATTGAACAGCTTCCAATCCGCCTTGCAGGGGAGCGGCACTTCCAAAAAGCACAGTATCCCCCTAGCAGTTCGCATGCATTTTTAATTCCTGTTTCCACACAAAAAGATACACACAGGACAATGAAAATAATGGTCTGGGACAGCAGTGTGTGGTTGCAGAAAGGCTGAAGCTCTCTGTGCATTTCAGGCCAAGAGGTGGGCTGAAATTCAACCTCCCCACTGCCACATCTTCAACTGCAAGAAGGACTTTTTCCCCCTAAACTAGGTACTCACAAGACTTGAGAGTGGAAAGGACCTCACTCTCAAATGAGGTTGAGGAAGAACCATGGTGGCTCCCCAGCTGCATTCCCAACACTGCCTGGAACAGCACAGTTGGAAAGCAAGGGACTCCTCACATCCCACATGCCTCTCCTGACTGTGCCATGATTGGTGTGATATCTGATGGAAAGTCCCTGCCCAGCCCGTGTCCAAAAACCCTCCAGACTCTCTCCCATCCCTGTACAGGGCAAGAGACGATCCAGAGACACCCAAACAGGAACATCTGGGTGTACGGTTCAAGTCTGAAACCAACTCCCTTCCTGACCCACAGGGAAAGCCAGACTTCAATGTACAAGGATTCTCGCCATGCCAAGTCTGTGTCCTATTGGAAGGTCACTCAAATAACATCTCAAGCCCCTCTAACCTTTGCATCCCTCCAAATAACTTCATCACTTCATGGGATATGGAAAACCCCGATAATGAGTGATCACACTTTCCCCACTTTCCCACTTCACCTCTCACCTGCAGCATCCTGGACCAACAGGAGGAGCAAGGGGAAGAGCAGGTACAGGATCTTCATGGCTGCTGCACCTCTCCTGGCTCTTCACAAGGCTGCAGAGGGGACACCAAGACAATGAGGACATGGAGGACCCCAGAGGGGTGCAGAAGGCTGGGCACTGAGGTTCCCCAAACTGCAGAGGGGTTGCCTCCACCCACAAAGCCCATGTTGTTGCCTCTACCTTTCTCTTAGCAACAATTCTGTGGTCTGTGTCACCCTGCAAACCTTGGGAGTATTTTGTAATGTCTCAGTCTCTTGGAAACTGATTATCTAAGATGATTGATTTCCATTAACTTCCTCTAAAGTTTTCCAAAGACCTTCCTCACAGCACAGACTGCAGATGTGGGGCCAATTGTTGCCAATTCAAACAAAATAAATGGCCAGTGAAATCTGGGAACTGAAGAGATTAAATTGCCATTGAAAGTTACTGAACTAAAGGACTTTTACTCCCTCACAATCCATGGATCAAACCCACATTCCAAACACCCTGCCTGATCACCTCTGCTTCCCTGGGCTAAGCAAAGTCCTCCCAGTTAGGTTGGTCAGTGTCCATCCCCAGCTCCAGACCATTCCTAGCATACCCAGAAAGGAGATTCCCCAGCCCCACACTTGCTACTCCTATCCCATGCAGCACCGATACAGACATGAGCCAAAGGGCATGGAAAGGTCTTGGTGCCCAGAAATGGATACAGAAATCAACCTTTGGAGTTACTGAAAGCCTCAAATGCTGAGAAATCTCTATACTCCATATTGATGTGGGAAAAGCATGTCCCTGCTTTTCTAAAGTAAGCATCCACTCCCACAAGAAGATCTCAGGTTCCTCCTGCAGCATCAAGGAACCTTTCCAGTCTCTCCTCTACTTAGGAAACTTTAGTTTCATCTTCCACTTGCCATGGGCTATTACACTCGTATGAGGGCTTTTATTCTCGTTCCCAGACATCGCTGATGGCCTAGTAACATCCCAGGATACTTTCACCTGTTTGTCATTTAGGTGAGTCTATGGAGATAGACCTTGAGCTGAGAACCCGAATGGGCAGCTTTCCAGAAAGAGACCCCACAGTCACCTACCTGATGAGGGTCTTGGTGTTCAGGCAGCAGCAAACCCAACAGGAATCCTTGGTGTCCAGATGCCCTTGGGGTCAGGGACTGCTACTTTACCCAAAACACCCTGGTTTTATACCCCTCCCGGTGGGTGGGACATGCACTTCTCCTGCTGACACAACTGCCCTTGGCCAACCAGAGGGTGACCCACCAGTGTGGAGGTGCTGTGGCTGCCCCTCATCCCTCCCTGCTGCAGTGGCAGAGGCTGAGGTGCCTCCTGTGGCTGTGGCAATCGTCACCGTTATCCTCCTGCAACATGTCTTGTGACACACAGGCTTGACAGAAACCCCTGGGGTGGGGGAACAGCTTTGCTCTGCAGAGGTGAAAGGAGATCATGGTGACTGCTCAGGGTCAGTGTCAGGAGACACGAGCACAGGGGGAGGAAAGGCCGCATCAGGCAGTGGATGATCTGAACATCCTTCACCAAACTCTCCAGTTCTGGAAAGCAATGGCAGGAGAAGCTTTTTTGGGTCGGTCCCTTCTCCTATGTAACAACTGACAGAACTAGAGAAAATGTCCTGACTTGCACCAGAGGAGGTATAGATTGGGTATTAGGAACAATTCATTTATTGAAAGGGAGGTCAGGAACTGGCACAGGATGCCCAGGGTATTGTGCAGTCCCCATCTTGGGAGGGATTTAAAACCAAGTAGATGTGGCACCAAGGACATGGTTTAGTGGTGTTGTCATTGTCAGTGAAGAGGGACACCTCTGACTGACACAACCAGGACAGAGGTCCCACTTCCTAGAGCGAACATCTGCAGAGCAGCTCCATCACTCCCACATGAAACACCCTGAAACAACAGGCACTGACAGGCTTTGTGTCCCCACTCCACTGTCAGGCAGGGAGAGGGACACACGTGGTGGTGATCCTCAGCATACCCAGGTGCTTCTCCTGATACCAACACACCTTTGCCACCCCCACAGCCAGCAGGCACAGCACACCCTCCATCACAAGGACACGCACACACAATGGCCCACCCATGCAATGCCAAACTGCTCATCTTTATTCAAGCTGGCAAAAGCAGCCTCTGCCCCAAAGACACCACAGCTGGCATGAGATGTCTCCAGCCCAGCAGCACCCAGCAGGAGTAGCTGCCACTCCTGCTGTCACAGCAGTGGGGGATGGCAGAGGCAGGAAGGGGAGAGGACATCAGTAGATGGTTCCAGCAGCCAGAAGCGAGGGGGACATCCTGATCAGAATTTTCAGCGTCTCAACCCCACAAACTGCAAGAAGAAATGACAAATTCTCATCACCTGTGGTTACTTTATGCTCTTACTGTCTCCCACATTCCCTGCAAGGACCATCCAGTGTGTGGTGCAAGAGAGTCAGAGGTTAGGTTCAGTCCTTAGTGAAGACAGTTTGGACCTGGCTTATCTTAGTGGTGGTAGCCCTGACTCCAAGTCTGTGCAGAAGCAGCAGAACCTGGGCCATGTCTTTGGTGCTGCCCAAGGACACCAAGTGCTTCACCCTTTGGTCACTTTGGCAAACCCTCTGCAAACCCTGAATGAGCTTCCTGAGACTGGAGGAGAGCGGGGATGCAATGGCTTGCCTGGGGCTCCTGCAAATGCCCTTTCAACACGTACAAACCAACAAAGACTCTTCCCTTCTTTCTTGCGTCTCTCCCATGGGGCATAAATAAGGATATTATTTAACAAGCATGGACATGTTGATATGAAATGAATTTCTAATGGACCTTTCTGTGGAATGGGGAGGAAACTCTTTCCTCAGCCAGGATCCAGATCTTACCCTTTGCAGCACACGGTTCGTGCACCGCATCGTCCAATTTGTCTTGCTGGGAGGCGGCATCTCCCAAAAACACAGAATCCCCTCTGCTGTCTGCATCGAAGTGCACTTCCTGTTTCCATGGGGAAAGATACACACAGAACAATCAAAGGAAGAGGCTGACAGAGCTGTGTGTGGCTGCAGAAAGGCTGAAATTCCCTGTGCATTTCAGGCCAATAGATGGGCTTGGTTCAAAACTCCCCACAGACATATCATCAAGAGGAACATGTCTCTCTAGGCGTCTTTCCCCCTAAATTGACTACACACAAGAGCAGAGAGTGGGAAGGACCAGAATGAGGTCGAGGAGGAACCATGATGGCACCCCAGCTGCATTCCCAACACTGCCTGGAACAGTACAAATGGAAAGCAGGGGATTCCTCATATCCCAAATTATCGGCTTGGCTGAGTCATGATTGGTGTGACCTCTGATGGGAAGTCCTTGCCCGGCCCTTGCAGGGATCATGCCTTGGGGTAAGGAGGTTTAGGGACACTCAGCTGATGTAGCACAAGGTGAGAAGGGACAGCTGTGCCACCCAGGCAACCCACCAATCCAAACAATCCTGAGGCTCCGTCCCAGCCCCATATGGGGCAAGAGACCATCCAGAGGCATCAACACAGTAACATCTGAGTGTGGGGTTGAAGACTGAAACCAACCCCCTTGCAGACCCACAGGTGATGCCATGTTTGTAGTTTCATGGAGTCTCTTGATTCCAAGTCTGTATCTTATTGAAAGAATGCTGGAGAAATACTTTTCTCCTCAATGATCCCTGACATTTGCATCCCTCCCATTGACATTGAAACTTCCAGGGACATGGAAAACCATAATGATGGGGATGATCATACTTTGTCCACCTCCCCACATCCCCTCTCACCTGCAGCTCCCTGGGCCAACAGGAGGAGCAACGGGAAGAGCAGGTACAGGATCTTCATGGCTGATCCACCCCTCCTAGCTCTTCACAAGGCTGCAGAAGGGACACGGAGACAATGGGGACATGGAGGACTCCAGGGGGTGCAGAAGGCTGGGCACTGAGGTTCCCCAAACTGCAGAGGGGCTGCCTCCAAACACAGCCTATGGTGTTTCCTCTACCTTTCTCGAAAGAACAATTCTGAGGTCTGTGTCACCCTGCAAACCTTGGGAGTGTTTCCTCATAATTCAGTCTCTGGAAAATCAATTAACTAAGATGATAAATTTCATTAACTTTCTCTAAGGCTTTCCATAGTCCTTCCCCACATCACAGACTGCAGACCTGGGGCAGCTGTTCCAAATTCAATCC
>VXBX01005996.1:445390-489416 GCA_013400415.1 Scytalopus superciliaris | reverse complement strand
GCTGTTGGCAGAGAGCCAACCTGGACTTTCACAACAAGTTATGCCTGATATGCTGTTCTTCTTTTAGTGACAGTTGTTGGGTTTTAATGATAGAAGTCAATTGCCTTTTCTCTTTCTTCCTCCCCAGCTAACAAGACTCAAAATATGGGAAGGATTAAAAAGCAGTAATGAGACTTGATATAATTTTGGCCATATAGTTCAATGAAAGAAATAAAAGCTAAGCTTCTCTACAGCTATATGTAAAAATTGTGGGGAACTGAATTGCAGCTATGATAATAATAATAAAAGCAACAATACCCATTACTTACTCCTTGATTCCTGACTTTACTCTATTAGGTTTCTTTTACCAGAGATAACAAGGAACCCAGAAAGTGTTTCAAGTGAGAAAACTCGCTTTTATGGAGGTATCATTTGATGTTGGAAGTAGAATGCCATAAATGATAAAAAATTGAGGTATGATTCTGATTAAAAGGTAAAATCCAATTCTGTCTATAGACTATTGACTTGCTCTTTGCTATTGTGTGACTTCAGGCAATTTGTGTCTCTTGCAGTCTTGTTTCTCTTTTCACCTCCCATCTATCTAGATTGCAATCTTTTGTGGTTATTGACTAACTCCTACTGTTGTACAGTGCCCAGCTCAGGGCAGTCTCAGTTCCAGCATTGTGCTACAAACTGTAAAAGAAAGAAAATCGAGTAAATAGTGACCAATTTTCTCCTCTTTGACACTGACTGGGTTAAAAGGGGTTGGACTGTAAGCTTGCGGGAGCTTCAAGGGAGTCCTCTGAATTGTCAGTAGGATTTGCTCTTATGCTGGTGATGCTTCCTTGGTAAAAACACTTGCCCATAGTCAGTAGGGTTGTCATTGAAAGGTAACATTCACAGGAGGCTGTCAGTACCTACAAGAAGCATTGTGTCTAAGAATCCCTACCTACACGCACCCTGCTGCTTTTAACCCCTGACTTGCTCTGCATTGCAAATTATAGGTTGCACCTTTGCTGGTGCTTGAGCACCACAGACTGATCTTGAGCATTAGCATGTGCCATCTCCAAAATACTTTTCTTTTTCATCTAATGTAATAAGAACAAAAAGCTGTTGTGTCTGGCCTCTCTTAAAAAGTTAGACACAATACAAGTTCTTAAAGTTCCTCATGTCAATTAAAATGTATTTTTGAAGGCTACCTGTGAATGAAAAGCTCATTAAATTCATGGTGACCTTCTAGATCTGGAACAGCCTCTGAAAAGCCTTGTAGTGCATGAAGGTAATTTCTTTAGAAATATTTCTCATTTGATTTATGTTCTTGAAAGGAAAAGTGCAAAATCAATTTGACTAACGACAAAGATATTTCCTTTTCTTCTTTATCTGTGAGAAGAGATAAGGTTTCTTTTTACGTTTTTGATCTACAGAGTGAAAATTAGCAAAGTTATTCTGATACACCTGATACATGACAACTTTTGTTTCCATTTTTCATTCATAAACTTTGTTTCTGCCCCAAAATTAATGGAAATGTAGATGAGAAAGAAGGTAATTGGTATTGTAGCTCACATAATTTCTGCTTTGTTCTTCTGAAGACTGAATGTGCAGGCATAAATGCTAATTTTCTTAAAATTAAAAGGACATCTCCATGCCATATAGATGTACTTATTACTTGTCATTTTTATAACCTTATCTTAATGTCTGAATGTTTCCTGTGTCCAGTGTTTATCTCCTTGTATGACTATTCTCACAGACCTCTCTCTCACCCTTCCTGTCTCTCCACATCTCTTGTTTAAGGGTGTCTTGGAGGCTGAAAAGCACACAATGCTTGGCATAGCCAAGGCACTGGTATTGCCTGTGATTATTGAGGGATCTCAGGCCAATATTCCATTGGATTTCTTCTTTTGATATTGGTCCTTCACTTGTGCCATAGCTTTGGTGAAAATGAGACCTCACTTTGATTTCTCTGTGGTTTTATTCAATATAGTAGTAGGGAAAAGGGATGTATGGCCGATGCCTCTAAGTATGTAGTGAATTGTCTATTCATGGATATCAGTCTGAAAGTGAGGGTTTGTAAATGGTGCCCAAATCTGACTGACTACCACTACATGGTGTGCAAAGATAAACACTAGCAGCTCCCCCTGGTTGGGAAAGGTAGGACTGGGCTACAGAAAGGGTGGTAGTATAATTTTCTCCATTAATTCTCCTACGTGGCCTGCATAGGTTGGTTTGCAGTTAGAAGATGATCTCCAGTAGGAGTGTGGTTGAGCACAGAGACTCTGCTATTAGATATTCTGCAGGGTTTTTTATTTTCGTAGGTTCTAGGAAGGGGAGAATGTACCAGAGAATTCTCAGGGCAGGTGAAGCTTTTTAAACTGCCTTTGGCTTTTTTTTTCTTTCTTTTTAAAATGGAAAAGAAAAAAATAATTTGAATTTTATGATGTATTTTTGTAACAGCTTTCAATAACAGACAAGCTGGCCTCTTTCTCTTTTCCCTTTTCCTTCCTTTCTTTAACTCTCCTTTCTTTCTTTAACTATCAACTGGATTTAAAGTAATGAGGTTATGTACAAATCTCTGAGGAGTGGCTATGCAGCATGTGAATCATTTATACACAGAGCCTGCCTTTGTGACTGCCTTGTACGTGCTCCTGCTTGCAAACTTGGCTGCAGAAGAGACTTCCAGAGAAATAGCACTGATCGGCAAAGATGCAGGTCTGTAAAAGTCACTTGACTATAGACCAATCCTTTGCCAAAAGCTTGCCTATCCTGTAATTCTGTTTATGTAAGCAGTCCCATGTGTTTCCATGGAGTCATTCTTGGAAGTCAGATTACGTATGTGAAGGCATCTCCCTGAGCTGTGTTTAACTTTCCTTAATTGTCACAACCACGTTATGAAAATTCCTCCAACGCAGTCATATACCTAAGCAAGGGGATATTTTCAGATGTCTAAGATGAACTAAGGCAGTTTTTCTTGCTTTACCTTCTTTATCTTCTCCTAAACTATCTGAAAGAGCTCACCTACATTTCTGGGCAGGGATAGTGAGAGGAACAGCCAGCTCTGGTGTTGTTTGAACCAGTGGGTAACTGTAGCTGTGCCTGCAGTGGGCCAAAGGTCCCCAGAAGGGGACCTGTACAGGTAAGATATTTCCTCTAAATGTTAGTGATTGGCTTTCTGGAATAAAGGCATCTATTATACATCTGGACTGACATTTTAGAAAATAAGTCTCAAAGGAGAGAAACCATTTTGGTGTTTTCTTCACCACTGCTGCTGTCTTACTTTCAGTAAGTTGCTCAAAGCGACTCCTAAGAGTGAGTGATGACTGTCCCAGCAGCACCCAAGAAGTGTCTTCTTACATTTCCTAACTTTCTAATAGATGCACAAGCAGATACATTGTCCTGATCCTTGGATTCACGACTCATCTGCTAAAGACTCCAAATACTAATACAGTGTACGTTTTATGCAATGAAGTGCTCCTAAATCTCCACTGACTGCTGATTTGAAAAATGAAGCAGCAGTACCAAGTCTGGTAGAGTAGTTTAACTGTGAGTGGGGGTCCTGCACACTCAGGGCTCAGAGAAGCCATCTGGTCTCCCACGGATCACCTACAAATTCGTCTGTGCCCGAGTGGGAAATGAGACATTTGCATCAGTGCCATCCATGCCAGGATTTTCAGGCTAAAATTAAGAATGAAGTAAAATGCATTTAGAGCTTTCATTAAGTGAAACAGAGGAGTGGATATTTTCAGTAATAATTGCAAAGGACCTTGCAGTCTGTATGATCTGCTCTAGGGAAGGTTTTTTCTCATCCCTGGCAGGATTACCAGTGCACCCTCTGCTGCAGCAGTGAGTGGAGCGAACAGATCTCAGAGGGCGGGTGTGGAGCTCTATGACATGTTAGGTGTCTCAAAAATAGGCTCAAATGTTTTATTCTCTTTCTGCTCCCGTTTGATACTATTTATGTTAAGGCAAATCTGGATGTATAATATCACTGTAAATAATTGAAAAGCCACAGTCCCTTAAAGTGTTTTCTGCATTGCACTCACAGCCATTTGGAATTTTAATATGAGAATTGTTGAAACAGTTGCAGTGTCCTTATTTTAGATGTGGTAGGAAGAGAGAACACCAGGCACAGTCCAGCTAGAGAGGGAAATAGAAATGCTGTCAGATTAAAATGATGCTGTCTGAGATCTTCTGCATTGTCAGAAATACCTTAAGTACGTCCCTGAAGTAACTTAGGAAAGGAGTACTAGACAGAGGGAAGAAGTAACTTCATATCATGAATTCACATCTATTTTTTGTGGCTCATTAGAACTGGTAGCAGTCCAGGGGCTGCTGTGTGAGCACTCCATCATCCCTGAGCCTCTGCAACACCTCTAAGGCAGGGCAGCAGTGCCCTGGTCCAGAACCTGCTTTCATTGCTGTTTGCACTGTGGTTTCACCTAGGAGCCTAGGCCATGTGTCATAGACTCACAGTACCAAATGGTGGTAAAATGGAGAGTTCTATTTCCGGACTTGTAGTTTTTATAAACACCAAGAGACAGCCAGGAGGAGGTGGAGAGGCACAAGTGGGCAATGTCCAGCTGGACTAGCTCTGTAATTCCTGCCACAGTTTGAGTGCAGTGGGAAGCCCTCCCTCTTGAGTATCTTCTCATGAAGGCACTTCAGGGAGCTGGTTTATGCTGAGAAAACTGACTGTGGTTTCCAGCTTAGCTTGCTTACAACATATGTGAAAGATATGGTCACCTTGCAGAAGCAACAAGCAGGGCACTGATGAAGTCCTATTCTCAGGCTTTGGTTCTCCAGACACCCCAAGGCTGTGGCCAAGAGATGGATGCTTTTTTCCTGTCTACATTGTCCCCCTCACTCTGCCTTTTCTACCCGGTATGCTGTGTAGCTGTGCCTTGCTAAGCGTAGTGTACGTAAATTAGTTGTGATGGTGCAGGCACAAGATCTTGTTGCAGCATTGCAGATTTGTCTAGCAGTGTTTTTGGCTGTGTTAGGGGGCTGGTGCACCAGGATCCCATGCATTTTCCCCTTTTGGACCAGAGTGCAACGTAGAGCTGTGAGTCCCTCATGCCATGAAGTGGTCTTCAGTCCCAGGAGGTACTGAGCCCACTACAGATTTTTATAAGAACTTCCTGTGACAGAGTCCGGTCGGTTGGTTTTGGTTTTTTTTTTTTTTTTTTTTGGGTGCTAAATGTTTCCTGCATTTTCTACCAAATTTGAACTTGTTTTCTCAAAGAAGATCTCTAGCCTCTTTAAATTCAGTTTGTGCTAGAAGAGAGGTGTGAAACATATTAAGCAGATGAAAGAAGCCAAACCAGTATAGGGAGAGACTGTTCAAGGGACTAAAGTTCTAACTATAAATTATTTAAAACACTGAATTTGAATTTACAATATTCCTTTAAATCATCCTCTGTATTCCATAATTGGAGGTAAGACTTCCAGAGATATTCAGCCTGCTGCCTTGGGCTCAGAGTCTCTCTTTCTTTCCTTTTCTTGCTGGCTAAGTATCTGACAGCTTTCTCTTCCTCTCTGTATTTATATTTTCTCTTCCTCATGCTGTATTTAAAGCTCCTTTTAGGTGGACTTTAAACACTTGAAATGTGAGTTCACAATATTCTCCTATAAGCAAAGACCCTTTCTGTGTTTCTACAAGCATTATATGGTTAGCTTCCTCCAGACAGAGATACACAAGGAAAGGTATATGCTTTATTTACCATGTTGCGTAAGACTCCCTGCTAGCAACCTGGCTTGATTCAATACCGAGTGGAGGACTGCTGCTGTGCTCCTCATTTTTCACTTGAGAGGGGACTGTGGATACACACAGAGCCATGTTCTAAGTATCATCTTCCTTATCCCTGTAGTAAATTGGCCTGGTTCAGGAAAAGAGGCTATTTTTCCTTATCAAATATGAGTGTTAGGATCCAATGCTCCACTTGCTGCCTTGGAGAGGCTTTCAGTCTGCTACTGAAAGTGCTAAATCCTACACTTCTGCTAACTGGTTGGAGGAAACACCATCCCCCAACCAAGTGGGTTTTAAAACTGGTTTGATATAATTTTAAGTGCTTTAACACTTTTCCTTATTTGTGATGGGCAATCTCTAAGCCTGCATGTTGGACAAATTATCAATAAAAGCCTCTGCTTCTGTTGAAAAGAAAACCTCATGTGGCTTCTTGTGCAACCATTGCATTTGTAAATCACTCAGGGCACATGACCCCGTAACCGTATCTTGTTTCCAACTTGCAAAATGATGTAAGGTGATTGGGCTTCATATGCTCACCACCACTCTCCCCCCTTTTCTCCCCTGCACAGTTTTCCTTCCCCCGAGTTGCTCTGACAGAGTAAGCCCAGCTTGCACCAGCCTTTTCCAGCTGAGGGGCAGCAGGCACAGAGCAGCTTCATGCGCTCCTTGCTCTGGCGAAGGGCAGGGTCGATGATACATTCCTATCTCCGTCATGGAGAGGGACTTTGTCAGTGGGAAAAAGCAAACCCTTTGCATTCCCTGGGACATCAGCGAAGTCATGGATGAAGGAGAAGAGGAGGAGTTTTGCCCGTGAGTAGCAACACTTAATTTGGTAGCCACTTTCTGCGTTTTCAAGAGGATTCACGGTGTTGAGAACTGCCCCTGCATTACGTGGGGACAGCCTGAGGTCCGTGTGTCCCTCAGAGTGCCAGGGTGTGCACATAGCACTGGCCTCCAGCCCCTCAGAGGGTGACCTGGACAGAGAACATCCGTGGGGTGGTGGTGGGGGGGGCATTCCTTGTGCATGTGCAGTGTCACAGGGGGCTATGAAATTTTTGGGAACAATTGAAAGAGGAAGAAAATTCAAGGTAGATGCATTTCTAGAAGAGAAGACAACTCTAGGCTAACTCATATGCTAATACATTTAATTGTTTAAATGGCTGTAGGAAAGTCTGTTTCTTTTTTATGTTAAGAGCTCAAAAGTCCCATCCAGAATAGGAGAGCAGAGTACTTGTTTCTGTCTGGATGCTGTGTCTTTTGCTGTGGAAGACCTGAATATGCAGCTGCAAAAGCTGCAGCAAAGAGAGTGGGTTTGGAGGGGTGAGACAAGGGTTGGCATGAAAAAGAATATGTTGACAGGATTTTAGGCTAATGTAGTGACAGCATCAAATTTTGCTTCAGTTTTAATCTTTGATAAGATGAACAATCCTGGCTGAATTTCAATACTAATTGAAGGTGTCTCTTTCGATCATTGTACACACACATGACTATAGAACTGCTTAACAACAAAGACATTCAGATGTCCTTCATAATCAATAATATGGGCATATAAACAATCAGATTTTTAAAGTGGAAAGGACATTTTTCTGATACAGAAATTGTCAGGTGAAAACCTGTGTCTCACAAAACTTACTGACCCTTACTTCCCTTCTGCCTAACCAAGCTTCCCTCATCCCTGGTGGGACCTGGGGTATGGGATAAAGATGGGTTGGCTCCACTTTCTCTTTAATCTTAGTAGATTAAAAAGGATTTTATGGGGAGGAAGTTCTGTGTCAGAAGGGAAGAGGGAGGGGGAGAACTTTTCTGCATGCTTTTGGAAGGCTGTGTGTTGGTTGATGTGCTGCTGTACAGTCAGCACATCTTGGTCATTCATCTGTGACTGTATTAACTGCACAGTGTTACTATTTCTGTTTTTTTCACTGGAAATCAAGGGAATGGAGATAATTCTTTTTTCTCATCCAAGATATTCCTTTGAGTCAAGATCATGTACTCAGGCTTGGCAGATGCAATTGGACAGGTAACCCTGCCTATTTGCTTGTAAGATGTCCTATGCTTTTCTGATCTGGGGAACATGGAGTCCATCTTTGTCCCCCAGGAGTAACAGAGACCATCCCAAGAGTTGTACACTGCACCAGCAGTTTGTTAGGGGCTTGCTATAAGCAGGTACCCTAGACATTGCACGGACACTGGTCACAACTTCCTTTCCTATCACAGTCCTGCAGGGCAGAAAGATATATACATATATACATACACACACACACACACACATACATACATATATATATATATATATATATATATATGAAAGAATATATCCTAGCTTAGAATAAATTACCCTCTGCCAAGGTTTGTGGGAACAGGAGGCTCAAGAGCTGTCTCACAGCACCCACTAGAGCCAGGGCTTAGGCTTCCCTGTGGGCACAGGTGAGAGCTGCCATGGCAGCCACTGTTTCCCTGCGCTGAGGGTAATACTTTGCTGGTGGGCATTTCACACAAATAAAAGAAGCTGCATTTGAGAAGAAAAATTGGTACCATGCAGACTATTCTTTCATTTACCTTAGGAATCAATGGGAAAAGGAATGAGATAGCACAAACCACATCAGCTTCTTGCAAGAATAATTACAATACTCCTGCCATTATAAAGAGCAAAATAGAAACCTGTAAAGGGCACCATATAAAGAAAGACAACAAATTATGGAAGTGTGGATACAAATAATTATAACAGTGAACAGCATCCATTTTTTACCACAATAGTATTTCTTTATGACTGTTATCAGTTTAGTCTCAGCTAAAATAAATCCTGAAATATCATTTACATTGCACGTGTGGTGTGTTTCCATCCTCCCTCCATAGCACAACATGCAGGGTCCATTCAAATGGCTACTAACAGTTGAAAATAATTAGCCTTAATGAGATACATAATAAACTGCTGATACAAATGTCACTTTCATAATCAGTTGGTTATCCTACCAGAGGAGGTCAATTCTACTCTGTGGAACAAGTGTGGGAGGTGAAGGTACAGAGGATTCAGTAATCTTTGCAAACTCTTTCCATGGCTCTCTTCATGAACATTTATATCACACACTGAAATGCCATAAATTAGAGTTGCTTTTGACTCCTATTCTGCAGTGCCTACACCTTTCAGGATAAAGCATCTTAAGATGCTGAAGTGACTTTAATCTTCCACTTTGTTCAGTTTGGTGTTTGTTTGTCTTTAAGCTGAAGATAAGTATTTTTATATTAATCAGTCTAACACTCATTGAGGTCACTGGTAGGATGAACTTTGGCAATGACATGGCTTGTTCTTTCTCTTTTAGTTCTAGAGTAAGTATTATTCATTTTATATGTGAATAGAAATGTGGCAGCTGGCTGACCTTCACATTAGGAGGGATATGATTTGTTAGTTGCCTGTGAAAGCTTTGACTCACTGAGACTCCTGCTCTACTTTCAGTGAAGCTTCTAGCAGATGTTTTTGATGGATTTCGGGGTGCTGGAGAAGTGGTTCAGTGAACAGTGGAACCAGTCTTATGCTTTGATTCCCTAAAGATTTATGTCTTGAGGTTGAGTCACCATGCGGACACTGGTTCAGCTTGGGTGGCTGTCATTTCTCTACTTCACTTCCTCTTTTCATGAATCATGTTCAAACCAAACTCCCTGGATTCTTCTGCTACTCTGTCAAATCTCCTAGAAACTGTCCAGCAGCTTCACAAGCTGTTTGGAACGACAGGTAGACATATAGATAGCAGTGCTTGGTTTCTGTAGTAGAACATAGTAAGTCCATGATATGTCCAGATATCTCTAAAATGGATTACTTTCAGCATTTTACATTGGAGGGGTGGAGTATGATGTGTACAGACCAAGCCCTAAGAAGTTCTATGTACATTCTATTGCTATTAAATTCCACATAAATTCAGCATTACTCTCCACCTTTCAGTCTCTGGCCAGGGGTTTTGAATTGGCTATGACTTTCTCCAGAATTGAGGCAGTTACTCTAAAAGATATTATAAGTTAATCTGGGAGAGAAAAAACCAACAACTCCTCATGATTAAACACCTCAGAACTGTAGTGACACCACCTGTATTTTAAATGATGTGCAGACTTGCATTTGTCAGTAAGAATCTTCTGGAGCTCATTCGACCATTTCCTATCTCACTTTGGGGCAAATGCTATAAAATGCCTAAAGCCAAAAGAGCTTCACTTTCTGATATTCCGTCATAATATGACAGATTAGTGATCACAGCTGGAGGATGAGCACTATTTTATTTGAGGAGGTAGAATGTGCATTCCTGAACCCTTCTAGTAATGGTCCCTCACCCCTCAGCAGTAATCAGCTACTTCAGACTTGGTATGAAGCAGTGTTTTCTGTGTAATTGTGTAAGACCCTTGAGTCTGGGGGCAGGTGACCAGCCAGGGCTGATGGGCAACAGGAGGTCAGGAAAGAGGGTGGGAGAGAGTGGGACTTATGGTATGTGCCCTCCCTTGGGGTTGTGAGGCTATTTCTGTGGTGGCTCAGGCAAGGGCTCATGTAGGTAAGTGAGAAATTTTGGCTCAGCGGTGCCTGGGACTGGAGGGAAGAAGGCTAAGAGGCAGCAAGGAATGTTTTATGTCTTGATGTGAAGTACGTCACTCTGCAACTTCTGCTCATCTAAAGCTGAAGGTCACCTTGGATTCAGGCGTGATTTAGATTTGGGTCAATACAGGAATTGTCTCATCTTTCCGTAGAGTGCTGGTGGTTACATTAACTAGCTGGGGTTTTGTCTGAGAGGCTGCATTTTGCTGCAAGCCCCAGCTTGTGCTGCAGATATATTGAGCCTGGTTTGGAAGCTGCAGGAATGGTGGTTTCTCAGAGCTTTCAGGTCCTGGTACCACAGTTAGTGTGCTGATGCCCACTTCATGCAGTAATATCTTCCTTTTTAAAGAAGAAGTGCTTATGAGTTTGTGTGAGACAGGCAGAGTGCAGTGGGCGCATGGCAGAAGCAGGACTTTCCAGCCTTTGCTGTGGTCAAGTAGGTTGCTATGATGTTTAGGACTACAATGAAATGGAGAAGGAGGAACAAATTTAAGGCTGCAAAATATTATTGTTTAAAATCAGTTTAATAGCATAGACAGCTCTACACAAGTCCTGCTATTCATGGCTTTTTATTTTTTACCAAGTTTGATATTATTAGCTTTTCTGAAAGTAAAAGTGCCCAATATGCTCCTGATAGCTTTGATCACAAATGTGTATGATCAAAAGATCATTTTACTCATTTAGCTGGAGAAAAAATTCTTAATTTTCCCAGCCAGTTAGCCAACTGTTAATTCAGAATCCACTGAGAAGCTTTTGATGAACCAAAAATTGTCCTTTTATTAAGCAAATTAGATCCATTCAAGCAGCACATGAGACATTTGTAAAGCCACTATTAGAAGTAACTTACTGATTATTTTACAATAAGAAATCAAACTGCCAGGAAGAGGAAACCATTTTAGTTTCAGTGGGACTGGGCATAGTCAGAGGTGTAGTGTCACATCACAATGTACAGTGAAGCTAAGCAGCTGTATTGCTCAGGATGTTCCTAATTATTTATTTCCTCTATGAAAAATCTTGTACGTTAACACTCAGAAATGTTAAAATATGAGGTAAGAGTAAATAAGCTGAACTGCATTTAGTCACTGTGCCAGCACTCTCAATAAGAGTTGACCTTAACTCAATTAAGCAGAAATTATTTTCAAAGTGATATAAACTAAGTGGTGCAGTAGAGGCAGCAGGCTATTAGATTGCAAATTATTATGTATGAGGGATCCGCAGTAATTGTCAATGGTTCTTAATATATAGTAAAAGTGAAGTCATTCAAGCCAGAGTGGTGCTGGGAGCGAGACCACATACAGATGCTTATGTAGAAGGTGGCATGCAATAACATGTTACCTCAAAACTTGTAGTCCAAGCACTAGATCACTCTATGACCTTTTAAATTTTTTATGAGGACGTCTGCAAGAGAATTTAATGAAGTTTACCTGCACTACCTTAAAAATGGATTGGGAGCAACTGTGCTGACTACTGTGCATAAGCAGGCTATGTTATATTAATGGGATCCTGGAAGCAGCCAAGGAACTGCTGAAATCTCTTCTGCCATCCCTAGGGATGTGCTGAGCTGCAAGGGATTCAGCTCCCCCTTGGAAAGGGAATTGCAGAGATGGTTGGATGAAGAAATGACAGAAAGCAATGCCTCTACTGTTGAAATTGTGAGTGTGGGGGAGCTGGGGACTGCCAGCACTGGGGCAAGCAGGCAGCTCAAAGCACTTGCCAGGGTGAAAACTCCCAGCACCACCCAAATCAGGCTCCAAATGTTGTTATTCCACATCTCATTGCACAGGAAGGCACCACCATGTCCTAATCTGGCAGTGCAGCTTTAACTCATGTATTACATTTTCTGTGAGTAGCACAAAGGACACAGAAAACTTGTCTGAATCTCCTACTGTCTCCTTGGTACACTTCCCATTTTCCCTGTCTCATTTGGCGTTTCTGTGCTCACTCATAATGAGCATTCACAAACAACAATAAAGAGGAAATTTGGTGAAGAATAAAGGTAAATTTATGAAGTCTAGTAAGTGGGGAGAAAGATGATGTGTACTGCATCTATAATTTTGCCAATAATACTGCGACAGAAATAGCAGTTTAGGGTTTGCATTCAATTTATGCATCTGCATTTCTTCTCTGTTGCTTTGCAATCAGACTAACAGCCACTGCAGAGACCATCAGTGACAGTGATTACATTATGACCTTTTAAAGCTTACTTTCAGAGTAAAGATTTTTATCCTATATTACCGATAATTGCTGACTGAGTTTAATACAATCCTCCCAGTGCACTGAAACTGCAGGGTTTGTGATTTCCATGATTTAATAGATCAAGTGTCTTGGCTGTGGGGGAGACAAACTGTTGTAACAGAATCTTTGGTGATTTCAAATTTCCTACCAAGAGGCTCTGTATTTGCTGCCCCAGTCTTGCAAATTACATTACCCTGCTGTAGAGTATAGCCATGTAAGGGGTGTAGCCAGAGCCAAATCTCAAGGATTTGAAATCTCAAACCTTTGTGATAGTGGGACTCCTGTTTAGTTCTATCTCCAACTTATTCATGGGAACAGAGAGCAAAAGGTGGTATGTTAATCCCATGCTTCAGCCCTCCATGGCATGCCCTTCCCTGGGAGCTGTATAATGCACGTGGCCCAGCAGATGTTTCATGTGACTCCTGTAAAAGCTAAGACACAGTAATCTGTGTCTCTGTGTAAAAATGCTTTTGTGCATACCTTGGTCATTCATGCGCCTGACTTCAGTCATGTGTAGTGTGTTAGTCTGGACTTGTAACATATGTGTATGCCAGACAAAATCTGCTGGGCACAAAATAAAAGCACAATCAGGTCACCAACTCTGTATAAACTAAGCAATTCCATCACAGCATTTTGGAATGGGCACTGTCTAGAGGGACCGAATTGAGATGTGGACTATGTCTTAGATATTTCCTACTCTTTATTATAGGGGATGCTAGCATTAAGACAGTCCTAATAAACAATTTACTTATGAACAATGAAGGATATCCTGGTAATAGCTGGATCATTTTCCCTGAGGATATTCTACCAGCCTGAAAAACACTTGGTAAGGCAGGCCTGGGATGTTTGGTGGCTACTGAACAAAAGCAGTGGACACCTTGGCTCCTTCAGCAATGTGTTTTCTCTGGGGCTGAAGCTTCTGTGTACACACATAGTCCTTTGCCTTCTCCCTGCCCCAGTCAGTTCTCCTTCTGGGACAGAGCAAAACTGGGGTATGGTGGAGTGGCCATTCCTGGTGCACGTGCCAGGAGCAGGCTGCCTTTGCTTTTGCCGTGTGCTGAACTTGAAAAGGGTAAAAATGCCCTCTACAACCAGGGGCATTCAAAACCACCTGGAAAAGGTACTGTGGTCATGCTAATACTCTGAGGAACCAGGATGAGCCAGTTTGTGTGAATTACTAACCAGACCTTTAGTGAGGACTAAGAATGATCCAAATGATTTTGAAATTTAGGTCAAATTTGGAAAACTTGATTTTGTTATTTTAGGTTTTGCATCCCTTGAACACAGGTAAAGATGGGAATGACTGATCAGCAAAGAAAGTGTAGGGTGGCTTTTAGTGCTCAGCACAACAAAAGCTGCTCTGAACCTTCATCTTACTCTTTGTCTTTTGGATAAAGATGTCCATGCTTACCTTATGGGTGATGGCAATTTGTTGCCCTGAGAAGCATTTAACATACCAAAACTGTACCAGAGCTACAGTATCTAGGAGCCTTGTGAAGATGTGCTTTTTCACCTACTTAGTTATTGGTACTGGTTGATGGACAGCTGATGCTTTGCCAAACATGTCAGTGGTTTATGGAGTGAAAACATGTTCACTGAGTTCTGGATGAGACTCCTGAGCTGAATCATGAGTTCACTAATAGTAACGACTCCTCTTCTCTGCAATTCCTGCTCTTGGCATGAAGGCAATGGCTCTGTATCAACAACCTGAAAAAGAAAGCCTTTACAGCCCATTCCTTACTGGACTGCTGAACTAACAAGTTTCCCCAAATGATCTTAATACCCCTACAGTGTAATTTACTCATTAACAGAGAACCAAATATTTTTCCACATGTCCACTTGATAGAATCCTGTATAAACAAGCTGAGAAGTCTCATCTCTGAAATTTTCTAATGCAAGAAACTTCTATAATTTTCTGGAACACTGAAATTGAAGTCTATTAGATATAACAACTTTAATGCTTTTATTAAACAGTTCTGGCATCCGTCCTTTCCATGTATTGTCTAAAAGAGCATTAACTACATGCACGGGAATTATGAAACTAGTCGAAGCAAACATTTTAGCAGCACGCCCCCACAGTTTTCAGGGGCTGAACTTTTGTTTCAGCTGTGATGTTATACAATCCTATTTCCATGGCAAACTTACAGATACACACTTGTCAAAATTCATGGTTTATTTAGCAAAACTGTCGAGGCACATATGTGCCATATGCATTCTCCCATTCTTTACAGATATGCTTTTTAAAACAGCAATTTCCTGCAGCAGTTAAGTGTGTTGCTCGGACTTCAGTAGATGTGTGGCATTGAAAAGGAATCTGGCTTGGATTCCTATCCCTAAAAAGAGCACTAGTGAAAAAAAACCCCTTGTGTTTTTCTACTGTTCCATCTCCTGCTTATTAGTCTTTTAAACATCCTGTTTTACTTGATTTTTTCCCCCTCACACACCAGTATTTAACCTATTCAGAAGAAATTCTTTCCCTGAAGAAAACTGCTCCTTGTACTGCACACACCTTAACATCAAATATTTTGAGCATTGTCTACCCATGGGTCTCAAAGATCTGTGACTGTTACCTGTCCTGGCACCTCCTTCATATAACCCAGGATAAGCACATGGGTAGCTGGAGGACAAAGCAAAGGAGGTGCCTGGTTCTTCCAGCGCAAAGGTGTGTCAGGCAGGCAGGTGGGATTTTGTGAGCCCTCACTCTACAGTCAGAGTTATCACCTCCATGCTAGGTCTGGAGCAATAGAAAATAGTAACAGGCAATGAAAATTGCATGTTCAGACCTTGACATTCAGTTGAGTAGAATCTGGGAATCTGGTCAAACTGGAAATCTTCATGGGGCACTCTTTTTTTTTTTTTTTTTTTTTTAAAGTTTGAACATATTTTCAGTAATTCCACCTTCTGCCTTTGTGTCCCTCCTGTTTTCTTTTCCTTATTCCCAACCACCACTACTAGCTCCTGGCTCTGTGCTCTGGTCCCAGTCTCTGAACCAGCTAGGATGCATCCCACCCCATCCCCAGTTCCCCAGTCCCAGTTCACTCATACCTTTGCTCCCAGTTGGCTGTCATACTGTTGTTGCCCTCACCACTGTGGTGCCATCTTTGTGCCTTGCTTTCTACCATTCTGCTGTCCCAGGTCCTGATCTAGTATCAGCCTCCCCTCCTCTCTTCTTGGTACCTCTACCCCTCTTTCTCCCAGTCTTTGCACTCTTCACTATTAGTTGTATTTGCCACTGTCCCTGGGGTCCAGGCTCAAATGTGTCTTGCCTCCTTTGCGCACAGTACCCTATGACAAAATGGTAGTGGCCAAAATATGGCAAATACAGGTGTCGTGGGTTAGACCTTGGCAAAATGCCAAAACCTCCCCAAGACCCACGAGGCCCCAGTGAAAGAAGGGAAGGGAAAAAACTCCTGCAACTGGAAAAACTATATACATATATTTACAGGAAAGCTACAATACATATACAAATATAAAAGAAAACCAACAATAACTTCATCCCAAGCTGTCCTCCCCAATAACACACAGATTCCACCACCAAAGCCCACAGGAAACAAAAAAACTAAACACGTTCCCCTGAAAGAGCACCCAGCAAAGCAACATCAAACAGAAAAGTATTTACTTCCCAGAGACCAGATCTGCTATGGACATCTCGGCAGGGAAGCAGCAAGGCCTATCACTCCTGGAGCTGCAACAGGGAGTCCTCACCACCACATCGCATGGAGAGAGGGAGGGCCTGGTCTCGGTCGCCCTATCCTGAATGCAGGAAAAAAGAAAGCCTCAAGACTACGTCACGTAGTGAACATAGTAAATTGTGGTCTTTCCTGCATGACCANAGGGATAATCGTGTTTACTGGACTGTGTGGATCAAATGGCCTGGCACATCAGATCCACAGAGATACTGAGCTTTAGTTGATACAGGTGCACAATGCACATTGATGCCATCAAGGCATAAAAGCACAGAGCCTATCTGGATTTCTGGAGTGACAGGGGGAAGTCAGGAATTACCAGTGCTGGAAGCTGAAGTGAGTTTAACAGGAGACAAAAGGGAAAGGCATCCCATTGTGACTGGCCCAGAAGCCCCTTGTATCCTTGGCATGGACTACCTCAAAAGAGGATACTTCAAAGATCCAAAGGGGTATCGATGGGTTTTTGGTGTAACCACAGTGGCTACAGAGAGATTTAAACAATTATCTACCCTGTGTGGCCTGTCAGAAAACCCTTCTGCTGTGGGATTGTTGCAAGTCAAAGATCAACAAGTGCCAATTGCTATCACAACTGTGCATCGATGACAATATTTGTTGTTTCTGCCTGGTTTGGACCAAGGTGCCTTGTCAGGCAAGCTTGGATAAAGTTATTGTTAGTTCTTTTTATATTTGTATGTATATGTATTGTAACTTTCCTGTAAATATATGTATATAGTTTTTCCAGTTTCAGGCTTTTTTTTTTCCCTTCCCTCCTTTCACTGGGATCCCATACATCTTGGGGCAGGGGAGATTGGCATTTTGCCAAGGACAACTGGCAAAGTTCCCTGCTTTATGGATACAGGACCTATATCCATGACGTTGGGCAACACTATGCCACAGAACCCCTTGAAGGTGTCCTTCACACATATACTGGGGTTTAGCCTACTAGAAAGACAGTGGTGAGCCAGTGCAGATGGAATCCAGGCTCTAACAAGGGAAAGCACGGATGATGTAAGACCACTTCTTTAGAGGATTATTATCAGACCTGTCTGAAACAAGGAAACCCAAGCAACAAACTAGCAAAAAGCAAAGTACAGAACTGAGGAGCTCCAGCTCTAATTTTCCTAGCTCTAATCACTAAATTGACATAATCTCAGCTGGTTGTGGAAAATACCATTGAGAATGAGTGGTGAGGCCTTTCTCCCTTTGGTGATTACTCCTCCACCCTGACATTAATGCAGTGAATGCTATCAAGCCATGACTTAAATCTGAGACAACTCAAAGAACAGCCACAACAGAACCAAAATGAATTTCAGCGCTTGAAGAAGAGAAGAAAAATCCCTTTCCTCTCCTTGTCCACAGTGTGGGGAGGCAGCTTTGCACACTGGCAGAGCCATTTGATTGTGAGAGGAAGGAGTTAGAGGAGTAACTTGAGGGAGTTGTGCTTTTGTGCTTTGCTCTGCAGGAGGCTGGAGAAGGGCAAAGGGGAGCCTACAAGGGGATACATATGTCACTTTTATTTTCCCCCACTAAACAGCTCTCCCTAGGACAGCCTTCCCCTTCCACACTCTAGCTCATTCAGTTGCTTCTCACTAGTGCCAAACTGCCTTTCTTCATAAGAAGTCCTTCTCTCTACAACAAGGAGCACTCAGTCCTTTGGCTTCCCAGTTTTGCCACGTGAGAGACACATGGGATGGTGGAGGGAAAAGTGAGGGGCTGGCAAGGAAACCCTGGTCAATTGGACTTTGACTAATTTTTTTTTTTTTTTTTAAAGGTGAAGTTAGTATTAACTAGTTATGAGAGTGTGCAGAAGGATGTGGTAGGAGAGAAGCCCCAGAGGAGGGAGCATTTGAAGCCCCAGTAGATCAGTCCATATCATTCAATGTAAACACCTCACTACATGTTGTAGCCATGTGTTACTTTTAGTACCACCAGACTGCCAGCTCGGAGTATTGAGGTTAGAGTCCTGGACTAGGAGGTGAGAGAGCAGATGCTTAATTTGCTGGACCAATACAAAGGAAAATGAGAGACCTACCTGCATTAAACAGATTGCAGCTTTTTCTATACCACAGGCAATGATCAATTATATAATTTAAAGTAGTCTGTTTTAGGGTCAGCAGTTCTGTCTTTGATCCTTCCATATGCCATTAGTAGTAATACACATAGCTACCTTCAAGCAACCTTAGTTTTACATCCTTTTCAAGGCTTAAAGTTTTTATCCTGCTTTGTTTTGCTTTGTTTTTGGAGAGAGGGGGGAGAAAGAAAGGAACCAAATGTTAGTGAGATCATGTGGAAGAGAAAGAAATGTGCAGTTGTGAGGGTTGCCTGTGGCAGAAAGACTCCCTGAAAGGGCAAGCTGTTACAGCATTTCAGTAATTCGCCTGTTCTGTGAGATTGTTAAATAACTAAATCCTTCAGCTAAAATTGGTCTGTCCCCACTCCTGTCTGTACCACTGCACAAATAAATGGAGCCATTGTGGTAGTAGGTAGTTGAAGTTTCTTACTTGGTACAGATGGAACTTGATGCACTCATTAGTAACAAATACTGAAGGATAAGCAGAAGTTAATCTGGATAGAAACCAAGTGAAGTTCCTTAGTTTCTCCCAGAATAAATCAAATGGCCTTCTGAGATAGCTGTCAGAGGTTCAGAATTAGACACATCCTTCCAGTGAATTGAACACAATTGTTTCACAGATTTCCCCTTGCTTTAGAAGGAATGGCAGCAGCATTGAGGACACACAATCAGTAACAGTAGTCCCATTACCCCATCACTGCTCTTAGGGGAACAAGCACATTTAGTATTCAATTTCCACCTGCACCAGCACCCTCATACTTCATCCTTCACCCTTCTTTCTAGTAGCGCTATGTGTCACCTATGGAAGCATACAGCTTAGGCAAGGTTTTCTCTCTCTGGCTAGTTTTTCTGCACTGGCTGACACCTTTTAGATGTCCAGAAACTTAAAGCTACATTAATGCATAACAAGGCTTAGGCAATTTGTTTGAATTATTCATACAAAATACTGTCTAATTACTTTTTGAATTGATTTAATTTATTCCTCCCCTTGCTAAATGTAGAAAAAATACATGTATTCTGCAACCACTGTTATTAAGTAGTTCAGGCTATTCCCTCTGATTGTGGTTGCCTGAACATCAGTCTTTTTTCCTTGGGAATTAGTAATAGGTTACGCACACTTGGCCTGAGTCTTCATTGCTCTGCCCTACACAAAGGACAAAGCTACATGTAGAGATAATGGCCTTATTCCCTGTTGTTTTAAGTACATGTGTGAATCCAGTTCCTGGAAGCATGCTCCCAATTTGTGAGCAATCTGTTCATCCATTCTTTCAAATACAGTACTTTTCTTCCAATGCCAAAATTTGAAATAACAGAATTGTCTCCTCTGCCTCTTTTCTTAGTCTTTTGTGCATGTAGCCACATATGAAATTATTCATTAATAAAAACCACTTTCCAGATAGAGCATTGCTCTTCCTCACCTAAAAATTAGTTGGAATGTCCTTCATTTCTGTCATATGGAGACTAACTGGAAATACCTGCATAGCTTTTAGGATGAAATATGTACATGAATAAGTTTTAATAATTCTTTTTCATGTCCAAGTTGTTGTGAGTGACCAACTTCCTCTACTGCAGCAATCGGCAAATTTACAAGAGTGTTATGCCAGGTTTTTGGTTTCTTTACCAAATGAGCCCTTATACCTTACAGGTCAGCAATACACCAGCAATCACTTCATTAGCCATAAAAAACTTCCCTCCCTGAAGTGTTTACCATTTACATACCTGAGACCAGGACAGAGAACTGTGACACACAAACAGTAATGGAGGAAATCTGAGAGGTGAAGCCAGATTCGCTGCATGACTAAATACATACTGAGTAATAACTGAAGACATGCTGAAATGAAAGCAGTTAACCTGAATGACAAATATTTACTTTATTGCTTTTCTTCCTTTTTTGTTTTCTTTTTCCAAAGTAGCCATATGTTTGTGTTACATGAGTTTGCAGGTAAAGTAACTAAGAAAAACAAGGTGAAATCATTGAAAATACATGTTGGTATTTATGAAACAATGTAAGTAAAATACCAGGATGCTGACTCAAATATAGATAACTGAGTTAATAGTTACTGACAGTTACCATGGGTATCTTTTGATATATTTAACTAGTATATATCTAGCATAAGTTACATCACTTTTAAAATAACAGGTTAAAGTAACTATTGCTATATAAGCTCTAGGTAACATCAGTGAGTCTTCTCCAGTAATGCTGAATGTGTAAACATGTGGTGATCAGTTTAAGATTGCCATATCCGTGTACACCTGTGAACAACAATTTGTGGTTGTTTACTACATGAATTCAGCAGAAATGTTTGTTTGATATTCTTTTGTTTTCATAGATAAACTGACTTTCTTTTGAAAAGTATTTTGGGTGGCTTTTTTCCTTTACAGCTTGAAATTTTTTCCCCATAAAATGCTTTAGGGAAGTGTTTAAAATAGGTTTCCTTTGGCTGCTATGGATACAAAAAATGCTTAAGTGCCTCTTAGGAATTTTTTGTGTTCTTCAAGGCAAGAAAGTAAGAGGAAGGAGTTAAAAAACAGAAGTGCCATAAGCAGAAATAGATTTTACAGTTCTTCTACTGGAACACAGTATCATCCCAGTGGAAGTCATTAGACATTTTCTCTCCATATATAATGAAGGACTGCAGTGACTCATTCCTGAGTTGTAAATGAATTTTTAAAACCTTTCAGAGCTGTGGTCAGGGACATCATAAAAATGAACAGCTCAGGATATTCCAACCTGTAATTTCTTAGCAAGGAGATTATACAGGTCAACTGCTGAGTAAACCCTGTTTATGGTCATTGAACTTTAGGTCAAGTGTATTGCTAGGAAATTAATTTTTACTGGAAATTTAAGTGCTGATGAACAAAAATCAAAAGAAATTTCGACCAATTATTCCTGTATAAAGCTAAACATGTTGTTTTGGTTTTGCTGTTTTAAAATATTAGTGACCAGAAATCATCAGAGACAAATCAACAAAATAATTTCCACAGATTTCTCGTCAAAGTGCTTCCTACCTCTCTTTTTTTCTCATCTCTGTGGGTTGCAAAATGACACTATGTCAGTCTTTCTCACATAATTATATTACTGTATTATTACCTTGCTAGAAGCTGGAAATCAAGTTCAAGAGATTATTGTCAAATGTTGTCCTTTCCAGCCTGTTCTCAGTCGCTAGATTTTAAAGTAACTGCTTCTTCTAATGTGATTTTATCCATTTTTCCACTATCTGGCCTAATAATGGCTTGGTAACCTGGAGAACAGTGGGCAGAAGACTGCATCACAGCTGAAGCACAGCATCCCTTTCCCTACATCCTGACATAACTTTATTTTCTCTGTGTGTATCTCACAGAGGTGTGTCTCACTAGTGGCCTGAAAGGTAGGTATCACTTCTGAGTCAGGTGTCTAGTCAGGCTGGAAATGGTACAGAGGGATCACAGGATAATATTTTTATTCCTTTCTTGTCTCTTGGAAAGTTACTTCATTGCTGTGTGCCTCAGTTTTTCCATCTGTAGCAAGCACATGGTTACTCATCTCACAGGACTGCCAAAACCTAGTTCATCAATAGCTTTAAAGTACTCTGAGCTTCTCAGATCAAAAATACACACATTTCAGAAGATTAAATTTAATACTTATAGAATCCTTTAGAGTCTTTAAAACCTCTATCCCATCCATTCAGAGCATCTACTCCCAACCTACACAAAGCAGCCCTTAAAACATCCTTCAATATTTTCATGAAAACCATGATGAGTCCAAGCACCTTCATTCAATACTGTGTTCAGAAAACATTCAGAGTGAAATGCTATCCCTGACAAAATGAGTGGCTAGGGTTTTGTTTTCAATTTAGATTTAGAATCTCCAGACAATAAAACGCTGGTTATGTCCTTTGGGATCATATTCCAATGACTTATTGCCCTCATGGCTAAAAATCTTCAGTTTGGAGATGGCATTTCCCAAAGGAGTCTGCCCATCATTAGACTTGTTTTGAACCATCTCTTCTGTCTTGTAATTGAATATTAAATATATTCAGAAATGCATTTAATAACATCTTGTGGCTGTTGGCCTTTTCAAAAACAATAATGTAACTATTTTCTAATAATCTGAAAGCATATTGCCTTTCCAAACATCTCAATTTATACACAGGAAAGTGTTCAAGTGATGGGAAAAAAACCCCACTATTCTCATTCGGAGAACTATAAAAGTGTTTTTCAAAGACTGATACTGAGAAAGTAGAGGCAATGGAAAAATGAAAAAAGGGTATATTAGGGGATAGATATCCCTTCTGTACAATATAATTCTCTAGTAGAAGAAAGTACATAGCAAGTGTTTCACTCTTACTAAAAGAAAATGAAGTCTGGATGCATGCTTTCATATCCAATAAGATAACACTGGTATTAAGTCAGAAGCACTACAGGAATTTATAATTCCATACAGCTGGATTGCAATTTCAGCTACAGGAGCGTGGAGACAAGGGAAAGAAAGAAAACTTACAACGCTTCAGACAGTATCACTTTGATCTCCTCAAATGATCCTGGATTATAGTGACAATAGGTGATTGGTGTTACAGTGTTTTAGTTAAATGTCTGGGTTATTATGCTGGGAGAATTCCAGTCAGCCATAGCTGCACTGTTGCTGTGAGCAAAGGCTAGGTGAATTTCTTTCCCCATTAACAAGCTGAGCTAGGCCAACCTATATCTCCTTGCCGTAGAAGTGTGGCACTAAAATCTGCTTTAAACCATAGAAATTTTACCCAAACTAGCCTGAGGGCTAGGTGAGATCTTTAGATGTTGCTTCCTTTTACTGCTCTGTTGCATCTGTGGTGAATGATCCACATCTTCCCACCTGTTCAGAGTTGGATGGAGGAGTAGACTTCTGCTCCTTAGAGAAATGGAAAGGGAATGAAAAGCTGTAGTGTTTACCTTGTTAAGGATGGAGACTGCCTAGAGTAAATTCCTTGTTAATCATGCAGCCTACAAAAGGGACACTAAGAAATGAGGCTAGCAGCTAGAGAAAAAAGGTCAAGAAGTCTTGCAGCTTGCCTCCTGTCCAGAAGAACCAAATACAGGATAGACAGCTCATCCTCGTGAGGAAAAGGAAGCTTGTGGCAATGCAGAAAAGAGGTTGCTCATGCTGCCAAGAAGTAGTCTCAACAGGAGAGCTCATCCACTCTCTCTTCTTTGCCTGCATCCCTGAGGTGTTCTCAAGCCAAACTCTCAAAGTCATGTTTTATAGCTCAGTACAACTGTTCAAATTGGTGTGGCTTCATGTTTAATGATTTCCATGTAATGGAAGTCAGGAAACATTAAATGTCTGGTTACAGTGGTGTACCTGTGTCTCTTAAGCAGTGAAAGTAGCATAGAAAATTTAGTTCAGCAAACACTAAAATATGCTGCATCTAGATGTATTTTACTGCTACATTTTAAATCATTCAACAGAAAATGCAGTTCTCCTGTCTAAATGCATGTCTCAGCCCTTTTCATCCAGTAATAGGTCTCAAGAAGGTTTTGCTGATGCTGTGATTTCAAAGGTGAGCATGATTCTACCTCATGCCCCAATTATCAGCCAGTTTCTTTAATAATTCAAAATCCTTGCTAAAATCCTGACCTTAGAGATTAATAAAATGATCCTTTATAGCGTTTCCAAGTCAGGCCGATTAAACACAGATTTGGCACAGACAACCTGAGAAACTTCAGTAATGTTATTCATTTAGCTAACAGAGTTACCTCCCCTGCTGACGCACTCCCAATTAATGCCAAGAAAGGCATCTGATCTGGTGGAAGGGGACCGCTTGTTCCGTGCTCTCTATTACCTTGGATTTGTTCCCAATTTAATGATAACGTCACTGTGTTTTTCTTGAGAATTATAATTATTTTATGGAAGTGGGTAGCATTCTGTCCAGCTCACAAACCTTCCTGAGACAACAGCAGGTCCCAAGGCTGGATGACAGCAGGTGTTTTGGAGGGAGGCATTTGTTAGCGCCACCAAAAACACCTGAAGAAAGGCTTGTTCGGGATGGCAGTGGGTGATTAATTTATACCCTGCAGCAGGAGCTGAAGTATTTTATAATTACAACTGATGGCCTTGTATCAGTACGTCAGCTTTTCCAGATCTAGGCTCTGCTGCAACCAAGCAGCACCAGCTTAACTTAACTCTGCCTGCCTGCCTACCGCTCTGCTTAAACTGATGAAACCGCACACAGGATGATGGATTTAAAATTAGTTTTTTGTTACGCTAGTGTTTATGAATGCCAGCTGAGTCACTGCAAGCTGAATTTGAACCAGTTTACTAGAGTTCATACCTAAAATTAGCAGGGTTTAGCTGAAACAGTTTAAAACTTAGCTGCGGGGGTGGTGCTGGCTGAGAAAGTCGTGCTGCGAGGCTGCCAGGGAGGAGGGCTGTGCTGGGGAGAGGGGACACCTCTGGCCACAGCCCGGCTGCCCATTGCCTCTGACATGTCTCCAGGGGTAGAGATGGCTGTGCCTGCCCCTTGGTAGGGACCACAGGAGGAGGAGAGCAGGAGGTCTGGTCACAGGAGGAGTAGAATGAATAGAATCATAGAAACATGGAGGTTGGAGAAGATCTCTAAGGTCATCGAGCCCATCCATTAACCCAGCACTACCAAGTTCACCAATAAACCATGTCCCTAACTGTAACATCTGCATGTCTTTTAGATATCTTCAGGGAAGGTGATTCTTACTGGAGTTCCACCAGTCAGCATCACCTGGGAACTTAACCCAATGCAGAGCTCAGATGTTTCTCCCCCTTGCCCAAAGACCATCATAGGATCTGGAGATAAAAGTTGGATCTCTTGGGCTATTTCAGACACTTTTCCAACCAAACCTTAGCAACTCTGCCTTCAGGCTTCAGGCCACATGAAGAGATTATCTAACCATGTAAATTTTTCCCATTTCTAGAATATAAGGTCATATAAAATGATGCCATGCAGAATGAGAGCTGGTTATTTAAAGTATGTTCTTTCAGTGCTGGACTGGAGGTTTCACATAAGATCCCATAAGGAGAGGTTGAGGGGCACCACCCAAGTCCCAGGCAGAGAGGACGGCCCAGGTGGAGGCTGTGGGGCTCATGGGCGATCCCATGGGAGGGAAGGTTGGAGGTTTCTGGTTGCTGTCAATGGCAGGGGGCTGTCTCTCCATCTGCAGGCCATGGCAGGTGGGGGCAGAAAGTTGTGCCTGGGGAGGTATCCCAGATTCACAGCAGCACCAGAAGGAAGCAGTGAGGGAGATCTCCTTCTTGTAGAGACATGGGACCTTGTCTCCCAGACTGGTTTGCTGATGGGAGCTTGGGCAGGCCCTTGGACCACTGCTCCACACAGGCACCTCTCCTGTAGCCAGAAGAGGTCCTGGTGCTTTTCTCCTCAGTCCTGCCACTGAGGGGAAGGGGCTATAGCTGCCTGCATAGCTGTTGTCAGCACCGGGTTTGGCTTTTACAACTACAGGCCCTCTTCAAGAATTGAGGATGGCTTTGGGGACACCTGACACCTATAAGGAGATGGATTCAGGCTCCTCACAGCAGTGCAGTGTGCGAGGGTAAGAGGCAACAGGCACAAGCTGAAATTAGAGTTTCAGGCTGGGTATAAGCAGAAACTCTCCATGAGGTAGGCAGTGGAGCAAGTCACCCTGAGTGGCTGTGTCATCTCCATTCTCAAAGGGTTTCAAGCCCCAACTGGTCCAAGTCATGAGCAGCCTGATTGGCAACTGCTCTGGGCCAGGAGGTGCACTAGAGATCTCCTGAGATACCTCCCAGCCTGAATTATGTCATCATCCTATGATAATAAGTGTTTTTAAACCAAGACAACTTTGCACATACAGCAGATTATACTCAGCCCTTAGTCTCAGTATGGTCTTATGGCAGCCAATTATATAGATTAATCAGCAAACCATCGTTTTGATCAGCTCTATTTTCACTCTGACTTTGATGTAAGGAAACAAGACTTTAATTTTTGCAATCTCGTGCACTTGAGGTAAACTTTTCAACATACCTGCTTAAGTAAGTAGCCTCTTTCTCAGAGTGCAGAGCTCTCAGCAGCTGTCTCTTGAAGGAAAATTATTGCCAATTGAGCACATTGGGAAACTTGATCTCATGTTTCCCCACCTACATAAACCCCTAATTTTTGGCACATCTTCTTCAGTGTCTCTGCCACAGTAGATTCTATGTGTTCTGAAAATGCAAATTCTTTCCTAGCAAGCAAGGTCCTCTGTTATCATAGAATCATAGAATATCCTGAGTTGGAAGGGACCCACAAGCATAGAGTCCAAATCCTGGCCCTGCACAGGACAACCCCAGGAAATGCATCATGTATCTGAGAGCAGTGTCCAAGCACTTTTTGAAGTCAGTCAGGCTCGATGCTGAGACCACATCACTGGGGAGCCTGTTCCTGTGCCCAACCATTATATCTGTGTTATCAGCCTCCCAAGATCAAAAACAGTACCTGGCCAACCGAAAGTCTCACAGTAAGTGATACTTCCAAGCACAACCACTCATCTGCTAGCTGTTGACTTCACTAGCAGAGGAACCAAGAGACACCATCCTTATTCAATCAATTATAAGTTTTGCTATGATATAAGGGAATATATATTACGTATGAGACTTACTATGTTTATCTAAACTATTGAATGTTGTGTATAGTCTATTTTTAGTCATGCTATCTGTAAAAGAAAAGACATTTTTCTTTTCCAACTTTTATTTGTCTGTTTTCTTCTCTTTTTGCAGTAAATTAGTCACTAATTTAATCATCTTTAAGATCCATATGCTCGCCCACACCATCTTTCATATGAGTACAATGAGATAAAGATTCTTATTTGCCGCACTAGGGTATAATTAAACATTCTGAATTTCAATTATTTCAATTTCTTACCATGAGAGATCACATGGTTATCTGAAGTATGGGGAGATAATGTTTTCATTTTAAATGTTTCTGAATTTTCTACACTCATCTTTCAATTTAACTTCAAGTCTTTGATAAGAGAGTTTTCGTGCATCGAACCAGTAATACACTTTAATGAAATGGTTTCTTTTGTTTTCTTTTTTTTTTTTTTTTTTTTTTTTTTTTTTTTTTTCTTTTCTTTTTCTTTTCCTCCTATGGCCATATTGGCAAGTTTCACAGCTGAGCAGTATGACAAATACCGTATGTTCACCTTCAGGCCACTATGTTATTTGCTGGTAAATGCAATTCCTGCTGCTGTACTTGTTCTGTGAAATTAAGAGTGACTACGACGCTTTTCTTCTATTACCTTATGTCATCTTATGTATCTAGGCAACTTTCTAGAGTCACTGCTCCATGAAATGGAGGGAAATGTTTGTGGATTCACATTTCAGATTGGTAAAATACAAGCAACATTTGAATTATCAACAGAAATGAAAAACATTCCAATTGGAAAGTTGCCTGCAAAGAATTCAATACCTTTCTGCCTTTATTCATTTATTTCAGTTTATATTGCTTATGCATCTAATGAAATGCTAGGCTAGAGCTCCGTTTCAGTATGAAATGACTCAAGGGAATAGAGTAAACGTCCAACTTCAAGAACAATATACAACAAAACTGTAGAGCAAGTCCTTTGATTAGTTTATCTAGTGACTTGTAACTTCACTTTCAAATAAACAGGGGTTGTCAGGCTGAGGTAGCAGAAGAGTTTGCTATGAATATTCATGCAGACATACCCCTCCTAAGTCTTTCACAGTTTAATGGAGCTATTCCTCTGCCTTGCTTTGATTAACTGACTTTATTAATGAGTTTTTGCTCATTTTTGTTTAAAATTTCTAAGATAGAGGACACAGAACAACTGACCAAATTGTCATTCCCTGAAGACCAAAATAGCTGTCAATAGGAGCTCAGAGTTCAATAGAAAGGCAGGATTGAACTTTATATTTCCTTGCCTTTTTTTGAGCTGCATTTCCCTCAGAACCACAGAAGAAGGTCTGACTAAGTAAGAGATTTCAGGATTCTTGCTATTTTTGATCTTTTAACAAGTGGTGCAGTCCACCCAGAATGAAGTTCTAAGCTAGTCCTGAGCCAAAGGGTTTCCTTCTATGCTCCACTGCCTCTAGAGAGGGTCCTGCTGGTGTTTCTCCATCCAGAACATTAGCTTCCTCACCTCCTCCCAGTAGGGAAATACTCCTTAATGCTTTGGGCTGACTCTTCCTCCTTATGTTTATATCCTTTATCAGCTGCAGGCACTCACCTGCAGACATGAAGCAACTCTCTCAGTTAGCAGCTGCCTTGGAAGTTTACAAAACTGGTTTATTAGGCACAGGCTCTCCCCATATTAGCAACAGTGCTAATGCTGTAAGGTGAAGGAAGAGGAGGAAAAATAGAAAATCAAATTCCAAGTTAACAAAGGTGCTATTGGCTTAAGAAGATCTTTGGCAGGTTTAATGCGAGATCTTGCCAGGACTTTGCAGAAGCGAGGAGAGAGAACTAAAGATACATAGTTGGATGTAATCTATGTGTTTAAACAGTAAAAACTAGTTCAGTCTGTGGTCATAAGGATGATTTACAAGGTGTTCTTCCAACTAGTCAGAGTTTCTTTAAGGAGGTGTGTCTGCTCTTTCTACAATGTGTGAGGAAAATTAGCGCTGTAGAACAGAACCTGTAAAGCAAAACCAAGAGCTGTCTAAGTAGCAATAGAGACATACAGAGCTTTAGATCTACTTCCCTCCAGGCAGTGTTACTTTGGGCTGACTAGAGATGCCTTCACACCTGCGAGTCTCCTCCTGGAGTAAGCTTCCATAGAAGCCAGGACAGCTTGTTCTCAAGAGAATGAGCAGGTATCGTCTCCTTTTGTGGAACTGCCAAAAAATCAGTCACTCAGAAGCAGTGGTGGCACCAATTCTTTCTTCTGGCTTTGTTTGCTTCTTCAGGTACTCCAGGTTCCAGTGAGATGCAGGACAATTGCAGATAGAGAGGTTTCAGCTGAAGTGGGAATTTTGATGAAATTTAGACTCCTAAATTCATAGCTGTTGTCCTGAAAACCTCTGGCTTATCTGTTACATATTATGAGTAGAAAATGTGATCAGAGTCTATGTTTTGGGTCAGTATACAGAAATATGTATAGTATAGAAATGGAGAAAATTAATAAGAGTTTGCCTACAGTGTTCTTTAATGAGCATAATTAAAATGTGGTAATTTTATTCCTTGGTATTGTCAAAATCCAAAGAAATTTCCATTTGTGTGTTTTGTGACCATCTAGTCCCTGAATCAAGGGCACAAATCAGGGGTTTGAACCTGGACTTCTTCCTTCCCTCTCTCCCAGACATCCTATGTTACAGTTGTAAAGGAGGCAGTTGAAGTCTTCAAATGAAAGTATTTTTCTTGTGTGCATTTTGACTACAGAAAACAACTGTTTTCCAGATAATAAAACTGAAACCTTGTGAGACCAAGGTGTCAAAAGAAGAGTTGTTAGAACAAGCTGCTATAATTAAGTAATAGCACATTTAAAAGAAAACTTGGCTGTTGCTCCACCAAGTATTTTGTGGAAACACAAGAGCAAAATGGTTATGTTGCTAACAAAATACACAGCATTGTTTTAGCAGCAGACCTTAGGGTAGCAAATTTCAGTCCTATCTCTAACAGAGGCTCCATGGTAACTGCAAAAATCATAAACAGGTTTGTCTACTGTCACTATTGAGTAAGAGGATGAAACGATAATTAAAGCAAGTTATTAGAAACAATAAGAACATGAAGAGGTGTAATACTCACAAATCAACATTGACTCTGTAAAAGAAAGCTGACTATTAGACATGCTAGCAAGGCAATGTCTAAGGCAAAATAGCCTGAAACAATTTATTTGGACTTTTAGAAACTACTTTTGCAGAATTCCTGAAATGGGGGTTGTTAAGGAAATTAAGTAATCATGAGGTGAGGGAATTATGATTAGGGAACAAGGAGCCATAGAAAAGCAAGGACTATAAATAAATACCCAGGTACCATGCTGGCAAAAGGCCAGCCAAGTGATGACTGCAGAGCTGCACTGTGAATGCTGTCAGATACATTTCAAATGATGGAAGAGCTCACCTGAAGCCCAATAGAGTGTGAAAAACACTTAACAAAGGGACCTAACAAAACTAGGTAAACTGGCAATGGGATGATAGATGAAATATGTCAACAAAACAGTATCATGGATAACATTGCTAGTTTAAAAATATTTTCTTTTTTTTTTTTTTTTTTAAACTCCAAAACTTAGGGATGGAAAGGGCCTTGAAAAAAAATTCACCAAGGTGTTCTTTATCTACAGTGATAGTCAAAATGTGACTGGATGTCTACACAAGAATAAAAGTAGTAATAAAATTAATACTACATTGTATGTATAACGTACTTTATTACACATATGTAAGGTTTCTTAAGTTGTGTGTGGGCACATGGGTGGGAGTGCAGACATATATGCACTGGCATAGAATATTCCCTATCTACAGACATGAGTTTTAGAAGCCATAGTATTTAATACAATAGTCCTGTGATTCAGATATTCTGTGCAGTTTGTGGTGTTACACCTCTGAAGTGCTAATGCTTCAGATATTCTGCATGTACACATATGCTCACAGAAACACATACAGGCAAATTTATGATAGATGCATAGAAATATTTCACTGCCTTTTACAACATTTTGCCCGTTTATGGACTCCTTACAGAAATGATTATAAGCAATGAAATTTTTTCATAGGAATATAAGCTGAATAGACAAGGACACCTTGTTTCTTAAAGGAGTTGAAGAGGTGCACAAAGAATATGTGAAATCATGGTATGGAGGAAGGCAGTCAGGTGGTGTGTTTAAGGAGATATTTGATGCACCTGAAACACAAAACCCCTGAAACATACAGAGGGACTCTTACATTTATCACGGGAAGAATACATTTACTGCTATACTGCCATATGATAACCACTGAGCTCAGGAGTTTAGCAAGATTCTCCAAGCAGTTAGATCATTTTATCAATGAGAAAAACATGGAGCCATCAAGTAAAAAAGACATTAATGAGCACACATGGGGGCAATGAGGCTTAAAATTATATTTTCTGTAGCAGCAGGGCTTTCTATGGGGTTTTTGAAGTGATTTGAGGCACCTGGAAATACAGGTAAGCATTGGATTGGTGGATAACAGTGTGATCTGGCAATGTAGTTAGGAATGATGGACTAAATTCAGGGTAAGTAGGAATTCTAAGTGCTTAAAACTGAAAATCGTTCAATCTGATCAGAGGTAAGTACATATCCATTTTGTATTCCTGAAATAAGTGTTGAGTTATATGATTTCTTTCAATTCAATTTTTTATTTAGTTTGTTCAATTGTTTAAGCTCAATTTTATTACTCAAATAAAATCACAGTGAAGTGAAATATTAAGCATAGAATGTTAGGCTGAAGTGCAAACCTACAAAGGCCATTTAAGTATCATATTTGCTGGTAATGCTATGCCAGGAACAGAATTTTTCCCTAGAAATTTCTGCCCCAGATAAATAGAAAAGTAATGTCTCTATTGTGACATATAGTTATTTGTCACACCAGTTTTGAAAACAATTGTAACTAAGTCTGCAAGTGTTAAAAGTGGGCATTCACTTATTTATAACATTTAGGTATGAAATAAATCTCTTTAAGCATCTAACATGTTCAAGAACTGCAGCTGCAAAAATGGAGGGAAGTTCTCTAGCTAGACAGGCCTTTGTAAGTAATTATTTTTTTTCTGGTTTCACGTGTACACTGTAAGCCTAGCTGGCTGACTTATGCTGAGCAGAGGTAACCATCCCTGTCTTATTAAGTGACTAGATGCTCCTCTGTCTGGTCAGCGTGATGACTGACAGTGCCTGATTCCTCCTATGTGGGAAGTTCTTAGGATAAGTAAGCCTGGCAGTGACAGCTTTCATTCTGTTACTGTGGGCTGATGGTGAGGGAAACACTTGGGAGAGGGCTTGGTGGCATTGCTCCAATTGCCTACCTTTGTGTGTTGGAGTTGTTGGCTTTTCTTCCCCCTTCCACTATTGAACTTGCTGGGCAATTTTATCTGTAGCTGCCTAAAGGGGCGGGAGCCAGAGCTGGTGGAAATCAGTGGCCTAGTAGAGGAGAAAAAGCTTCCAAGTATCTTAACTTGACAAAAAAACTTTGTGTTTCTGTTTTGGGGTTTGGTTTGGTTTATTTATTTTTTTTTCCCATTTCAGTAGGAAATAGGCAATCCTCTCAAGGAAAACTAAAATTGGAGCTTAAGTTTAGACACCAAAGTCAAACAGCTACACTTCCCACATCCTTGGGAATACAGGCTGCATTTGCTTACTGCTCGTGGGACTGGAGATTGCCCCAGAGGAGGAGCAGGGTAAGCTCAGCCAGTGTGATACATACAAAACAGCACACTGATTTCTCTTTGTCCTCTTTGTCTTCGGTATTTTGGGTTATAGCAATAAGGTGCAAGAAGTTCAAAAAGAATGTCTGTAAAACCTGTTGCCAGATAGATGAAATCAGTCATTCCATGGCTGCTCTGTACAGGTACAGGATGGCACTGAAGTGAGAACTATGTTAATTTGCTTTTTATTTGTGTGAAGACTACTTTATATTCACTACAGGGTCCTTAATATTGTGTTATTTCAGCTTTCTGCCTTTGAATATATATCTTACTATTGCCTTATAATTTTGTTTCTATGTCTGAAAGTATGCTAATTGGTATGCTATTTGCCTTTTTGGTTGCTGTTTTGATTGAGAATCAGCAGTAGAGATCTGCATTTACAGACTGAAAGTGAGTTATAACTCTCTCTTACTGTAAAATTTAGTTTTACCCTATTTTTCCTCCCAGCAGCAGTAAGCTCTTGAAAATGGCTCTTGTTCACCATGAAAATAACATGCTGCTTACACTGGAGTTATTCATCACAGGCTATCATTTTAAATATTATTTAGAAGGTGAGCCAGGTGGTTCTGTTTCATGTAGGCATTCAGATTTTTCCCCCTCTTACGAGTAAATAGTCAGTTTCAGGAAAACATTCTGAATTGTTAATACCAGGTGTGCCAGACTCAGAGAGGCTGAGCAAGCTGGGTAGGCAGCAGAAGAGATTGCTCTCCTCCTTACTCTTGCATCAGAACCCATTCCAAAGAGAGAGCAGCTTTCTGGCAGCCCAGCCCATGTGTCCACGGAGAGCTGTCTAGAGCGTTTGACCTTCTTTCTTTCAGAAGTGTGCTTAGGGCAAACAAAACAAGGGTCATCTAGAATATTTGCAGGTCTGGTGACATTGATTTCTTCTTCAGCGGATGTGAGCTCTGCTGGGGCTGATATCTGGGGTTGCTATCCTTCTGGTGTTAGTACTGGAAGCAGGTGTTACAGAGCCACCCATCAAAAGGCGAAAATACTCATTCTAACTCATTTGGGTCTATGAATGGCAATGGACAACTTGTTCCCTTCTTGCAACTTTCCCCATATTTCTTAATGTGTGTGCTAATTATTAATGTATGCTGCAGTAAATATTATTTACTCTTCTTCTCTCAGGGCAATTTGTAATTCATAGAGGGTTGGGAACAACTGGAAGGCAAGGCAGTGATCCTGAAATTTTCTGAGACTAAAGTCAATGATATTTTTATGGTCATCTAAGTTTCCTGGGAGTATTTTGTGTTACATTAAATGGTTGTTATGCACCAATGAGTATGTCTAATGAATGTAGCCACTTCCCTCTGCTAAATTATGGGGAAAAATTTGAATGTTTAACTTAAATTAACCCTGTGTGAACACTGTAAAGAGTTCTGCGGGGTATAAATTGTGGCTGTGGCTTACCCTACTACTGGGTTATGACTTGTCGGAAGGAGATCAGCCTAAATGAGAATAAATAAATTACTTCTTTCTAATAAGGGAAACTATTTTAATGTAAAATTGATTTAAATGCCCATACCTATGGGCAATTCCTTTCCTGTCAGTATTACCATTGATAAGATATTGAGAGAAATTACTGCATGAATCAGTATAGTAGTGAGAAGAGAGGTAGGGAGGGCACTCTGTGCCAATGGCAAACTGAACCAAGTAGAAGTGTCACCTTGTTTTATTTCAGAGGAGGCTGGATTCCTTGGGAACAGTGACCTGCTCAGGTCCTTTACGAGGCCATCACTTATGTTTGCTTTTTTAATATAATCCTAATTTTCTATAGCCACATGCAGATGTTTTTATTGTTGCCATGAGCTGAGGTAGTCTCTTACAGGCAAAGGAATGTTTTTTTCCTAGGAAAATTCAGCAGATAAGAGGTTTTTAATCATAATATGCAAAATAAGTCAAAAAGAGTAATTTAAAAAAAAGTAGCTTTTGATCCAGTATAGCTTTTTCCCAGGAGCTCTGATCAGATAACTGGTTGCATTAATTGGTACTTGGTGTAGGAAGAGATGCTAAATACTTCTGCCTGTCAATTCACCTAGATGTATAGAATAATCCAAAAAAGCACATGCAGTAACTGACAGCAGTGAATGCTAAAACAGCTGACAATTATGAATAATGCAGTAAGGTAAAAAGGAAATATTGTGGTTGAGAGGTAGTTCAGAGGTTCCTTTACTAGCACCTTCTTTAAATGTAAAGTACTGTTCATAAATGGAACTTTTCCTTTGAGTTTCACTAAATTAGGCAGCAAACTATGAAGGCAAACCTACAAAAGAGTGATATCACATCTGAAATATTTGAAATATAAAAACCTGGGTCTGGGAAGGAAGCTTTACTAAAATTACATGTTTGTAATTGTAAAACAAATATAATTTCTGAGCTGCCTGTATGTATAACAGAGACACATTTTCACAGATTGGGAAATAGAAATGTTAAAAAGATGCCCTTGCACAGACTACTTTTTTTGATCCAAAACCAACTGAGGTCCTGTAGGAGGAGTTCCAGTGACTTCAGTGGATGCTCATGAGGGAATATTTTCATATTCCCTACGTATGTAAAAGCATGTAATTTGATAATGTAGGTGATGCCAGTATTCCCTGACACTTAAATCAACACATTATTCTCTCTAGTTTGATTATTGTTTTGGTAGAATTACTATTCCTGCCTGCACAGATTTCCTTTTCACCTTTGTCAGCTTAATGTAAGACTGCAAGAATAGAGATACTGACTGCTATCAATTGTTCCCTAGCAATGACCAGAAGCAGAAAAGTAAGAGTAGAAAATAAAAGTATTTCAAGGTAATTGTGCTACTTCCCCAAGGTGGTCTCCTAGCCTCCAGCAATTCACAGCTCAGAGACTGAGCTCAGAAGTGGTGACCCTGGATTCAGATGCTCCCAATGAATGTCTCTTCTGTAACTTTCCCATCTGTATCAGGAGTCACTGCCACCCCCTGTCAGAATGACCGCAACAGTTTGCTGTGAAAACTGTCCTTTTGACCTGTCTGGTGTGACGTTGTGTGATTGGTGTTTTTTTTTTTTTTCCCCAGTCCGTGTGGAGACATTTCTTATCCAGTGAAACTATTGATGCCTGAAGGTGCCTAGGAAGTGGTTGAAAGCCTAGTGAGACCTACTGGGGTGCTGTCTGACTCTTTCACGTGTTTGTGAGGCAAGATTTCCTTCACAAAGTCCATGCTAACTCCCCCTTGATGGCCCCAAATTATCCATGTCTCCCATTTGTTTCTTTATTATAAGAAGATAGACAGTTTCACTAGACAAGCAGATTAGGTTTTGCTTTTTTTTTGTTTTTCCTCTGGGTGCCTTGATCTACAAAACTGGGTTTTGTTTCCTTTTTTTTTTTTTTTTTTTTAATTTAAATAGATGATACCTTTGCCACGCTCCAGTCCAGAAGGTCATTAAGGAAATATGTTGGACTGCAACAGAATAAAATAACCATTTCCCAGAATGTAGTCTTTGCTGTATGAGAAAAGGAGAAGTGTCAGACTGCCGTGTCCTGCCTGCTATAGGAAGCTGATGAATACGTAAATCGATTTTTAACAAGGAGAGATAAGCATACAGAAAAGTGAACCGAGCATTGTAGCATGCACCAAGGCTCTGTGATACAGCAGCATTCAGAAAGAGCAGCCCTCAGGAATGACCTGGGGTTTGATATTTACACACACAGATTGTGCCTAGAGTTCTTGCACTGTTCTCCAGAGCTGTGTCTATAAAAGATGCCATATAAAAGATGACCTGGTTTCAAACCAAGTCCAAGCAACAGGGATGGGGTTTATGTGGATTCTGTGTAGCAGCAGCCTCTTGCAGATCAGGGCTGTCTTGCAGACAGCTGTTTGGAGAAATCTGTACCGGAACCAAGGGCTTAAAGAACAATTAAGCTGTGTGGACAATCAATAATCAAGCTTGGCCTTGTTTTATTTAGGGGTATAGAGGCACTCAGTGTGATCCTTCTAATAAACAGGGACAGCTTGTAAAAGGATAAGAGAAGCAGAGTGATTTCTGAGTAAATAATCTGATCTAGGGAATGATGTAAACGACTAGCAGAGACACTTTTGTGCAGCGTGAAATCATTAATGTTATGTAAGAGCTGCAAGCATTCATGAAGGCTGGTGCACTTGTATCGGAACACGGATCATGCTCTTACTGACATTTAGTGTCCTTTTATTCCTGGATCTGGGGTCACTTGGGGAGCTCCATCCAAGTAAATTGTATTTAGACTGTAATATTTTTATGTTAACTGAGCTGAAAAAGACTCTCTTGATGATCTTCTTAATGAGAAAAACAGACAAATCTGAATTTTGGAGGGAACGGCTACACATGTGTTTTTGACCTGATTTCATGTCATGAAGTTGGATCTAAAATGTGACCTAAGTAAAAATGAAATAAAAATGGGTGGGAGTGTTTTTGCTTAATTCACTGGTCTGAAAAGCAGGTGTTTGTTTTGGTGTCTGAGAGCTGTAAATACAAGCAGTGCAAAGGAGGAAGATAGTGATGGTGTTGATGGTTTGAGTGCCTTTCAGGCCAGCACTCCAGATGCTGAAATAAACTGTATTTAACATTAACTGCTTTTCAGGCTGAGATCTATTTCCATAGGTTTTTTTTTTTTCTTGAAGGTTAATTAACAAAGTTGTTTTCATAATACAGTTCCTATTTCCCGACACAAAATCTTCACTTTTCCTGGTCTAAATGGTAAGCATAAGTTAATTAATACAAGCAAATTTGCTCATAAAGTATAGCTTTCAAAAGCATAGTAGACATGCCTTGTTAACCAAATGAAGAATTTCAGAGATATAAAAGAACATGATTGACACATAATGTGCAGTCAAGGGAAATACTATCCTGAGAAGCTTTCAACAATGTGACACCAAATGCTGCATTATGCAAAGTTCAAGGAACAGAATTAATGGGCTTCATTAGAAGAATCCAAAGCACATTGATCCATCACAGACAAAAACTCAGCTGAACACTTCCTAGAAAAATGGGGGTTATTTCATTTCTTTTCTAGTACCAAAACACTTTGTCTTTTTGGCCTCAGGGTGCAGTCTCCACAATATAAGAGAAAGAAGGTGTTACCTTAAAAAAAGCTGTGATTCACACAACCCAGGACACCATAGGGCTCACATAATAGTTTGGGTTGCAAGGAACCATTAAAGGTCCTAAATCGATTTTGGATCTTGCCCTCCCTTACAACCTCCCCAAAGACATTTTCTCCACGTCACACTCCCAGTGCACCGTGGCAGGACACAGCTCACTGCCCTGAAGCAGAAGAGCTGGGCACGGAACTGAGCTAGAGAAAGGTGCTCTGTATGTGATTAGAAATCAATATCCTTTTGATAATGGCAGTCAATATTTTTACTTGTGTGCATTTTTTATCCCCTCAGCATTTCAGTAACTGTGCATGTTTTGACTCTTCCCTATGTACTTCAGTCTTTTTTGGGGAACCCTTAAGTCATAGTATCATAGAATGCTTTATGTTGGAAAAGTCCTTCAAGATCATTGAGTCAAATCAAGTCTGAGTGCGTCAGGGATGTTTTCTGCACATACAATCTTTTCTGAACACAACGGAGTGAAAACTCTGTAAACCAAAGGGAATACAGCCTGACACAACACACAGAGCAATGTTTATCTCAATGAAATTTTCAATCAATGGAACTACACTTTGAATTGAGGGAGACAGAGAAGCCGTTATTTTGGATAGCTACAAATTTAGGCAAATAGAAACGGTAAATACTCTTCTGCAGATTCAGACATCTTCAAGAGACAGGCTAAGATTGTTTTCGTGAATATTCCATTTAAATCAGTTGCAGTGGTTAGCTGCAAAGTACCTCTTGGGTACTTTGATTTTATTTGTTTCAGAACACAAATCAGGTATATTTAGCTAATCCTCTAAATTCCCCTGTATTATCTTCTTATATTAGCCTCTCTGAAATGCACTTTTACTGTTATATTTTAAAGAGGATTAATATTCCTCAATATAAATCACAATAGTCTCTTTAGTTATGCTGCATCTTAAGGTTTACAGAGTTTAAAGTATTTAAATGTCAATTTATGTTGCCTAAATTATTCTGTTGGAGTTGCTGAGAGAGTAAGGCTATCATTAGAAATATTTTACTGCTTGATGCATCAGATAAAGATCTCATTGAAGACCTGGTTCTTTCTTGATTATTGTCCAACATGTCAACCAGTCCTTATCTTTTCCTTAAAAGTTTGAGAACAACTACTGATGGATGTAAAATAATAAAAGATTATTAAGTTGTTATAAAAAATATTTGATAATAAGCCCCAGCAGATGCATCGCATCCTCCATATGTCACTGATACCTGGAAATGCTAGCAAGTCCTATGCTACCTCCTAAGAACCTGAACACAAGCTGTCACTTGAGCATATCTGGAATTCTTAGATTTTTTTTTCCTCCATGCTGTCATTTACTACAGATGTTTATTAATTTTTTTCTCATCTGATGTGAAATACATGGGACACTTTCACATTCAGGAAAGACTCTTGTGTGACTCTGCAGAAGTTATCGTCCTTTGTAAAGTGCAGTTGGGGTTGATCTGTGAAACTCTCAGCAGAGGTCTCCTCTCTCCCACATGTGCCCTGTTTACTCTGAATCCCAACTTACAGTCAGCATGAACTACAGAGGCTGGGCACAGAAAACACCAGGAGACCAGTAAGCCGGCATTGCCTGGGGCAAAATGAGGACATGCATGTTTTCCTTTGGATGGAGATTTTAAAGTCATTGCAAGTGGCTTACGTATAATTCCTTGGATTTATTTAAAAAGTTGGTTTTAATAGGTGGGTGGGGTTACAGTAAGAATGAGGAATCTAGTCACAGTTTAGCCACTGATCTTCTGGATGATCCTCTAATAGTCACATGCCAGGAGTTTCAGAAAGTGCCTAGAATTTGGGGTGTCCCAGTTTAAAGTCCCACTTCTGGGTTTTTTTTTGTTTGTTTGTCTGTTTGTTTTTTAATTTACATTTTATTTATTTAGGAGGAACATTCAAAAATTATACCTGTTTTTTTCTTCTTTTTTTTTTTTTTCTTTTTTTTTTTTAGGTGGAAACACAAACTGATGCCTTTGAAACAATCTGAGTGCATCTTAGCCCAGACTCTTGGTGAAAGAAAGTATTTTTAGAAATTCCCTTTTTGTTGTTTTCTTATCCATATTATGGACACAGCAATGTTAATAATTTAAAGATTTTGCATCTCTATTAAGCACATTTAGCTCTGCTTCATCTGAAATTGCTATAGAGCTGTGAAAGCTAGAAATCAGGCATGCCTATCTTTTGAGCCTACAGTCAAGTGTTTGTACATCAATTTGCATTTTGAACCCATGCATGTTTCAAACTGGTTAGCAGTGCACTGAAAGTGGAGGCAGATATGAGATGTGTCTTAAGGACAGCTTCTCAGTGTGCCAGTTGAGTGCTCTTCCAAAGAGATTGCTCATGAGTACTCATTTGACTAGTTTGCTGGCAGGAGAAGGAGAAAGGAAGAACATCACAAACCTTTCATCTCACGTGCTGGGGTTGGCTTGTGCTGAGAATTCAGACACATGAACATGAAGGAAAGAAAGGGCAATGTAATCATTACACCTGTGACTCACTGCCAGCTTCACGTTCCTACCAGCTTTCCAAGGGAAATTGTTCACTTCTGACCATGACAGCACAGCTGGGCCAGGGTTCTGTAGCAGTAATTCCTGAGGGCGTGTCATGCTCACGAGGGCATGAACTGCAGCAAATGGAAAACTTCATCTCCACTGACCTCTTGGGTGCATCCTGATCTTTGTCATTAAAGAAACTTTGGTAGAAAGTTCAGTCAAAGAGGCAGTGCCTATATTTTTATTTCAAGGTGCAATAGAGAAAAGGAGAACACTTCAGCAAGATCTTCATGTAGGATTATTTCTTGTAGCCAGCTCAGCTTTGAATTAGCCATATAGATTTATATTCCTTGTGAATAATTGCAGTATAAAGAGGGGGGCTTCAGCATTCCATGATGGGTATGTTGATTCCCAAATTCAGAGAACCCTTAGGTCTAGATGGGAATTACCTATTTTGGCAGGAAAGACTTAACTCAAAAGGCCTGTGAAGGCAGCCATGTACTAATGAAAAGTAGGAACCTAAGACTGGGATTTGTTGTTTGAAGTAAAATTTAGAAATTACTGAGGAATGGAGGGTATTTGGGATCCTTGGTGGAACGTGGAGGAAAACAGAGGCATCTGAGGGCAAAAGCAAGGAGCCCAAATGATCTCACAGGTATGTAACTTCCCATGATAGGTGTTTTATACTTCCTTGTAATGTCACTTACTACTCATGAGATACTCCGGATCAGCATCTCTGTTGACTAGAAAAGCAAATCTGCCCTGGCTCTGAGACTTTCTAGCAGTCCCTTCAGTAGGACTGATTATGTTTTATTCAGATTCCAATTTAATGCAATTCATGTGTGAGTATGTTTGTGTAAGGATGTAAAATCAGACACAAATTACTAAGTTCACTTGGTCTCCACCATAGAAGAAGGTACGTGAAAAGGCATGAGGAAAAAAGGAGTCGTAGTTATAGTACAACATTGCAACATTGTATAAAGTAATGAAATAGAACAACTAACAGTTTTTGAGGGATTTTTTTTGAATGTGACAAGCAGAAACCAGAAAGGAATTGATGTGAGTTAATTGAACTAAAATGTGTCTTACAGAAGGCAGCAACATCCTATTTTTGTTACTATAACTCTTGATATTTAAATATACGATCCTTATCTGAAAGCTTTGATTAGCCTTTAAACAAAACTAAATTTTGCTTTAGTCAAATTTATAGCATTAACTGCTTATTTCACAGTTAGTTTGTTTGTGGTATATTACCAGTATGTTTTTATGTAGTGTGAAAAATGGATAGATTAAATGCTATCTAAATTGATTATTATTTTAGAATTAGTTATTTTATATAAATTATAAAAAATGCATAATTATATTTATGTACAATTATTATATGCTATCTAGATTAATATGGATAGATTAAGTATTATGTAATTTCATCCCTTCTTATAAACAGTGTCCTCAATGGTATGGTTCACTAATTTAATATTTAACATGGGTTAATACAACATCTAATCTGAGTTGTGGGTTTTTTCCCACTCTTCTATTGCTGCCCGGCCCCATATTTAGTGGAATTTCAATATATAACTATGTATTTGATACAGCTCTGTCAATGAAGGCAAAGTCAGGCAATTAGTAAGAAAAGCAATTTGTGGTTATCCGTAGGTGTATGTTTGACACTCTGCATTCATCTTTTACTTGTCTCCAAGAAAATTTTTGTATCTTTATCTTTGCAATGGATAATCTCACTGCATTTGAGGGGCAGACATATAGAATATTAGGAATGCTAGAGATATTTTAGATTCAAGCCTTGTGGGTGAGGACAGATTACATGCATTGCAGCCTTTTTTTCCTGGGAAGTCAGCATAGGCCAGCACAGGTCAGCATAGGTATGATGTTTCCATGGTGACCAAGTTAATTCTTGATTAATTTCATGCAACACCACATGTTACACAGAGTTACACAGGGGTGCAGACTCAGAGCATCATACAACAGAGTCGTACCAAGGGAACTTCTAAGTTGAGGGCAAAACCAGTAGGGAATGATGGTCATTTTCCTCACCAGTGGGGATTGGTGTCCCCTACTCTAGAGGACAGAGCATGATGGCTGCCTGCATTTTTGACAAGTCAACATCTACAAATTGTATACTGGTCTGACCAGTAAGGATTATGTATGTATTTTAAAACAAATGGGACTTACATCCAGCTTAAAAATGTCTTTGTTTTCTTCTGCCCTTCCAGAATCAATGTGTTTATTCAAATATTGATTAAATTGTCTGTTGTCTAAATGAGAGCAAGTTAAGGATGCCTACTAAGGGCAATGAAACCATTGCTCCTTTTCCAAGTAGGAAACAGCTTGCTGTTGTTCACTGCATGCACTTAAATCCATGCCATTGCTTCATGGTTTCATTGAGATAAAGAATCCCACCAGGACTAACTCTTAATGCCTGCTTTGCAGAAGAGGAGTCTGGATCTTGGTTCCACCTTCCATCATGGACCTGCGGTGTCTCCCTTGGAAAGTTTTAAATCACTGCAATGCATTTCCTATATTCCTGTTAACTCCTATTTGGCATAAATTATTTCACCTAAAGCAGATTAGTGGATCACATTACTCTGTGAACAACCAAAGTGGCCAATGATTAAACTCTAGGACACCCTTGTTAGAACAGTTGTTGTTTCTCAATACCCTGCTAGAGGTGAATGAGAGGGGAAACAGGTGTGTATCGGTTGGATTTAGAGGAATTCTTTATAATGAAGCCAAGTGACACAGTAGGTTAAGTACAATTAAATGACATGACACTCTCCCTTTCTCTTAATAAATAATCATTAATAACTGACAATTTAAATGCTGTTGCCTTACAATAGGAGCTAAGATGGTTCAAGCTAGTTGTCATAAGAAGCAACAATTAATTTCCCATTATTTTTTGTTAATTTACATGCAGTTCACATATTTGTGTGATTGCAGGCAGTTAAAAAACATTTAAAACGAGTTCCTTTACTGAGCAAAGGTTTCAATATTTCGGGGTTTTTTTAAGGCACCCTAAAATGGCTATTTCAAGTTTTTTTAAAATTTAGCACCTCTCTCCCACACCCTCCCCCGTTAAATCACTGTTAGACCTTCTATTTATTCTTACAGATTAAAAAATGATTCAGAGTTAGAGTAAGGATGGTGTTATGCTGCTCTTGTTAAAATCTGCTGGACTACAATGTAAACAAATATAATGAAATGACTGCCATAGGTTTCTTCATATTTTTAAAAAAATCTTTTACAAGGAACCACAACTTGCTGAGATGATTGCATTTTTTTAGCAGTCTGTAGAAAACTAAAGTGATGTTTCAGAAGTGCTGATGGAAAATAATATAGGGCTTTGCTTGTCTACTAATTTGTATCCTTGGCTTTTCTCATTCTTCTCCTTATAATTTGCACAGCATGGCAGGTTTTGAGACTTCCATTATAATGCCAATTCTAGTAACAGCTTTCTCTCCTTGACTGGACATAATGCTGGAAAAAGGGAAACAGACTTTTCCTTTAACCTGATGAAAATTAAGGTCCTTCTATTTAGAAAGGAATTATATATACACTAGATTTTTTTATAATTGAGAAAGAGAGACATAGCTCAGACCCATGCATTATTAGGCATATTTAGCTTCAAATAGGCAAGTATTTGTGTATTGCATTTATAAAGTAAAAGACATTCCCCTGGATTATCAGTCTAGCCTCACACAATGGAAGTTACAGCATAGCAGTAAACATGTGCATGAAACACCTTTGGAGAAAATAACCCTTTTACTTGCATCCCTGACAAGACTTCTTGTCAC
>VXBX01005996.1:386509-445374 GCA_013400415.1 Scytalopus superciliaris | reverse complement strand
CAACAGCTCTTTTCCCCCCCCCCCCCCCCCCTTTTTTTTTTTTATTTCAAACTGCTACTGTATTTCCAGCAAGCCCACGAAAGGAGTTAATAGAAATTATTCAAAGAAAGCAGGCATAACCATACCTTTCCCCTGAAAATGCAGAGCAAATCCAAAGTAATTATGCCAAGAATAAAACCAAAGCATTGATATTTAGCTTAATTTGTACCTTTTTAGGTGAATGGTGGAAAGTGAAGATCTCAGGTACAACATGGACCCTTTGGACTGAAGAGTCATTGGTCTGTTATTTTATAAATGTCAGGCTGGCTCTTTTAACACCCTTATTGATCAACATGTTAACATGCATTACAGCCTTTCAGTATTTAAAGGGAGACTACAAGAAAGACAGGAACAGATGTTTTAGTGCGTCCTGTTGCAATAGGACAAGGGGTAATGGTTTTAAACTAAAGGAGGGTAAATTTAGTTTGGATATAAGGAAGAAACACTGGAAGGGATTGCCCAGAGAGATGGTAGATGCCCCATCCCTGGAAGCATTCATGGTCGTGTTGGATGGGCCTCTGCCTCTGAGCAAACTGAAGGCATCCCTGCTCATTGCAGGGGGGTTGGACTAGATGACCTTGAAAGGACTCTTCCAACACAAACTATTCTGTGTTTCTATGATCTCTGTGTTGTCCAGTGAAAACATACAAGAAACAACAGGATGTGGCTGCCAACATCAGTAAGTCATGTGTGGTCTTCAGCATATAAACTATAGGCTTCTCACTCCTGGAACAGTGGCTATTCCAGAGGTGGTTTTTTGCAGTAGAGGTAATGGTTGCAAAATCTGAGGCTGTGATGACACAGCCACCCACCACAAGTTGGTGTTGAGCGAATGTTGAGCGAACACCAGACTTCAAGGTGCACACTCTGCAAGTTCAGCATCGGTTTAGATTTAAGACAGGACAGCTGCAACAGGGTCTCTTGTAGCAAGCCCTTGCATACGTAGCATTTGAGCTTGGCTAAGGATAAAAATTAATCTCAGTATTTGTGGAGAGCAGAAGAAAATTTTTGGCAAGAACAGACCAAGATGGGGATTTTCCATCTACACATGCACACACACAAATACATAAAAAAAAAGGTGAATAATAAAATTATGAATCTAGCAGGAAGAAATTCTGCCTCTGAAATAAGATTAGAACTGTTTGTAAAAGCAGTGGAATCACCTCCTGCTTATGTTTACCTCTGTTTTGTTTCTACCTCTGTTTTAGAGTTTGCAAAGCCCTAAATTAATTATACTTTACTTTATTGTTTATACAATGTTTACACATTGTTTACACTTGTTTCAGCTGAGTCAGAATAGTCTCAAAGTAGTCTTGAAGGCAAAGCTTGCCATACTGGTGTTCAGCAAGTGCTGCCATATCTTTTTGCCATCTTAATGCAAAGATTGAACTTCACCCAACCTGTCAGACCGGCTTTATTCTCTTTGCTTGGTTACAGCCAGTACTGCTTTACTGAGCTTTTAGGGAATAAAACAATCCAGACTTTTCCTTTGGCAGCTGTCAGCTATGCCCAGAAAATTCACAAGTGTTCCATGTATAATGCTGGGGATTGAGGAGTGCCACCTACTGGCACTTCTTCCTCCCAGTTGCACCGATATGAGTACCCTGCAAGAAAGAGGCAATCTTGTGGCAAAGCTTAATTATCACATTTCTAAAAATGGTTACAAGGTATCTATAGTACCCAATTATTCCCACATGCTGCACTTTTTTTTTTTTTCATCTCTTCTTTAGACCTTTTGACCTTCTTCTCCTCCAGGAAATTTTATAATCAACTTCCCAATGTGCATGACAAGTCTATTATTAAATAGACACTAATCAAATTACAAATTATGAAAAGATCATATTATGTTATATTAGAGGTTTCTAATGGAAATTAAAGCTACAACATAAAGCCAATAAAGGTCAGTTGACATACAGAGTATGACAATTAAAACTGTAATCAATCAGGAACTGTTACCACTTGCAGATCCACTGCAATGAGTCCTACATATCTATGCAATGTTCCAGATTGATTTTTCCCTTTTTCACACCAAACAGGCCACTAGAATATTCCATACACCCCCTGACATTTTGCAGAGCAGTTTCTGCTACCAGTTCTTTTATGTTTTTAACAGGTCGTTCAATGTTTTTTTGAATCTGGAAGACTTCTTTGGCCCATGGTATTTCAGTTCAGAGCATGTGCTTACTTTGCAACACAGTAATCATCCACTTTGTCCTATACTTGGGACTGAGTGCACCCTCAGTTGGTTTGCAGATGACACTAAGCTGAATGGTGAAGTTGACATGCCTGAAGGACAGGATTTAGGACATCCTGTGGGATCTTGACAGGCTTGAGGAGTGGGTCCACGGGAACTTTATGCAGTTCAACAAGGCCAAGTGCAAGATCCTGCAACTGCATTGGGGAATGCCCAGTATCGATACAGGCTAGGGGATGAAAGAATTGGTAAAGGCCCCATTGAGAAGGACTTAAGGGGACTGGCAAATGAAAAATTGGACATGAGCTGGCAATGTGCACCTGCAGCCCAAAAATTCAACCAGATTCTGAGCTGCATCAAAAGCAGTGTGGCCAGCAGGTCAAAGGAGGTGGTTCTGTTCCTGTACTCCACTCTTATGGGATCCCACCTGGGGTACTGTGTCCAGCCCTGGGGTCCCCAACACAGGAAACACATCAATCTGTTGGAGCAGATCCAGAGAAGGACCATGAAGATGAGCATCTGTAAAGAAAGGCTGAGAGAGTTGGGGTTGTTCAACTTGGAGAAGAGAAGAATCTTGTTGCAGTATTCTAACATATAAAGAGGGGTAAGAAAAATAGAGTCTTTCTACTGGGGCCTGTAGTGACAGGACAAGGGGCAATGGTTTTAAACTGAAAGAGGGTAGGTTTAGAAAAGTTGTGCCCAGAAAAACTGTGGATGTCCCACCACTGGAAGTGTTCCAGACCAGGGAGAATGGCACTTAGAGCAATCTAGTGAAAGATGTCTGTGTCCATGGCAGGGAGGTGGACTAAATGATCTTTGAAGGTCCTTTCCAATGCAAACTATTCTATGTTTCCACGATTCTATACTTTCTGCATGTATTTGTACCTGTCACTAAGGAGTATGTATCATTTTGTTGTCTACCTAGCTAAATCAAAAGCATTCTTGAACTGCTGCACAGTTATCTGAAAATTATCTGAAAGACAAAAACCCCTTTTGGTTCCATGAATATTGAAGGTTAACATAGTAAGGAACACAGTTAAAGACTTAAAAGATTAAAAGATGCATAAGGTAACCATGCCATCATTATAAACAAATGCTTTATTACTGATATTCTAAAAAGCATTGATTATGTTAAAAGAAGAAAACATTTTTTCAAAACTTGGGAAGTCTTTCTCAGCTGTGCATTACTCTGTGACTTCATGTCAAAACATGATTAAGATTTATTCTTCAAGACATAATGAGGTGGAATAAGTTTCTTTTACTGTATAGACAGACTCAAATACTTTTAACCTTTCATAAGAAATCATGCTAGCAGTACCTCTGGGACGTTCATAAAGAGTAAATCACTGAGAGAGTGAGTAAATGACATATGAGCAAAGGTTACATTTGAGCTGAAGTTCTAAAACTAATGTAGACTGTGTCTTAGAAAAGGTACACAAAAAAATAATTCTTTCAGCTCAATGCATCTTTATAACTGACACTTCTTGGGTTTTAGTCAACTATGAATGATTCTTTGCACCACAAAGATCTTTTTCATCCTTGAGGATACTTAGGATAGCTTGATCTAAGGCAAGCAGAGAGGATTATGTGGGTCTGCAATCTTTCTGTAAAATGAAGAAAGACAAATTGCAAGCTGCTATTATTTCCTACCTAAGGAGAGACAGGATTATTGCAAAACATACTTTGATTGGGAGAAAGTATAAAAATATAATCACGGAATAAATGTATAATTTAGTAGTATTTGAATTCTTCGTACAGCTCTGTTAACATCTTTCAATAGTGGTCACTCTGCCCACGTGAAGTTTTTAGTGTTTGGGATGAACTTCTTATATCTCCCATTTAAGCAAAACATGAAGCAGGGAGAGGGTCTGTGCTGCAGCACACTGTGGTTGTAGCCCACTTCTACTTTGAAGGAAAACAAAAAAAGAAAAAAAAAAGGAAAAGTAGTGATCTGTTGTCAGGTCTCTGTGAGAGTTTGGTGGGGTACAGTATTCTGGGCACAAGTACATTTGGGCAACCACATTTTGGCCTAAATTCATCCTTGTGGTTTCAGTCAGAATTGATACTGTGCACTTTGAAATTGCTGTGTGATGCTGTTGATTTGCAGAGCTGAGCAGCTGCTCCCTCTCAAGACAAAGGAGGCTGCACTTCAGGACATGTTCAAGTGATTTCTGATTGTAAAGCATTTTGGGATCCTTCAGACTAAAAGGCATTCTTACCACTTCTGCAGCTTCTGGTGTATAGGGAACAGAAAAAGTGTTCCCTTGGGCTGGTGCAGAAGAACTTTGACTTGAAATAGAACGTCAGTAGTTCTGGAGGTCTTTTATTCTTCATCAGTTTAATCTGTAGGCTGCAATAGCCAGAGTTTAAACATAATTCTCGTTAGGGCATGCTCCTAGTGTAATTAGTGACAAAACCTGACTAATGAGTAGGATAAGGCTTTAGGGATCGTCATGCAGCAAAACTTCTCAGCCTAATGAATTGATTTCCATTAAATTTTCTATAAATATAATATCATTAATAATGAATTGGTTCATTGTAAGGATACCAGTAGACACTAGAAATGAGCAGATGTTACTATTCTGCTTCAGAGGCAAGTATGAAGTGTTGTTTCCCCAGTAAGTTCTTTAATGATATTGGCAGAATTTGTAATGATCAATGTAGTACTGTCTGGGACAGATATATCTGTGATGTCTCCAGGTCCAGTTAAAGCAAAGGCCCTGTAAACTGAGTGCCTGGTCACTTGTCCCACAGAAGAAACAGCTTAAGGACCCTAAACTATTCTTGCAGGTACTGTCTCTTAATCTTCCTGAAAATTATCCCTGCATAGGTGAGGGATGAAGAGGTCATCAAAAGCACCAGCAATATTCAAAAAGTCTGTTGATTAAAAGTATTTATTTGATGAGAAGGCTGGAGCTGTCACCAAGCATGTAATTTCAACACTCCCATTTCCCTGTAGACTCCATTTCTCCACACTGGGAAAGAGATTCCTAAAATGCTACACTGCCATTGGTGGCATTCCCTTTTGTGAATGGAACATCCATACTGCAGTGCTTGTTCTTTAGACATTGTGATTTTTCATTCCTCATTTTTCAAATTCAGAAGCCTGCAGATGTCTTTATTTGTGTTCAGACTTCTAATTAGGAATAGCAAAGACCCCCAAACAATTGGATGGGAAAAAGTCAAAATTACCATTTTGATTCTCATACATATTCTGTGAGCAGCTCCCAAAACATATTCATCATGTATTCTCTTGCATATGTGCTATGTTTGAAAAACTCAGAAAGTTCAAAGGGCTGGAGCTTCCTATTCTTAACAGACATGACAGAAACTTCGTTCTACATTTGCATAGCCTAAGGAATGCTCTGGTTACAGATGAGGAAGGATAATTGCAAGTGGCTCTTATGAACTTTGTTTTCCAGATTAGCTGCAAACTAAAGATACTTTACATACGTGCAGACATAAAAGTGTTTGCGTATAAGCTTATTTTACAGGAATCAGGAGCTAGTGCTGTGCTATCACAGCATAACACACCCCTTGCCACAGCAGTCCAGTAATGCTCTGTTGACTTCCTCCTTCATTACAACACTCAATATAAATGCCCTTAGAATTACATATCCATATTTCTGATAACAAAATCCACATCTTCAAGCCCAAATACATGTTGAAAGTACTAATTCTCTAAATTGCAGAAAAATCCACAAACCCAGTGAATACTGCTGCATACAGTAAGTGACTAATATTCATTAAAATTAGAACACCTCATTCAGATGTTTGAAAAATAACCTAAATATCTAGTATCTAAGCAGATTTGTTCAAAAATGCTGGTCATTAAAATGTGTCTCTTTGTAGGCATTTTAGGGGAAAAAAATGTGGATTTGATTTTTCAAACATGACTTCCAGTTGAACCTATCTAAGCCGAGTTTGCAGTTTTGCCCCAGAAAGAAAACATACAAAAATTTAGCAAAGGTGAAAAAATATGCCTTCAAATATAGAAGTTCAATTAAATTCCCTGGGTTCCAGTTGCTTTTAGCAACAGAGAAGAATAAGGAAGAAAAATAGATTGATTTTCATGTATTTATTTAGATTCAGAGAAGAAAAAAGAGACATCCATCCAAGGCTCTGCATTTCTACTATCATAAACCACACAATAAACACATTCTGACCACATTAAATAATCACTTCAACAGGAACTAAGCTAGCCAGCCAGCTACTTACAGGGAGTCCTGGGGGACAGATGAAGGAAAAATAAGTACCTGTGAATACTCCAAAAACCAGTAAATCTCCACTTTCCTGTAGCATAGCACTCCTGCTTCTAGGCAACAGGAAGGGCAAAACGCTCAGTCAACCTTACAAACTCATTATGATTCAAGACGGAATATTCCCTGCCCTGATTACTTTTCCAAGTGTTATTTCGTTACAATGTTAAGTGGACAGTGATATTTTGGGTGGCAAACAGAACTTTAAAAAGTGGAAGGGATAAGAGAGCCTGGCTGAGGGTGCTAACAGAGTCTGATCAAAGGTGGGGGTTGTGTGGACTAATTTAGATGTGGGGAAAAGCCAGCATGCCGGAGTGAGGATGTTTAGCAGACATCTGCTTCAGGACCCAAGGAGAGTATGCGCACAAGCAACGGGCTACATTTGTTACTCACTTCTTGCATATGTGGGTAGATTTTCAGGTATTATGTCATGTACTGAATGCATTCATAATACCATACATAATAAAGCAAAGGAAATATTTAGCTTACCAAAACATGCTAATGACCTAAGGGTACAATACCATGTGTCTAGAACTAATTAGTGCTGAATGCTGCCGCAGGAAGGCACAAATGCCACGCATGGTCAAGTATGCAACTCTGCACTGCAGGGCAAAACTCTGCCTGGTCACAGAGGATGATCAATACATGTTCAAAGCATTGAGACTACAATGTTTTGTGTGGCTACAAAATACATCTTCACATTCTTCAGTTGTTTTGCTACTGAATTTGCCATACTGAGGTTACTAGTGACAGGGAAATGCTCCTTTGGTCTTCTGTGCAACAAAACCACAAATGTATATATAGATTTCCTTTTTCTTTCTGGTCACAGTATTTTGAAGTTTAAGATATTTATAAATAAACCTCTTAGTTTGGAAAGAAATTATTACAGCTATAGGAAGAATTGTGAGACTTATGAAGGAATTCTTCAAAGGTTCTATATAAACAAAAAAAAATATTTTCATTTATTTCTCTTTGCTTTTGTACGTTTTATGAGAAACTGATAGGTTTCATTATGGGAAGCAGTTTTTGGATGTTAATTCTCTGCTCATCTGTCTCCCCAAGCCCTTCAGATATTAATTAAACTTTTATAGCCATTCAAACTAACATCTAAACATTCCAACTCAGAGCGGCTTAAGTACAGCCTCAGGCTATATCTGGCCCAAATCCACCAGAATGGCTCAATGCCCAATCCTCTGTTCCAGCTATTGACTGTTCTTGACCCCTTTTTCCTTAACTTTTATCATCTATTATCTTAAGGGGGTTTATTTTACCCTGATTCAATTTTGTCCAGTGGCCTAATAAATTCTGATTTTTTTCTGTACCCCTCTTACCTGTGGCCAGCAAGTATTCTTTCTGGTAACACTTTCAGAGACTTGAAATATCTTGACAGTTTGACTGTATGAAAGTTACACAATGGGTGATGGTAGCTACTTGAGCTTGTGCTTCCAGATGGCATCTGATGGGATGTGATTCACAGCTAACTAGATATTTGGCCTTTGAAGCACAGCATTGCAGCTCCTTAGTAAGTGTTCCAAGCCTTACTGTTTTGAAGGAAAAGTGCTTGCTGATATTTGGTGAGGGAGGGTTGCAAACCATCAAAGGTGAAGAACATTTGGGCTGAGGTTTGCTCTTTGAACCTCAAGTTTGTCAGTGTTTCAGACTGAATTTTACACTTCCAGCATCTAGATGTAATATGACTTATACAGATGTCTCAGCTCCCATTAGCATTAGAGGAATTTTAGAGAGTGATTCAGTGAATTTTGGTCAAGACAAACAATTATTCAGACATCACCAACCACAGGAACTACATCTCCATTGCATTTATTGGGACCTTAGACAAGCAACTTGTACATGGGGACACCCGTGCTGCAGACAGATAAAGTCAACTCTTTTGCACACTAATATGCAAATCTACTTACACACCACAGTTGTGTATTCTTTAGTGGAACTGAAAAATTTTTTTCTGGCACTTGGAGGATCCCTCAACTATCTGGGTAATGTTTTCTGGACATAGGGTTAGCCCCCTTGTTTTTTGCCAGTTGAGCATTACAGAGTTCTGCAGATTTAGTAACTCCTTCGCAAAAATATATGGCAACCAAATAATATTGCTCTCTGGGACAAAGCCCAGTTTTATTAGTAAGTAATTCAGGTGTGTGGTAGAAAGCATACCACTTCATGTGATAAGAAGACTCTGTCTGGCCACCAGTGGATTTCAACAGGAATAACAAGATGGCTGTGATACCCTTAGGGCCCATTTGTTCAAGAGCCTTTCTGATTTTAGCAAGTATTAATGAAAGAATTTTTCCATGTGCATTGCTTCATTTTTGTCTAATTTTCTAAATCTTGGTTTTGGATGTAGCGCAAATGTCCCTGGTTTAGATGTTTCTTCTATTAAAAAAAAAATAAAATTGATCTGTTTTCCTTACATGTCGAAGTGTTTCTTGAATTGTAAAGCAATAGATGACAGAATCCATGATGCTAGATTTCTGAGGAGGACATAAGCTCTTAGCAATAATTAGCAGTTACTGTTGGCAGTGGGACTTCAGGCAGCTGTACCACAAGGTCTGGCATCCCCCAATGGCAGGATGAGGTTGAGCCAGTGACAGGGAAGCTCAAGGAAGAACGAGTTCTTGTTCCTGAAGATCCACAGGATCTAACAGGAGAACAAGTAAGATGTCACCCAGCATTGTAACAGCTATGTTTAAAGAAATAATAATGATTGCAGTGTAAATCATATTAAGCAAAGTCTTAGGCATTCAGCAGTTATGGAGAATTAAAATACTGGCTGAAAATTTGAAACCTGAATTCTAATGACTCAGTTTGTCTCAGCCATTTTCAATCAGTTAAAATGCCTGCCAGCAGTCAACAAATACCTGGTACCCAGCACTACAGGAGTGAAACTTTGCTATAGTTAACAATGGTAATTTAGATTGCTCTTCCGGTGTGTAACTATGCAATCACTACACTTCGTTAATCACATTCAATAAAGAGGTAGTGCTATTTACTAGTACAGGCTGAGAAACTTTAACAGCTCCAGTCTTCAGAGGTTGCTCGTATCCCAAAAGCACTGTTATCCTTTTTCTCCAGGCTCTTACCAAAGCAGGAATCCTCAGGTTTTATGTTCTGTAGTTACATTACCAATTACTAGATGTGTCAAGCAAGTGCTCCAGTATTTTTTAGTACCCAATATTGTAAACTGTTTACACATAAAGCTAATAGTTATGATTATGTTTATTGCTCATGCTGCATTCAGAGAAATTTAAAGAAATGAGGAGAAAATGCCTTTATGAGAAACCTATTGGCCAGTCTGTGAAACCTATTGCCTATGGGCAGCTCTAATTAAATACCTTGTTACTGAATCCTGTTTTTTAATCAAGAACAGGATGTTAATTTTGCATAGTAAAGGTACTGAGGCATAAAGAACTGATTATTTAGATCAGTCTTCTATTTAGAAGGGGAGGAAAGTCAAAAGGTCTGTATATACAAAATGCAATTTTTATGAGGGTTGAGCATTAATTCTGGATCCTGACACTCTGCAGTTCTGATACATTAAAAAATCTGTTAGATAAATCTGGCAGTTGCCAAAGCAAATTAATTAAGAAAGAAAACTATAGTATTTTACTTGTTTCTGCTAAAATTGCATGCAGTTAATAAAGGAAATGCTGAAAGAATTTCCCCTCCCTCCCAATCCTCATTCATTTTTGTGAAGATTAATAATGAAAGATCTACCAGAGACTCATTAGGTGCCAAAAAAAATGGCTAACATCTCTCTAGGAGCCATGGCTATGACTCCAGGAAATTAATTTATAATTCATGCTAATATGGTTAAGGTTCCTTAGTGTTTCTTTCTGGATGTTACAGGACAGGCTCTAAATATCAGAACTTGCAAAAACTATACAATAAATAAGATCAAGCTGTTCCTTGCACCAGAGAACTAGTATAGAAATTAGGTTTTTTTCCCCTCTGCTTTCTTCTGTCATCTTCATCTTGCTTAAAATACACAGTAAGAGCTCTGCCAATTGGGATGTAAAATGCCTTCTTGATTGTAGCATATAATTAAAACTTCCCTTTCAGCTTTTTTTTCCACATCAGTTTATAAAGGATCTACTTGAATTTGAGGCAAAAAAAGACATCTGGCTTCATGGTTTTGTGTGGGCTGAAGCTAGTTATATTCTTTTTTTAAATCTATATATTTGTACTGAGTCAAGCCTAAAATAATGAACACTCCTTACCCACTGGAATTCATTCCTGCATACTGAGAGGTGAAATAAATTCTGCCATGATCACTGAAAATGTGCCAGAACCATTACTGCACATTGCACTACTTTGGCCCATTACCAAAAAGATTAAAGTCCTACACAAAAAGTAAGAAACCAAAACACAGATAGCAGATCTTCAGTATGAAAAAATTCAGCCACCTCAAATCCTTTTCCTCCAGGTCCAGCTCGTGGCTTTAGTTTAAAACAAACAACAAAAACAGCTTAAGACTACTACTACAGCATGTTATATGATAGAAAGTTTGTAATAAACCCCTGTCTATATCTCTAGAATATGCCAGAAGTAGAGATTTCAAAGTGCTGAAAGTATTTTTGCTGGGTCAACATCATTGCAGCCATGCATTTATACAATGTCCTTGATAACAGTCACAAGCTCCTTTACTATGAAGCTCATTAAAAATGATCAATATTTAAAAATTGTTAAAAGAAGCAGCAAATATATTTCTTTGACGTAGTTCTACATGCTAGAAGATACTGTACAGTTTTAAAATAGTGCTGGAAAGTTTAAAACTCAAGTAGTGTAATTAGAAAAATGCATGAGTTCTTAATGTTTTACAGTCATAAGGAGGGCAGAAAAGCATCTATCTGATTCTGGTGGCTAAAGAAAGCCACAGAACATGGGTGGTAGAGCTGAGGAGGTGAGCTGGAATTCAGCTGTCCTCGCAGCGCCGTGCGGAGGAGCGGGCAGTGGGATGAAGGGGACTCCCTTGCCAGCCATTGAGCTGGACAAATAACAGAGCAACTCCTGCTCAGTAGTCACACAGCACCTGGAGTATTTGAGAGGGATCTGGTTTATTCTTAATCCATTTTCTAGAGTGAAATAAAAAGAAATGTGAGGGTTTAACAGTGTGTTTCAAAGATGGTTGTGCTTTAAGTCTGTCAAACCTTGGCAAGCATCAGTCTGGACTGTGTGAATTTTGTTGCTTGGCAAACTCTGGATGTTTTGCCAAGTGATAAACTGAATCTTTCAACAGCCTTTCTAAACTGCTGAGATTGGGATTGCAGTCTCTCAAAATATTAAGGCTTGGTCCTCTTCCTCGACTGTGCTGTACTTACAACCTTTGTCACTCCATGGTGCAGCAGCAGTTTATCCTGTGGGGGAGTTGTTAGGGTTGAGACACCTGAGGGATTCACTCAGAAGTACCTTGTAGCTGTGAGAAGAGACTTTGAATTACTTTTGAAAGAGAAAAAGAAGAAAGGTGTGTTGGGCAGCATCCCATAAGGTTCTTGAAGATGGAGGAACATGTCAAATGCCATGATAGGGCCTCTTCAGCACTCCAGCACAAGGAAACTGGCAGTGTTTCTGAGGGATCACACACCCCAGAGCAAAGTCAGGAGCTCCCCTGACACCCCACCAATGCTGCAGAGAGAGGTTTAGGAGTCAACTCTACCAAGCCCATGCATACCCCTGTAGCTCCCTTTGCCCAGGGGCAAATCACTTTTTTTAGAGAAAGGCTAAAATTTATGTTCTTTTACCAAATTTTCACTCTTATGTAGAGTTGTTGGTAACAGCAGTGTTGCTAATTGCTAAATAGGCACATGTAAAACAGCCAGATTGATAGTCTCTTAAACTGGAGCACTTGCAACAGCTACATGTCGTTGCCAGGCAGCTGCTGGGTGCGGGGCCATTCAAGGACATCAGTCTTGTGAGCAAAGTGGTTTCACTTCTACCCTGTGAATTTTGGTCACTGACAATGCCAAAGGGAACCCAGCTACGGCCAGAGCTTTGCCCCCTCGGTGACAGAGCTCTCCCAGCCTGGCAACACACAATGCTCAAGACTCAGCCACAACCCAGGCTCATGGGAACAGGAGTTCCATACTGTTGCTGAGTGAAGCTACAGTTAAAAGAAAAACTACTGTTTGACACGTGAAGAGACGAGGAATAAAGAATGAAGGGGGGGAAAAAAAGGATTGCTTTATTCTTGAGCAGTAAGGTAAAATAAATGACAGCTGAAGAGTCTTCCTAGACTAGCACCGCACGGATGGGATTGCAGCTAGACTTCCATACTGTAGCATGCTAAGCCATGCCACACCATGCAATGCCATGCTATGCCATGCAATCCTCCATCGGCCAAAAAGCAAGCAGGCTGCAGCATGTGTTTCTGGGCCACGTGGCCAAATTTCCCTCACAAAGGGAGGAGATAGGGCTTGGGCATGCTTTGAACTTTCTAAGGAGTGGAGCCAGGAGATGTCCAGGACATTTTGTAGGAAAGTCTCCCTGACTGGCAGGTTAATAGCAAATTAACCCCAATGAATTGCATGCACACAGCTTAAAAAATCTGGGACTGAGATAACAACAAACACACTGGTTTTTATTTCAATCTGTGCAAGGAAAGCAATATAAGCTATACTGAATGATTGTAATTTTAAGCACCTCCTGAATTTTTTAAAACTCCTCTGTCTCCTATCTTGAAGGACATGCTAAGTGGAAAGCTTTTCTGGTCTCTTTATAGATTGCCACATACAGTAAACCTTTAAATAACCAAGTGTCTTGAGCACATGGAATCGCTTTATTTTGCAGAGTCTTGGACCTTTACCAAATGTATTCCTCAGTCAGGTTGGGGGCAGTTTATAAAGGCTAACACACATTTAAAAAGTATTTGAAGTGACAGCTTTTTGCATACCCATTATCTGAGAGGTCTGAGTTGTCTCTCCTGCAGTGAGACTGACAGACTGCGTGCAGCAGGGAGAAAAATGAGCAGGGAAAGCCCGGGAGAGCTTTATTGCCAGTTCCATTCTATGTGTACATACCTGGCTTTCCTCTGCAAGGAAGGGATGATTTCCTTTTAATCTATCACCAGATTTTCAAAGGGTTTCTTTTCCACTTGAAACGTGACTGCGAAAAAACGTCAAGTTTTGCGGAACAAATTCACTCCCTGTGTGGATCCAGTCACATCTGCTAACCACAGTGATGAAGCATTAGCTAGTTCTCAGCTGAAATGTTCTGGCCTTCTTCCAAAGTATTTTGGTTTTCAGCCTACAAACAATAATGTTCAGTTCTAGTGTGTAGCTTTTAAATAAAAAGAGGACACCTCCCCACTTGTTTTTTATTTTGGTAGTGAAAGCAAGTGCTTTTGACCCTCCATTTCTGTTCAGTAACAAATACAATTTTGTGTCAGAAGGTGATTTTGTAGAAAATTTTGCCACGCTTATCACGTATCAACTTTGCTTACAGCCAGCAAAGCAGTGCAAGCTATTAAAGCTATTAAAAGGAAATTTTTTTGGCTGTTGTTAATTTTGGCATTAGTTACTAGTAGTCTTTAGCTGAGTAGCATGAGGGATGGGAAGAAATGTGAGAGGGTGAGAGGCAGAATTGCCACGTGCCACAGGGAAGAGCTCTAATAGGGGATTGCCATCTTGAGCACCAGGATGACCTTGTGAGGAAGTAGCATTTTTATCATGGAAGCTGTTGCAAGACTCACTGCTTATCTAGCAGGACTTAAGACCTAGAAGGAATGGGAAAAGTGATGTCCAACAGCTAGTTCTTGTTTATTGCCTGCCTGGCTGGCTGCCTGATTTTCAGGGTGTTACAGCTAATAATCAGTTGTCTCTGCACACTCATTCTGTCTCAGGTAGCAAGGTTTTCCTGTAGGAATAAGGAGTCTTGCATATTTCCCATAAAATTCACAATTTCTCCCTTGGCAATTTAATATGCCTAAGAAGAATTTTGTCATCAACTCTGATGAGCATAAGCTGTAGTGTAAGCATTTCCTGTGGACACATCTCCACTTAATCACCACACTAGACAAGCGTGAAGCAAGCAGAAGAGTTTCTCACACAACAACAGATCTTGGCACTGATGCTTAGAGGAAGATTTATCTATCTTTACAAGACCTCTCAAGAACCTGCAGATTTGAAGAGGAACAGAGGATATGATAGCATCTTTTGTAGAGAAAGAAATATCATCCTGCTCTGTGGAAGAATGATCTCATGAACAACAGCCAACACAGCAAGTTCTGCTTCCAGTCCATATCTTACCTGCTAGTCAGATTGCAGATTGCCCACAGACATCCCGTCTGGACACACCAGGGAAGATGGTAATTGTCTTATTGCATTCAAGCATGCAGCATCCTGAAGTATGTGCCTCTGACCATGTTGGAAGTCAGGCTTAGAGGCTTTTTGGCTGAATAGCAGTCAAGCTGGACAGCTCCACAGCTGCTGGATATACACAGCATAGATGCATCTGCTATGCAAATTAGGAGATCCTGTATTCTTGCACTGAATCTTGGAAGGGTTAGCAGGTATATCTGCTCCTTATGGAAGGCTTGCAGTGAAGATGGAACTACGGTTAGGCAAAGAAGGATAGGTAGGGTATGTAAAAGGGTAGGGTATGTTTTCAGCACTGCCATGATGAGGACTCATGCCATTAACACTCTTCTGCAGAGAGAAACCTGAATCCTGAGAGTGCAGGGGAGATACAGAACTGGATTTAGGTGCACTTAATTTCTGAATTGTCTATGGAAAGCTAAAGAGAGGCAGACTCAATTTTCTGAAAAAAATTTCTAATACAATTTAACAATTTGAAGTTTAAGATAACTGATGATGTGGACATAAAGTTTTATAAGCCATTTTCTGTCAGTTTTTAAGTAATTTCATATCATTGGAATAATACCCTAGTAATCTCTATAGTTTGCTCTAGCAAATAAAACTCAAGAGAAGATTCCACAGAATGAGTTGTAAAATTGTCATTAGGGAAATTTGAGAACATTTCCATTTTTCCATCTAACATTTATTTCACACCACAGAAGTAGCTCATGTTCTTCTGATGTGTTTTGCATACTAGAGACATCATGGTGCGTGTGGATACTTTCTTAAAAATATGAATGTAACTTTAACTTCTGAAGCATTCTCAGCTCTGGGATTCCATCTTCTGCCAAATTTCTAGCCATTTAGTGGTTTTGGTTCCTTGTCTTTACAACCAAATGGGACCACAGATTTGGCATTGGAGCATAGGAGCATGGTCAGTCAGAGCCTGGATTGTCCTAGAACAGAATTCTCACCTGTATACTGATGTGGACTGACTTTGATTTGACTTTGAATCAGCCTTCTATGGAAAAATATATACAGCTAGTGAAAGAAATTCAACATTATAGGAAAGTCATTTGCTCACCAGCTGTTAAAAATAAATAGCTATACAAATGATGTGCCATAAACTGGAACTACTGTTATGCATAAGAATGTGTCTCTTTCTTTGATAATTGCTCTTCATTTTGTGATAAGGTGGTGGACGTGCATGTCCTTAGCAAAGCTTTATCATTGTTGGTGACATTCATTAATTGTGCTTTTATGCAACACTAGTGCCACTCAAAACGCTTTCAGGTCTTCAGTAAAGGGTAACTGTGATTCTGCTTCCTGTTACACTTCTTGCAACTAGAAGAAGCAGTACTTCCCAGTGAAACAAAGAAAGTTATCACTGAGGCAGCATTCATGCTCCATCCAAAGCACACAACACCTAATGGAAAATGTGAAATAAGCTGAATGACATGTAAGTGAAAAGCTGCATCGTCTTGTCTTGATATGGAGAATTTCAAACAAGATAAAAATAGTGGTGCTGACCACCTACTTGGTGTCCTTTGATGAAATTTCTTGAAAGAAATCTTTGTATATTTTACCTTTGTGAGATATGGCAGATAGGTACGTTTCCATTTTGTGGAGAAACAAAATCAAACACGCCAAAGTTGCAAGTTAGTTACCCAACTATGTATTGAAGCACTTGTGCAGATGTGACTGGGAAGCAAGACTCTCTTTGCTGTGATTCAGTAAGTGCTATTCTCCTTCATCTTGTTTGGTTTCCAATATGAAATTGTTCAGTAACGTGACTTACAGAGCCTTCTGTTTGAATTATTTGACAGTCATCTTTGATATTTAAGCTGTGATATATAACGCTTCGTGATTTTTATTCATATGCAAAATACAAAGCAGCACAGCTGAAAAAGAGAAATTTTAAAAATAAAAACATCCCACTTCACAATATTCAAGCACATACTGATTTTTCCTTATATCTTTGACTGCAAAAACTTTTCTATATCAAGAGCTGAAGGAAGATAGAAGAGGAGGCATTCATCACTGAGCTCTATATACAGACCTAAACTTTCACAAGGCCTTTTATAAATGCCACTTGGCTGCTGGTTTCTGCTTACCTTACAGTATGGGAAGAATCCATACAAGAAGCTGTATCATACTGAATAGAAATATTAAGTGGAATCCACTGATTGTTGGTCAAATCTTGACCCTCTGAGGCATGCAACAGAAGTTAGTGTTCCTAGAGAAAGTGCGAACTGTGAAGTGGTTCATCCCGGGAACAACACAGAAATGAGAAAATAATTAACTTCAGGTGAAATGTGAAGGGATTTCAATCAGATATATAACTGGTTTGACAGAAAATTACTGTCATTTCACTCTGACAGACTGGAAGCAATAAAAAAGTACTAGTGCAATACGAAAGGACTTCAAACAGAAGCAAAGTGCTCTGTGAAAAAACTGACAATAGAGTACATAGCATGTCTACTTGGGGAAAAAAGTTAGAAACTTGTATTTTTTTCTATATTCCTTTCAAAACACTAGTTATTTGTGAAGCCAAAACAGAGAATCTTGGTTTCACAGGCATTCAAGTGGATGCCAGGCTGTTATGATCAATGCTTACTCTATGTACACACAACATTAAGAGAAGGCAATGTTATTCAAATGAGTTTGTGGTTTACTAGATGAATTTAATTATTTCTGGTTTGTTTTTGCCCCTAGGGGCTAGTTTTTGATGGAATATATTCAATATTGGTACTTAGATGACTTGCAGTATAGAAGCAACACTGCTGAAAGCATACCCAAAGCAGTGTTCAATTATAGCTCAGTGAAGTCAGTAAGGACAATGAGGTTACATCTGTTATTCACAACCTTCAGTGGAGAAAACTAGGTTGCACATAAACTGAATATATAAGGGAAAAACGATGCTGAGATCAAGCATGGATACAATTTTGAGTGCAGATCTATAGCCTCAGATTAGTTTTCCCCCACAATAATTCATAGTATTTTCTTACAATAATAAAGACAGAAAATTTACAAACTCTGCGAAGTCTGTAATTCCAGACTTCTCATGTCTAAGGTGCCCACAGCCAGCTGTTTCAGTGGAAATGATTTTTGGAAGGAACTACTGCAAAGGTTCATAAAGAAGACTTCTTTCCTGCATCCCACATTAAAGCTCCTCAAATTTCTAACTGCTTTTGAAAAATCAACCCTATGAGCAAAAAGCAGAGGGAGATACTTTAGGATTTTACAAAGTGCTCACGTAGATTTAAAATAGTACATTTCGACTGGTACATGAAGTTGTTAGTAATTAAAAAAATAGTATGTTTCAGTGCAGTTTTGCCTGAATAACTTCCAAGGCAAATGCAGGAATGAGTGGGAGAAGGAGGTATTCAGCAGTGGGCTTTTAGTGCCAGTGGGAGAGGCCCTAGCTACTGTGTGTGCACTTGTGTGCTTACCAAAATTAGTAGCCAACCCAACTGAGCTCAGATAAAAATGCTCTACTGAAGGGTTAGAGCATTAGGGAGGACAAATTTGTATAAAAAGGTTCCCTTGTTCCTCCACAGAAGATGCTGCCACATACAGATGCATGGCAGAAAATGTTGATGCTGTCTCTTGGTTGCTGTGGGATGTGAAAGAGATGAAGGGGATAAAGTCAGAAATGCATCTCTTATTCTCTACCATGTTTTGTTATCATGGAGCATCTTCACATTTGGAGGACCATTTGTGACTGAGGCTTTAACCAAAAAGACATGTGGAAGAAAAAGCACTGACCATTGAAGACCAGCTTGTGGCCAGTATGTGTCCTCTGCAGCACCAGGTCACTGGGCAGCCATGTGGCCTGATGAAGGAGTGCTTGTTGCTCTCTCAGTCACCTTGTAGATGGCTCTGGGAATGGTCAGGAAGCCCACCACCCACACTTAGGACACCTCCTTCATGAATATGGGATGGCATGTTCCAACATTGCCTTTGCACCAAAAACATTACATAAGAAGCAAAAATGGTATGAAAATGAAAGACTTGAGAAATTAGCTACTTCATTAAAAAGCAGGTAGAGAAAAGTTAAATACTTGTCTAAGATGTATTTTGCTGATTATGATTTCTGTCTGACTTTGAAGAATTTTCTCGTTCATAAGATTGACCTGTCATACTGCCTGCCAAATATCCTACACAGCCTTCTAACATGGGAAAGATCTCCATTAACAAATCTCTTCCTGAAATTCCCCTTATTTGGAGTAGAGACTGACATGAAGTTTCTTCTTCTCCGTACTCAATTTTTTTGCTTACAAGTGAATTGGCCTACAGAAGTTTTCACAAACCCTTATAAGTAATTTAAGTAACACAATTGTTCAGCTCATTACTTTCTTTCCTCTTCTTCATCTGTGTCAGATATGGTTTCCCTTTTGTTCCTTAACGATGCTTTTGAAATCTGCCATCCAGCTGGGAGCATATCACTTGTCTGGGTAACTTAGTTGCTATAAACCCTATCATATTTACAAAACAGAAATATGCCTTTTCCTGGCAGACAGGAGGGCAATGCTGAGTTACATCACTCTGAATATGCATGAGTTTAAAAACATAATTTTTAATGCCATGTAACTTCCACAGTAGTCATTATTCTGAGATCTGAATGAGAATGATGAATATGGCTTGTCAGAAATCCTTGATAGAAATTAGGTACAATCATAAATAAATAAGCATGGAGTATGGCTATGTCTGCATCAGGTGATCTTTAATTATGGCTTGCTGGCACTCTGAAGTGTAATTTCTATGTGCGTCACCTTTAGCCCAATCGCCATTTGTTTGAAGTGTTTGCAGTTTGTGTGGGTTGTTCATTAGCCATTTTCAAAAGAAATGCTGCCAATGTAACATGACCACACTCGGGCTCCGTGTACAGAGCCAACAAGATGTAAGCCTGTGTGGCACGGATCTGGATCCCTGTCTCAGGTGCCCTCGCAGCTCAGTCACTGGAAGCAGCCAATAACCAGTGAAAAGACAGACTGTGAGTGGTCCCAGCTTTATTTTGAACAGACCTGACTTGTCAGTCATTGGAAAACCATCTGTGAGCTTCTTAACCTTGTTCATAATTTGTTTCTCCCAGTTTCTGAGGCAAGTCTGTGCCAAAATATGTTGGGGTGGATATAAATCTTCTGGTGGGACTTGACTTCTTAGGTCACAATCCCAGCTCACTTACAGTAGGGTGTCAGTTTCTGTTTGTCCAAGGCAGTAAGGAATGTGTCTAAGTTAATTATTACTTGGGAATTCTGTACATCTATATCTCTAAAACAGAAAAAAATTGTTAAACACTTCTGGCAGCACTGAGGCTTCTCTCATTTTCTTTTACATAACCCGGACTGATTCCGCCATGCATATTCACAATAAGTTGTGTCTAATTCTGCACATGAGATCATGTCATAGGATCTTATGTGGCAGGTGCAAGCTTGAGAAAATAGAATTGAAATTTTTCTCCTGATTTTTCATTTCCCAGTATCTAAGGAACATGTACAGCAATAGCACTTGTCGCAACTCCCTAGTGCACCTGAAAATGTTTGCTTGTTTTACCAATCTGTTTACTGGTTTTGAGATGATAAATAATAGCATATGAAGAATTTTCATAAGGATGTCAAATGCTTTATATAGCTTTGTTGATATAACATAAGTGCAGAAAAATTGCTTGATTTATTGCAAACATCAATAAATACAAGTAAAACATTAGCTGAATGTTAAACAAACACATTGCGATTCCAAAGGAATCACAGATACAAGATTAGCACCACCACTGCCCTCATCCAGCTCTGTCCACTCTTTTCAGTGAGCCTGGGATGTGCTCAAAGCTCCAGAACTGCCAGCCTGTCCCCAGTTATTCATCCCTGTCTTTTGCACACCTCATTTCCTTTTGCTAAAGCTCAGGACTGGAGATGGAAGCTTGGAAGGAAAGGATGAGCCCATTTTGCAAGTGAGAAACACTGTATGAAAAGTTTTGATGGCAGTGCTCTGAGGTGGAGGACTATGAATGCAAGAATGATGAACTCCCAGTCAACCCTGAAACTGTGCAGGATCTACAGCTCTAGCTGGATCGCTACAAATCTATGGGGCCTGATGGGATTCATCCAGGAATCCTCAAAGAACTAGATGATGTCATTGCAAAACTTCTCTCAATGACTTTCAAATGGTCTTGGGAATCTGATTGGAAGCTGATGAACATTGGCCTGGTTTTCAAGAAGGGCAAGTAGAAGGACCCTGGAAACCACAGGCCTGTCAGTCTCACTTCAGTGCTTGGTAAAGTTATGAAGAAGATTATTCTGGGAGGTATTGAAAAACACCTGAAAGACAATGCAGTCATCGGTCACAGCCAGCACAGCTTCTCAAACCTCATTTCTTACCATGACAAGATAACCCACCTAGTTGATCAAGGGAAGCTAATTGATATCACCTCTTTGGATTTCAGTAAAGCTTTTGATACTGTCTCTCACAGGATCCTTCTGGAGAATATGTCCATTCCACGGCTGGATAAACATACCATGTGGTGGGTGAGCAATTGGCTCATGGGTCAAGCACAAGGGGTGAGAAGTGAATGGGGTGACATCAGACTGGTGACCTGTCAGTAGTGGGGTTCTTGAGGGCTCTGTCTCAGGCCCTGTGCTCTTCAAAACTTTCATAAATGACTTGGACACGGGACTGGAGGGAATACTAAGCAAGTTTGCAGATGACACAAATCTGGGAGGAGCTGTTGACTCCCTCAAAGGCAGGGAGGCCCTGCAGAGAGACCTCAACAAATTAGAGGGCTGGGCAATCACCAATTATATGAAGTTCAACAAGGGAAAGTGCTGGATTCTGCACCTGGGATGGGGCAGGCCTGGATGTATGTACAGACTGGGGAATGAGATGCTGGAAAGCAGTGCCATGGAAAGAGACCTGGGGGTCCTGGTCAGTGGCAAGTTGAATCTGAGTCAGCAGTGCCCTGGCAGCCAGGAGGGCCAACCCTCTCCTGGGGTGCATAGGGCAAAGCATCACCAGTCAGCTGAGGGAGGGGATTGTCCTGCTCTACTCTGCTCTGGGGTGGCCTCACCTTGGATATTGTGTGCAGTTTTGGGTGCCACAGTATAAGAACGATATTAAGCTGTGAGAGAGTGTCCAAAGGAGGGAAATGAAGATGGTCAAGGGCCTTGAGGGGAAGCCGTGTGAGGAGCGGCTGAGGGCACTTGGTCTGTTCAGCCTGGAGAAGAGCCTGAGGGGAGACCTCACTGCAGTTACAACTTCCTCATGAGGGGAAGAGGAGGGGCAAGCACTGATCTCTTCTCTGTGGTGACCTGTGACAGAACCTGAGGGAATGGCCTGAAGTTGTGCCAGGGGAGCACAACTGGATATTGTTGGATATTAGGAAAAGGTTCTTCACCCAGAGGGTGGTTGGGCACTGGATCCGGCTCCCCAGGTAAGTTGTCACAGCACCAAACCTGACAGAGTTCAAGAAACTTTTGGACAATCTTCTCAGGCACATGGTGTGACTCTTGGGGATGGTCCTCTGCAGGGTTAGAAGTCGGACTCGATCACTGTGAGTCCCTTCCAACTTACATGTTCTGTGATTCGGTGATTCTTTGATTCTGTAAATAAGATAAGTGATGGGAAGAGGACTCTTACTGAACACAGTCAACATCATGGTCTACCTGAATTATGTCCAAACTCAGTGTATGGGTCTTAATGTGTTAGGGTTTGGAAAGAGGAGAGAATGCTGGGCTTTTAAGATAAGAGCCAAAGCATTTCCAGAGCATGTTTTTCACATGATTGCTGGTAAGTCTATACTTTCTGATACATGAAAGGTTTTCTTCAAAAAACCTCTTCCCAGGGAAGAAACCTCTGGAGGACTAGATTCAGTCATGCTGGCAAGCATAATTTTATGGATTTCTGCATCAGGACAGCAAATTTTGATACTGGCAGCTTGGTAGACCAGGGTAACACTGAAGTCCAGTTTGCATCTTGCTTTCATGCCTCTATAATACAGAGCCTTAGGAGAGGCTCTGACACTTGATGTTTAAAGTTCAGAGTTTCTCCTCCAGCTCCAGTTCTTCTTTGTTGTACACAAAGTATTGCCATCTGCAGGACCATACACCAAATAGCTCAGATAGATAGACAATGTAAAGAAACAGACACTTCTAGGGATTATTCATCTTAACTATAAGGCATCTGGCTGAATTAGGTCAGATGAATCACATCCTAGAAGTGGCTGTGGAGGCAAGCAGTGGGTGACTGGCACAGACAGCCAACTGCACCATAGACATCTGATGTTAGACGATATGAGTCCTGTTTATGAGGATTGTTGCCAAGACCAAATGAAACCATTGGCAAAGAGGATGTCTAGGTTAGCTACTGTGTAGAAAAAAATCACTCCTTTCTTGCCCTTAAATAGTGTTCTTAATATTTTTATTTTTCTTCGAACTGAATTTGCCTAGCATGCTACTTAGTAATTGCCCTGTGGTATTGCCACCATACATGACCGACTGATTACTTAGAGACTTTTATGTGTTGAAATGGCATGAGACCTGAGTCACTGACACAACATGCAAAGTTTTAATTTTTTAATAATTCTTATAAACCAGCAGTTAATCTCCTTTAGCAGTACAGTCAAACTGGCAATTTATCAGCAATAGTCTATGCTTTCATTTATTTAGCAAAGTCTACCTTTGGCTTTGTGTTGCAGCCAATAGAAACTGATGTAGAGTAAAAATAAGTGCTGACCCCGTTGTAACCTGAGCAGCTGTAGGAACTGGAATGAGGCTTCACCTTGCCTCACTTTACATGGCTATCCCTATTTATTGAACCCAAACATATCTCTATGAAGCTGAGATGCATTACATCTATAGGTGCCTTATTCTTTGACATTTCAGAGTCCTGGTTGATGGGGTTAAAAGTCTGCACTTGGTAAGATGGGTCCCATTCTTCCAGTTTAAATGGAAAAATGTTGCACGTCAGAGTTGGTGAGGAATTAATTTTGTTGTGACTTCTAGGAACACTGTAGGTTTAGTTGATTTTTGTCCTTTGTTTTTGAAATACCATGGCATCTTTTCCAAGGTTAAAGTTATAGTCATGTTCATCTCAACAAAGTCAATCGTATTAAAAACAAATCCTGTACTAGAATTACCAGTTACATAACTTATGAAACCCTTTATTAAGGACCAGTTGTCGTAGCTTCTAGTGTCTATATATTATTGTTGCTCTACTGGTTTGTGCATCAGTGCATGCCAGATGAGCATCTGGCCCCAAATGTTCAGTACATGCTTCTCAAGATGCTATTAAGAGAGTAGTGAGAGGAAAGGATTATGTTAAATACTGGTTTACTTCATCATTAGTTCGGTCACAAGAGATGCACAGAGAAAAGCACATAACAACATATGTCCCATTTCGCCCCCCCCCACCTCTTTCAGTGTTCACCTTGCTGGGATCACAGAACAGGGAACTCCAGAATGGGGAAACTGCTGGTGCTGAAGGTTGACTTTTGGGACCTATCTCATTTTGTATCATGTTATCCCTAAAAGGATCTACTGAATTTCTTCAGAGTAATGAGCTTGACCTCAGTGTCTAATGGTACATGAATACCTTCTGCCATGTCTTACACCGTGTGGAGAGATAGCAAGATTCCTGTGCAGAATAAGAGAGAATCTGAAAAATGAGCCATTAAAAGATCCAGTTAAATCACATACAATGGGGAGAAAACATGAGAGTGTAAATAAGTGATCAGATTATCTAGCTTAAGTGCATGTGAGGGAACCATATGGGGTAACTACCTTCATCATCCCTCAGACTAATCCAAAAATACTGTCTGATTATTTTATATATGTAAGCTTTTACTCCTCTTTTGGAGATGTGAAAGCTAACCACACAGCCTGACTAGATGTGCTGAAGCCTGTTGAATTAGTGGGATATTTCCAAAAAGCACTTGCTGAGTTTGAGATGAAAACTTGCTTTTTTAAAAAGTGGCTTATGATCACAGAAGTTCAATTAGTGATAGCTTGTACCTGAGCTTTAGAGAAAATGATCGTCTGTAACCAACCCTTCAGGATGACATTCACTTTGAAAACACAGCCCTGCATGTCTCAGGCTGAATACTGAATATCAGTAGCTCTGAAGGAATGTCTTTCCAGGTTGCCTGTTAGCAATTTGCCCATGCCAGAAATGAAAATATTTTCAGAGCTAGGATCTGAATTCAGAAGTGATGCCCAAACCTGTATTTGTACCATCCTGCACCTGGAGTTTTTCACTATCAGTATTTTAACAAGGCAGTTGCTGAGTTATGCTTAGACCCTGTCCTGAAAATTAAGACTCTGGACTCTCCATTGGCACTTCTTTAATTTAAAGATTTGTAATATTTTTCATTTCTTTTCTCTACTGTGTGAAAATAGGAGTTATGCAGTACAGTAAAAACCCAGCAGGTTGTCAGCTTTGCTTTTACAGGGAAGTTCTGGAGCCCTGGTATGGATTTTCCAGGTATATCCTCCATCCACCGCAGCCACAGTGCCCCCTTCTCTCTTCTGTTGCCTTGGTCTTCTTAGGGCTTGCAAGGAAATGTTCTTGGCCTTGGTTGTTAGCCTTCAGCTGAAGTGATCTTTGCTAAATTGTGGTCCCTTCCAACCTTACCCACTCTGTGATTCTGTAATTCTGTAATCATCACCTTTAGCAATGCTAGCAGAGTTTATGATCCAGCTGCCTCTACTTCTCTTTTCCCCCTCATTGTGAGACACAGCATTTCTTTGTAATTTGGTTGGCCAAGGTGAGAGCTGTGGGAGTGCAGATGGATCTAGCTTGTTAGAAACGGGTATGTCATTTAACTGCTTTCAGCACATCCATTTCCATCATGGGTGCCTTTTATGCCCAAGACCCACATCACTGGTACATACTCAGTGACCAGATCCATCACTTTTCCCTCTCTTCTCTTCATCTACTTGGACACAGCAGTTTCTGTTGCCCAATGCAGTCTGAGGGTAAATGCTGATGTGCCCTCCCGCAGCTTCCCATGAGCCTGTTGCCCCAGCCTCACTGTACCATCTGTCCTTCCTTCTTCCCTGAACAAAGCTGTGCCCAGTGCTGTGCTCCAAGAGTACAGGGACTGGGGGATCTGAAGGGAGGAAGGAGACACAGTGTCATCAGATATACTCAGCTGAAGAATTCCTTCATGCAGGATCACTGTGGAATAAGTTGTTATTCCTTCAGCAACTGTTTTACCACTGTTGTGTTTAAATTGCAGTGTCCGTTGGTAAGGAAATGTCTCTTTACAAAGATAAACTGTGTTTCTCACAGGTGTTTGCAAGACGCTTAAGTTATAGAGTTGCAAGGTCTTAAAAGAGATCTACTTTTCAAGTATTAAAGGCATCCTTCTTTGAAAATCAGAGATCTTCAGCTGGGCAAAGGAAAACTTAGATACATACTCGTTGGGTTCAGTGGACTGGTTTGTACTGTTCATCCTGTGATATTTAATTGACAAAGAGACTTTCTCCTACTGTCGCTCCATATTTTGCATAAGTAGAAGAAAGCTTTATTTCATTATAAATCCCAAAACCATACCCTGTTATATGAATACTAGTCTCAGCCAAGGCAAGGAAAACAAAGCACAACACTGCCTATCCCTCCTTACACCAGGAGACACTAACACATCGTTAACATTAAGCTGGAATCACACATCACACTTGCTGTATTTTACAACAGGCTGCATACATATACTTTTCTATATTTGTTAAGGTTAATCTCAAGGCTTGTTTCAAGGTGAAGCAACACAACAGTTTTAAAAATTGTCATTAAATCATTACAGCCTCAACCATGGAACTGCAATTTTCACATTGATCCAACCCTGTCAGCAGCATCGACATGGACTGGCATGTGGGAGCGTCACTCCCACAGAACCCCCACCGTGTCCCTGGTTGCTGGCCATTGCCTCTGGTAGCTCTTAACCAACAGCAGTGTTTGTGATTCAATAGCCAATCTGACACAGGCAGCTGAACCGGGTGAAGCTGAGCAAGATGTACAGAGGAGGGTTGTATGCATATATGTATGTATGTATGTAAAGGGAAGAGCCAGAGAAGAGGCACAGATTCACTGACCAAGACTGCTGACTCCCAGGAGCTGTTCTCTTTCCCAACTGCTTCCATCAACTTTAAATACAATGGACGTTTATGATAATCCATTGGGAATCTTTACCGTGATTCAGTAAGTAAGCTAATACATCTGTCCTTTTTGCTTTAAGTTAATGGGTCTATAAATATTTAAATATATGCATATTTCACAAGGACAAAATGGTTTTAAATACTCACACCTCTGTGCCCTTAATGATAAGACATGTTTTGAAATTACTTAGTTAAACATTGAAAATAGTTTGACCTTTGAGTTAAACTAATCTAAGCAGCATTTCAACAAGCAGTAACACAGACATTCTAGATAATTTATTGAAAATGCCATAGAACTGCAATGAACTTCAGAAAGTGAAGAAAGGATTCAGGCATTTTCTTTCTCCAAAGAATGCTGCCTCTCAGAAGTTTTAAGAATCTGTAGCTGTTTTAGTAAGCATGCCTTTATGTCACAAACGCATTTGAAAGGTCCAGAAAGTTATGAAGCTGATGTCTCATTATACTGCATGGTATGTTTGTTTTTGAAGAATGAACTCATATAGTAGATAAATTATTAAAGATTTCACTGTATTGTATGTATGTTGGGTCATATAATAAGGAATGATGTTTGTTTAAAGTGTATCTCTGCATTTATTTGGTAGAAGTGGCTGTCCAATACTTAAGACGGTTGGGAATCAGTATGCCTGGATTCTGCTTCCAGTCTCACCAAAGTCAGTTGTTCAGCCAAAGTTATGTTAAGTTTTTGGTGGGTTTTTTGAGTCTGTGGGGTTTTGGGTTTGGTTTTTTTTTGTTTGGTTTTTTTGGTTGTTTTTGTTTTTTTTTTGTTTTGTTTTTTTTTTTGGTTTTTTTTTTTGTTTTGTTTTGTTTTTTGTTTGGGTGATGGGGTTTTTTTTTGTTTTTTTTTTTTTTTTTCATCTATAAAAATGTGTAAATCTAGAAGTTAATGAATAGCAGTGTTCAGAAGACTTAAATTTTGCATAATTCAAATTGCAAACTTTTGGACTCTTCTGGTCCCTTTCTACTTGAATAAAATTTTCTCTTCCCATGGAACTGGACTGCAGCTGAAACAATTTCCTCTGGATCTTTCAGTAATGTGTGGGTTTTCAGTGTTTGGGGTTTTTTTGGTTGGTTAGTATTGTTTTTTTTTTTTCTCTCTGAATTACTTAACTTGTTTTGCCTATATTTAATTTTCCATAAATGAGACAAAATAAGATAAGCCAAATGACATTTTCACTAACCATATGATTGTATGATTTGTGTATCTTTTCTTTCTGCATTGTTTCCTTTTCTGTATTCTTTTCCAAGTTTTAAATCTATGCTAGAAATCATTTTTAATAGGGACCTTGTCTTTGTAGGTCTCTAGTGAAAAGCCTAGTGTATTCTGGAGCACATTAAAATAGAAGCCAGAATTCTGGATAGTTTATTTATTTATTAATCTAAAGTCTGTCTTTCCTCCTTTCCCTGCACTCAAAGGCAGTTGGGCCACTGCTGTAGGGTTAGCTTGCTCCCTCATTCTGGATGCTGCAGGTGAATACAGGAACTGCGCAGACTGAAAAAAGAGAACAGAGACACAAAAAGGGTAGCGCATACAGAACCATAATCATAAATATTTCTCTTTCCCCGCTCCCCCTCTCCAAAGACAATAAAACAAAACCCGAGCCACGAATAGTCAATGGAAACAGAATACAAACTGACACATTGTTGGGAGCGGCAGAGGGACAGCCACTTCAGCTCCACACACACGGAGGACCTGCTCAGAGCAATGCTGTTGCCCCTGGTCTTCCAGAGCCTCTGGATGCTTTGCATTTGAGGCCAGTTGAGCTGCTGTGTAAAGGAAAGCAACCACTGCCAGTGTAATGAGGCATAGCAACTGAACCCCTGCAGGAAGGTTTGCTGAATAAATTGGTGGAAAGATAGGTTCATCTTACTATATGATCCTTCACATTTCAGTGGGGCTGGTGTGTTTGCAAATTCATGCCATTTTCAGCAAGGGTTAAGGGTACCCTAATCCTAAAGACTGTGTACGATGGGTACAGTTATTAAAGTTCATATGCACTGGAGTTCTGCTCAGCAGGCTTAGAACTGCTCATTATTTTTTTTTTTTCAAGTAGAATTCTTTGAACATATTACGTCAGAACAAAAGATGCTTGGACTAAGTGGGCAGTGCTTGTGCAGACTCTACAATAGAGCCATCAGAAAGAGCCAGAGCACTATTATGCACATTCCCCTGAAAACATGAAGAAATCTGGCAAGTCCCACACAAGCATAAGTAATACCAATGAGGAATTTGAAAGCTTAAAAAGAAAGGAAATATTCAGACACAGTCATTACAGTCTCATTTCTTTGATTATCTGTCAGGGATACGGAGTGAATTAAATGAGGACTCTTGTATAATCATCAAACCCCTGTATTATCTATTGCAGAACCAGAATTCAGTCATCGGAGACATAGGGTAAGTTTTTTTCCAGAGAACTGAGCTATCCCACCGGAAGTCAGTAATATAGCTCCCTAGCTGCTTGTGGAAAACTTAGCCACAGATCTTGATTAGGCATATGCTCCTCGGTTGAGTCTTCATCTCTGTGAAAGCTATTTATCTCTATAAACAACTGTACTTCATTGCATTCAGAATGGAGACAGGCCAACAAACCAAACAAAAAAACAAACAAAACCCAAAAAACCCCCCAAACCAACCAACCAACAAAACCAAACTAAACCAAACAAAAAAACCCCCAAAACAAAACAAAACACAAATGACCCACCAAACAAACAAACAAAACACACACACACACACAAAAAAACCCCAAACTAAAGAAAGGAGTAGATCTCATCATCTTCCTCACAGCAGTTGAGTAGTAAGAGCCAGGCCTGTATGCTGGGGTGTTTTTCTGATTCTGTTCCTGACATTCTTCTCTGAATGCCCATCAAGCTGACTGTGAAGTGAGCTTGCAGGAGTTTAATCAGAGGAGTCAGGTTCCTGGAAAACAGTGCTTGTGGTTTCTGTGATGTGGCAGCAATAAATATCTCCCCTATGCAGCTGCAGACTGCTGTTCCCAGAGCACCATTTCTGACTCATGAAGCACCATAAGAACAGGTGTCCCTCTATGGACCTGCCTGGGAGATGACAATGTCCCACAGGGATGGCCTGAGACAAACAAGACAAACACTTCAGGAGACAGTTAATGTAAAAACATGACATAAAAGGCCCATAAAGTAAAGGACTTCAGTGATTTGTACTGCTCACTGTTAAACATTTTGTACTGCTCACTGTTAAACATTTAAATTACAAAATTTATTTCCTAAATTGAATCTCTTTGATTTAACTGTGTAACAGAAAAGCCAGCCATAGTCCTACATTTTCCATTTAAAAAGGAGAAAAGTTTACTAGCTGTTATAGTGGTTCATCAAAGTTAACAGTTTTGTGTTTAGACCTGTACAGACAATGTGAGCAGCAAATGATGCTTTTACTAATTCTACAGTCAAAATCCCTTCCTACACTAAGGATTTACCTGTGCCAAGACCCTTCCTAAGAGATCCTAAGATGTGTTTGCCATTAGCAGTTTGGTTAAGATCAGGAGAAGCAAATATTTTGTCCTGTTTACTGTACTTGCATTCTCAGTGTGGTCTTGGAGCACACAAACTGGATGCCTCTCTGCTGCAACCAGTAGATGGGGTCCAGCAAGGCACCTGCTACACACCAACCACTCACATCCTGTGTAGGGCCCAAATGAGAGCTAGTCTGGAGTAATAGCCTTAAAACATGTACAGGTTGGCCCTCAGCTCCTCTGTACCCACCATTTCACTCTACAGATCCACTCCAATTATGCTGTGCTACTTGCTAATGCAGAGATGCCCTAGACTTCTAAAGGGGACAGTCAAAATCAAGCTGGCACTGAGCCAGATCAGCTATTAGCTTGCCAGCCTTTGCAGCAGTTTGCATTGAGATTATGGAGAGGTGCCGAGCAGGAAATCTATGATTGCAGAGTGGGTGGTGTTTAAACCAGTTTTTAGCTTTAGGTTAGATCAGAGTTTCCGAAAGAATGGTCTTAGTGACTTTTTTTCCTGCTAGATAAGATGTATTTTTCTTTCTAGTTTTTTCTTTTTTCTTCACTGTGCTCATCATCGTTATGTGGAACGTTGTGTCAGGATAGAGCAACTTCTAGCCACTGCCAGCAAAAAATGACGGTAAAAACCACTGTCACTAGCCATTCACATTGAAACAAAGGCAAGGTAGAGCAAATGTTACAAAAACTGTGTCAGGGAGATCATCTGGGTGATGTAACTGAATCTGTGACCTTCCTTAACTCACAGGGGATCTTTTCTGCTCAATAGGCCACTGAAATAGCTGACTTCTGGCTAGATTTAAATAAGCCACTTGTAAATAATTTTGTCATGTGTACTGGGAGGCAAAAATTCTGACTGCAATTGATTTTGTTCCTATACTTTTACAGCATTTTGCCACAAGCCCTCAGTATTGACAGTCTTCCCAGACCTACAGTGACTTCACAGTGGCTGCCCTAAATATCTCATGCCTGCTATTTTCTCTTTTCCTGCATGTTCGTGTTGAAACCATTCCTGTCCCTGAAATATTTGCATACTGTACTAGAGTCTCTAAAAAGGCTGTTCTGTGATCAAGTCTGTAAGAGACACTTTACTGAGAAGATGCAGATGGGAATGAAAAGCAGCTCACTGTTCATCTGAGTTATGCTATGTTTGTATCTACTGAAAAGCTTAGATTCATTTTAAATTCATCTCAGTCTCATATTGAGATTATAGAGTCCTTTGCTTCAGTCAGCAGTTTATTTAACTAGGCGTACTGCAAATCATCATGGCTACCTTCTCACATTAGACCATTGGCCTGTCTTTGTGGAAGGATGGTTTGACCTCAGACATGGGCCACTGAGCTCTTGTTGGATAGGAACACAATGGTAGTCTTTGAGATGGTGACCTACAGCTGAAAGCAAAGTAAATCATTGTAGAAGGGCTACTCCTTTTGAAAAAAGCCAGGATCTGATAGCCTTTGCAGAAGGTCACCTGGTAACGTGTTCAATGTTGGCTCTGCTTTGAGCTGAAAGTTGCATGAGAGACCCCAGAAGTCCCTTCCATGCTAAATGATGCTGTGATGATGTTAACAGGACAGTGGAGATGAAAGATGCTAGAAGTAGCTTATGGAAAATAAGTTTATGTGCCTCTCAGAAGTCCCAGATGTGTCATTTAGATGTAAGCAAAATACTGATGTTGATGAAATCAAGAGAGCCGCAGGCAATTACAGTACAAGCATGAAAGATTGTATTAGTGAATCAGATGCATGGTTAAATTGGCAATAACATATTTTGGCTCCTTCCTCTGTGATGTCCTTCCTTCCACCTTAATACCCAAACTTGACAATTGCTGAGTATGCAGCAGCAACTTCAGTCTTGACAAAGTTGATAAACTCAAAAGGCAATTTTTGTTCTGTCCTGAGATTGGCCCACTATTTGTTGGTCTTTCAAATTAGAAGACCCAACTGAAACACAGCGTTCAGTGGTCCTCAGAGTTTAAACATGCTTAGGTGGTGCAGCTGCAGAACATCCTCAGGTTGTTGAGTTTCAATTTGCAATACAATCTCAGTATCAAGCTGGCTGAGGTGCAAGATGTGGCAGAGTAGAGCTTAGTGTGGGTTGAGACATCCTGGTCTTCAGCACAACAAACTAGATCTGCCTCAGAGCAAGCAAGAGTAATCCACCGTGCAAACATGTTCTTTCATCCCTTCAATTCAATAGCATGTAGGTATTGTTTTTAAAGGAGCTGTCTGACACCTGCCTGCGTTATGAGTCACCTTTGAAAATGTGCCTCTTTGAGCCCTGTTTTCAGAGGGATTCGTTGCTCCTGCTTCCACTGCCAGTGAGTCTGGAATGAAGGGCTCTTCCCCACAGCTCTGCAAATCAAGCATCAGACATTTCTAGTGTTTGACAGCAGAATAGGTGGTCTTTTTAGAGGGTTCTTTAGTTTATTTCTGTGATTTCATGGTGGTTTTTACTGCAGAGCTGTTGAGAAAGGAAAATATTCATTTGCATGCTGCAAAGCATAGGCAAGAAGCCAGATCTGTGCTATTACAATATCTGATCTCTGTAAGGCAAACATCCTTTTGAAAGAAGCTAATGTTTCTGTCTATTCAATTCTGATTCACAGTTCAGCACTTCCCTCACTCAAACACCCTGGGGAAGAGTTAACTGTATTTTTCTCTTCTCCTTTTATCTTTATTCCTGGATTAAGTGAAGAAATTATTGGCTCATGTTACAGCCCTTTTTCCTCTTGCAGTAAATCTTCTGCAATATTTTTTGCTATTGGTATGCTGCATGTCACGTATATCCCTGATCATGTCAGGCTGAAATTGTTAATTATTTGCATGACAAACATTTAGGTTTTATCCTATGAATTGTACCATAGGTGGTATGTGTTGTTAACTAATGCATATGTGCACATATCTTAGAATGAGCCTTTCATCAAAATCAAAGAATTGCTCTTAAACATTTAATAACAAATGTTCTTGATTATTTTCCCTTCTGTTTATGAAGACAGATCATAATATTTAATATAGTCATTAGTAGAATCTCAGCAGTAATTTTTTATCTGCTGTTCACTTGCAGCCTGTGGTTCACAAACACTTCCCAAAAATCAAATTACAAGAGTCATGAGGTGTAATTTCTTCTTTCTGAGAGGATATGACTATTAAAAGGACCTTTAATTTTGTGAATACAAACTTTAAAATTGTTTTTCTATAAATATGATGCAAAATGCAATTCATATTTATCACTTGTATTCCTGCCAGGAAATTTAATTGCTGTTCACAGAGAGGAAGTATGGAGAAGTAATTTCATTTAAATATTTGAATATTTAAACCTTTCCTATATATGCTTTATCTGTGTAAAAACCCAAACGAAACAACATAAGACCAAACCCACAAAACTCTTACAATCAGAAGGATTTATCAACACAAAGGCTACTCATGTCTTTCTCATCAGTCTGCTTATGCTTTCTCTAACACAGCAGTTACCCTCTACCTACACCTGTAGTGTCCGTATGGACCCGTCACCTTTCCAGATGAACAGACACAGGAGTTAATTATTCTTGCGATGATCCTTCGGGTAAAGTCTGGGGACCGTTTTGGAAGCACAGCACAAGCCTCTCTCTCCCTGCTGAACCAACATTCCCAGCATGCTGAAATGCTGAATAAATAACTTCCCTCCAAAATCAATTCACGTTATATATTGCTCCTTCATTTAAATAACATCTTGTTTATCTCAGGGCTTCAGGGTTAGAGCTGTGTAATGTGAGGGCGAGTTATCCCTGCATGATTTCAAGCTTCATTTGCAGCCCAGCTAGGGCAGCACAGGCTATTCAGCAATCTTTTCCTTCCGAGCACTTTTGCTTGGTGCCACTGTGGCTTTACTGACAAATTCTCTTCTCTGCGAGTGACAGCCCATAGCAGCATCAGGTAGCGAACTTCAGGCCTTACCAACCAGTCCTTTGTTCCAAGAGGAGCTTAAAAGCCCTGGTGCAGGTCTAGAGCTCTTCTGCTGCACACACTTTGTGGAGCAGTATCTGCTGAAGAACCACCATAGTCAGTCTTGGGAGGATGTGATTAAGGAGACTGAGGTCCTGGTCTGGGGCTGCTGCTAAAGATGTGGCTGCCCAAGCAATGCATGCCAGCCTGTGTGGGTCTGCCTGTTCTAGCCCACTCTCAGTCACATCTTTCAGCACTGCTGGAGGGGGCTTGTAAAACAGCTGTGCCTCACAAGCTCAGCTTCCCAGGGTAGAAATGCCAGAATAAAAGCTTCCACAGTTCTTTTATGGTTCTACAGCAAGAGCCTTTTGCAGGAGGTACAGCCGCTTCTGTGGTTCCACAGATACATCTTAGCAAAGACGTCAGAGTTGCACAGCTTGCCTGGGGTCTGACAAAGATCCTGCAATCAGTCCCTGGGATCTGAAGTGGGGGCAACAGGCTGCACTTCAGCACAGCTCAACGGATGCCAATGAACTTTGTATAAATGGAAAAGACATATGAGTGCTCACCTGATTCCAAGCTTGGCCAGCTGCACCCGGTAGCAGGGGAGGTCTGCCTGCGGGTACAGGTATCATCAGCCCTTTCCAGACAAAGTGCTTGACATCCCCACACATTCTGACAAAAGAAACGTCTCTCCAGTTGTCAGCCTTCAGCCTCCTGCAAGAGGAAAAGTATTGCTCTGTTTTGTTGTGACTACATGCCAGTTTAACTGGTTTTATAACCAAATATTTTACCCACAAAATAAATTTCAACAGTCAAACATAATATTGAACTGAAAAAATATGCGTGACACTAGAAAAATTGTATCCTTTTCTGTGTAAAAGCATCAACAACAGTAGGGAGAAAAATATCTCACACTTTTTTATTTTGAAAATTGCTATTTACTTATTTCCAGACAGTTAAGCTTGCTTTGAAAGAATACCTTAAAAATAAGGAAATAATTCACTCTTTTCAAGATTTACAGTTTTATTCCCTGCTGAAGGTCATGAATTTTGGCTCTGCAATGCATTGACCTAGTCAGGAAGAGAATTTAAAAAAAAATTAAGCAGTACTGAACATCAGGGTATCCCTGAGCATCTATATAGGAGGAAACGTGTCTTATAAATTAATATTCCTCATCTCTAAGAAGCTTTCTCTCTGATTCATATAGGTCAAAAGAGTTCCTCTCAAGAAAACAATTTAGAAAATTCAAAGGTAATCCAATTCTAGGCTCTTTGCCATGCAGGTGCGTGTACCCAGCAGGAAAAAAACCATCTCCTTAAATTCTTTTTTGTTTTTATAATTACTTGTTTTTCCTCTTCCCAGCAGTTCTTCTGTTGAGCACAAAAGTTACCATATCCAATTATACCTTTTTGTCCTTGCTTTTAAAATCTTCACATCTTCTCAGTTATCTATTAACACAAGATTAATTACTTGATTAATCTCAGGTTTTTTTCTCATCTGGCACAGTGACAGCCACCAGCCATTCGGTGGCATGTTCGTAGATTTTTTGTGTGGCCAATAGATATGTGAGACTGCATGGGGGAAGAAAGAAGGTGAACTAGAGAGAAAGCAAGAACAAGAACACCAGTATCACATTTAGCATGGTAAATGCCACGGCATTCTGGAAAGACCAGATTCCACATGTGATCATCTAATAGCTTCTGATCTATTTTGCTGTGTATTTCATTGTTTATGTAACAGAGGCTGACAGGAAGGGCACTTCTTGGCAGTTAATGATCACTGTCATTGACCCAGCCAATCAGTCAGTAACTGGAAATATCTGACCTTTATGGCTTCCTTCCTTTGATGATTGTCTTTAATAATTTTTTTTAACCTTTCCTGTTGAATCTAAAAATGTGTGCTTTGATATTAATGCAATGTGCCATATTAGAATGAAGAGGGTTTCTTTTTTCTCAGACTGTTCCTGGTGGTTATTGTAACCTACAGGAAAAGATTGCATTCTGCAAGCTACATCATATTTACACTGTCTTCCAATGTTTCTCCTTCCTCTCTCAGCTTTGCTGGAGCTGCTATAACTTTGTCCTGTCCACTGCATCTTATCTTCAGAATTCAGTTCAGAATTTGTCAGTGGTTGTTTGCTTAAGATCTGCTACAATATGAGTATTTTAACCTAGGGGATTTAAAGGTGTCCAAAATTGACTGTTTGTGACAAAAATACACAAATTGACAAAGACTGTAGCCTTTCTTTGTGGAGAAGTTATTAACAGAATCTTAGTTTTCATATTACTTGGGGTTTAATTTGTAAGTCAATGTAAGTTCTAATGTTGGCATGAACAGGAATCAATTTACTAGAATGCATCATATTCATAATGTTCATAAAAGAACTTTGCTTTCTGAGCCATTTTTTGAATAGTTGCATTTATTAGAGTAAATATTTATGTGCTTCTCGTTAGAGAGAAGCATTCTGATTTATTTAGGCATATATGAATACAAAACAGAACCTCTGATTTACAAAGTGTGTTATCATCTAATAACTTTCTTAAAAATCATAGCTAGTCAGTAAAGTGCTGAAGGCCATGTTTACCTTGGTAGCCCTCAGTGATGAAGCACAGAGCTCAAGTCAAGCATGAGTGCTACTGCCCTGACCTGCCACAGCCTTGGAGTGATGGCTTTGCTCCCCATGACTGAGGCTTGGAAACACATTGGCTGTGCAGCCAGGCACAGCAAATATGGGGCAAGTTCAACTCAGTGACCAAACTGACTTCCACAGTCATATTTTTGTCTTCTAGTGAAGCCTATTTCACGTAGAGCATATCATACACTGTAATCCACATGAAAAAAGAGGCCAGTCCAAGGGCACTGAACCAGACACTTTGCAAATGGGAAGTAACACAAGTCCAATGGTTTTAATGGCCAATAGTATCCAGTATTTTCATTAACGTAGTGCTTCTAGCTGGAAAAACACAGGAAGGTTAATGTTTGTTAACATATTCTGGTCTTTTGATGAAACTCAGAGATATTCTGTCCTGCCCTGTGTGGAATCTCTGGATTTGACTCAGGCATCACAGAAAAGGTTAGAGTTGTTTATGTACTGCATCTTTAAGCAATACATTCAGGTAAGTTTGGACAATATTTCTAAAGTGATATGAAACTTATTTCTAGATGTTTTTTGAATTATTGTTTGTGAAGTGTTTGTTGAAATCACTATGCTGCAGAGAATCCCTGAAAAATTACCCATCTGTGAAAAACCTGAACACTTGAGATACTACAGTAATTTTCTATATCTAAAACAATATGTTGTTGATACAGTACTCTATGAGCATTGTGTCCATGACAGTGGGCTCTCATTTCTGGCACCAAGCAGCCAGTGAGAAGGATGAACTAATGTTTAAAAAACCCAGCCTCCTCTCACCTCTAAAAATACAGGAACAAAGCCCTGTATCGCCACACAGATCCCTGCTTTGATTTGCTTGGTAGCCCTATCCATTCCCCATCTTCAGCAGTGACAATTATGATGATGTGAAGTGCCTTGAGACCAGCTGGAGTAAAATGCCACCCCTGAGGGGCTGCTAAATGACCCCACCAAAGCCTCCCTGCTTGCATGGGAGAGCCATCCGTGCTGTGCCTGGGTAAAGGGACACGGGGGAGCGAGCTCCGGTTTGCAACTCAGCTAATTAAACATTAATGAAGTCCTTTCAAAAGAGGGAGCTTTGCTTCGCGTTTCCATACGCTTAAATCCAATCTGTAAATGTTTGTTTTCCCCATTTTAGCTTTTTAATTTATTCCTCAATTTTCTAGCCTCCAAAATGATAATAAAATGTACTACATTTGAAATAGAAGTCTCCAAACAGTATTTTGGCAATCTGTTAGGAGTTGGAATACCTATGGATTACCCTGTAAATCTAAATTATTGGCACTCATGAGAGATTATTTCCATTTATTTTGTTTTACTGTGTAATATTTTGCAGCTATGGCTGCAGTGCTGTTATTAACTTGTGATAGTTCTAAACCCTGGTAGGTGATTAGATCATTTACAGTGTAAAATTCAGGTCTCCAAAGTAAGATGGTGCTAATCAGTCAAGCCATAGGAGTCCCACCTGCTCATCCTCTCCAAAGATTTGACCCCTCCCATATTGGATAAAACTCAACAGATTTTTAGTTTGCAATTGGAAACAGTTACTAGAATATATTTTTTATTGACTTGCTATAATAGAGATAAGATATCAAAAAACATTGCCACAGGACAGGATGATTTTAATTTTTACAAAGAAGTTAATGACAGGAAAACAGTCTTTCCAGATACAAAGATAGTTTACATATTGCAAACATGCTTTCAACCTTTTGGAAGGAAAGTATTTTTCTCTGTTGAAATTAATTCCTTTTCATATTAGCATGAATCATTTATGTATGTTTAAAAATAAGATAGCTCTCTCTGTTAAATGACAGACAGCATTGGTGAAAGATAATTTTGCAACTTCGGCATTCAGGAGATAGGATATTGCCACTAAGTCATTGTTGATCCTCAGGCAAGTCATTCTATTAGATTTCTTGCCTGTAAAGTGAGATAAGTCATCTTGCATAGTTAAGGTAGGATTTTTCTTCTTTCCCCCCACCCTCTGTCTCCATATCCTACCATTTTAGATGGATTTGAATTTTAGTACCAGTTTCCACAGGGAGTAGAAGAAGAGGACAGACAGAAATTCAGTCATTCACTGCAGGTTGTGAAGATGTTTTTTTCTGGGTAGTTGAAGCATGGCTGAGAGAGGTCTTCCACCAAAGCCTTTCCAAGCCCAGCTTCAGATACCACTCATGCAGGCAGTACTTCAGACAACTTCTCCCAACGGATCAGGGTTGGTAGTATCTTAAATTATGAAGGGTTACATCTTTACAGAGTTTTATAAATGTAGATTGCTACTGTAACCAAATACACAACAAACACCAGCTTTCTTAGTTAAGTCAGAGACCAAGATGGAAGAAGACCTTGGAATTGCTGGTTCCAAGTCCTTCATTTAACGTACAATAAAACCTCTTTTCCACTCACAGTATTTGATTTGGAAGTATAAAAATGTATTACTCTTGTTATGTTGTGTCTACTGAGGGCTCATCTAATGCATTTTTACTGTCTCAGTCCAATTAATCCAGACATAACTGAAATGAAAAAGTTATTTAGAGAACCAGGTAAATGTTATGTAAAACCAGAAGAATTCCATCCAGAACTTCAGTTCCTACTAACCTACACAAAAACACTGGAGGGAGTGTTCAGCTTATTTGCTCAAACTCTTGCTTGTGGCTTAGGTTTCTGATCATAAGTCAATCACAGCAGTTAAATCAAATAACACTTAGAATAGAAGTTTAGAGAAGTGATTTTTACTTCTTACCACTAATACATCCTATGCTAGCAGGACATGCAATGGATGAACTTCTTTCTTCAGACAGTAAGTATTTGTATTTGGTGGATATGCTTACAGACTGATATAAGTGGTTTTCTTTATAAGAAAAAAAAATATAAAATGAATTGCAACAGAAGAGCAACTGACCTTAGAAAAAATACAGGAAGACAGCACAGGGACACTTTCATGTAATTGAAGCAACAAAAAATGATTTGTCCAAGCATTCTATCTGCTTTTCAAAATGAAATTCATATGCTCAGACATCCATGCAAGCAATCAGACATCCATGCATGCTGTAGTATGTGTTCTTTGCACATTTTCATTAGTCTCATCAGCTGAGCAGATTGTTCAATAAAGACCGATTAAAAAAAAAATAAATTTTCCTTATGCTTCTGATAAGGGTGTTACATTATCTACATTATCAACATTTGCAGCAACATTGCACCAGCTTGAATCTCCTCAGAGCTAACAAAACTGGCTGATCCAGGTCTTACTGGGAGGGAGATGGCAAACTTCCAGCAGCTCCCAGGTGCTGCAGAGTTCAGCAGTGATTAGAGATATGCCACCCTTCGTCCCTTTGCCTCTGAGCCAAGACCATGCTGGCTTGTAAAGACTCAGAACAAAGCTAGGGATATAATGTCAGCTTTTGGACACAACATAAAACCGAAGTCCTGGCTACATGTGGTCATTAAAAATTCCTTTAAGCCCTTGGAAGATGTAGTGCAGTAACTCCTTTATCCTGGATAGATGCTGCTCAGGTTTACTGCCTCATCTGACAGCTGATGTTCCCTCTGTAGCCTCCAGTGAGTGTGGGAGTCTGGCTTTGTGCACAGGGCTGGTGCGGTGAGCTCTGCATCTTGCATGTCTTTCATCCTCTGCATGCCCAGTGGGACAGTGTGCTCTTCAGCTTTCAGGCTTGCCTGAGAATCTCAGCAGTGAGAGCATGTGGCTAAAGTTAACATGAGGAAAATAGGTAACCTCATTTCTTGAGAAGCATTCTCACACAGGAGTTTTGTGGAATATTCTAGACTTTTACATGTAAAACCTGATTACCAGTCAATTCAATCACTTCAGGGACTGATTACCTCTTACAGTTAAGACCCTTAGTTTGTTCCAAAGATATTTTAGAATATCCTTTGAGTTCCTAGCCTTTGCAGACTGGACTGAAAATCAAATGGAGTCACAGAATTATCTAGATTGGAAAAGACCTATAAGATCATCAAGTCCAACCATTAATCCAGAACTGCCAAGTCCAACATGTCTATGTTCCTAAGTCCCACATCTACGCACTTTTTAAATACTTCAGGGATGGTGACTCTACCACTTTCCTGGGCAGCCTGTACTAATGCCTGATCACTATTTCAGTGAAGAAAATTTTCCTAATATCCAAACTGAATGTCTCCTACTGCAACTGGAATCCATTTTCTCTCATCCTATCACTGGTTGCCTGGACCCCCACCGGGCTGCAACCTCCTTACAGGTAGTTGTAGGGAGTGATAAGGTTCCCCCTGACCCTCCTCTTCTCCAGGCTAAACAACCCCAGATGCCTAAGCCACTCCTCAGGAGCTGTGTTTCAGACCCTTCACCAGCTCCATTGCCCTTCTCTGGACTTGCTCCAGCTCCTCAGTTTTCCTTCTTGTAGTAAGAGGTCCAAAACTGAACACAGGATTCAAGGTGTGGTCTCACCAGTGTCAAGTATAGGGATGATCACTGTCCTAGTCCTGTTGGCCATGCTATTTCTGACACAAGCCAGGATAGTAGAACAGTATACACAGTTTGCATTGACATGAATAACTACTCAGCATCCACAGTCATAGAAATGAACTACTTTTTATCTCCTGACTGCCAAGTGGATAAGCGAGTAGTGTATGTCCAGCTCTGTAGTTACAGTGTGGAAAGTGAAAGGTGTGAATGGTCTCTAAATTACCTAAAGCAGTCTTTTAGTAAGTGTAAGATGGTTATGGTCTCACCAACTGCATTACAATCAACGCTGTGTATCCAGCTGAAATATTGGGGTTTGGCAGTCCCCAGTGCAATGTAGCTCCAATTTTGTGCTCCTCTGAATTTTGGGTAACACAATAAAGCTGTCACTGGTTTTCAAATAAATATATAGTGCCCATTCAGAGCTCCAGGTCAGTATATGTTAGAGAGAAGAGACAAAAGCTTTATGGACTGGCTGCACCATTGGGGAAAAATATTTAAAAGAGCATCCCTTCAAAGCCATAGAACTATTTCAGGCACATGGTGTGATTCTTGTGATTGTCCTGTGCAGGGTCGGGAGTTGGATTTCAATGATCCTTATGGGTCACTTCCAACTCACTATATTCTATGGTTCTGTGATTTAGAAGTTACAAAAAGTACGGTGGAGATCAAGTAGTCAGCAAAGTGATTCTCAAATGGCCAAGGGTAAAAATAAATAAAACCTATAATCATGATCTGTCTGCACTTCATCATCTAGATATCACCACTGAATTCAGAGATTGTTGCTAGAAGGTCCAGGAATAATGTGATAAATTAAAAAAGGGAACAAAGGTTTGGACTGGAACACAAATAATTTTTTCTGAGTTATTTTGAAATTGATGGGGAACAAATTGCTACCTGCATTATTTTCAGTCATATCAATAAAAAAATCCATAAATAAATACAAAACCTAGGTGAAGTAGAGCACTGCTTTCCACAGCTCCTGCCCTTGATTCCTGAAAATACCAGGAATCACTCTACTTCTCTTCCACACGGTCTCATTAAAAGTCTTTATAAATTCTATTTCACAGCTTTAGGGTTTTGAAAATGTTGTTACCCTCAGTTCCTTTCAATAGACAAAAACAGAGATCTCCAGAGAGCCATTCATCTCATCCTAAGATAGGCATCTAAGACAGGTCAGTAAACGTCTTCTGAAGATGATTCTATTAACTATAAAGGGAGAGTAAACTTAGATATCCAACTTTTAGAAGTCTGTAATTAGACAAGATCATTTTCACTCATCAAGCTACTTTTAGAAAACATACACTCTTTTTTTTCCTTGTATGATATAAAACCTCAACTTCCTAAATTAGAAAAATACACTATACCTTTGCTAATTTTAAAATCCTACATATAGTAAGATGGACTTCTGCAACCTAGACAAGCTCAAGCCTTTCCTTTTCTCCCCACTCAAAATGCCAGAATAGTGAAGAGGCATTGATTTCTCTGTATTTCCAGGTGTAACTCAAAGCAAAGTGTCTGAAAACTCATGAAAAACACTGTACTTTGCACATTTTCAGCTCAGGTTCAGAGATTTCCAGTTCATGTATGATTCAAAGGATCATCTAAATATTAGGATGCCTGTCCAAACTAAAATGAAATTCCAGACACTTGAGATTCATCTGTCACTGATGATACTGATGTCATGAAGAAAACCCCAATTATCCCACTAGTGATGAATTACTGAGAATAACAGCACTAAGAACAGCACTTATAGAATTTACAGTGATGCCAAGATATGAGCTACCAGGAAGATGAGCAAGGAGTGTGGGAGACATTTCCCATTATTCATATGAGGAGCTATACCCTGTTCCTTGCTGAAAACATACCCCTCCTATACAGTATGCAGAGAGCCAGATACTGTCCACCCCAAACAATCGCATGTGTCAGTTCAAATTGCCCACTGAATGGTGATACCTCACTCATTTCATGCTCCTCATCCTTTTCTCTGTATCATTCCTTTGTTGTGACCCTTTCTGTCAGAGATGTTAGTTTTAAAGCCAGCATCAGATTAACTGCATAATGCTGCCCTTTCAAGCCTGCCTTTGCTTTATCGCCATCCAGCCAAGCTGGACACCAGGATGCACCAAGCCCTCCCCCAAGGGATGACTGCAGCTCCCTGTAGCCTGTTTTCGTAACAGCTCACTTCTCTTTCTAACATGACCACAATAAGAAGAGGGGCCGCATTGTTTCCAGAAATAAAACAGATTACTTTAATCCTAAACCTACATGCAGTGCCAACATAATAATTCCCTTTTTTAACCATGTGTTTAACCATTTCTAAGGAGGCTAAAATACCTAGTAAGTTGTGTGTACGTTATTACTGTTTAAGGAACAGTCCTTAGCTGTGTTTATGAGGGGTCTGTGTTTTCCCCTCCCAGTTTAAACAAATATATTCAGAAAAAAAAATAAATTCAGAATACTGCACAACTATTTGCTAGTCTCCTTAAAACAAGTATTAAGAGTTTTCTCTCAGTGTGTCCACTGTTTCTCCAGCCAACCATTACTCAAAGGTGTCTTCAGTTTCTTTCAAGGAACTGTTATTACTACATTTTTCCATGAGCATATCTGATCTCTTTTCTGATTAGCCAGCTAATTGATACCTTCTATGAGGAGGCTTTTCCCATGTTTTTCCCTGTATGTTTATTTTCTGCACAAGGCATGGATTTTCTTGTGTTTTCACTGTCCCAGGCAGTTTTGACTTCTTCCCTTCAAGCTACACTGTAAGAAAACAAAACTAATGCTTCAGTACTCCCTTCTTAAAAGAGATGAAGATTTTAACATGGATAGTATTTACAAATAAAATTCACCTCTCTTCACTTTATGTCTCTACAAACTGAGTTTCTAGTAATTTAAGTCTCCGTAAACTGAAACTGATCATTTACATTCTCTACAGTCAACATGGATAGGAACTTCCTGAGGGTAATTCATCCCCTGCTAAGATAGGGGCTCCAGGCAGGCTACCTCATTCATTAATAAATGCAGAACCTTGATGAACTGGCTTAAACTTGACAGGTAAGGTTTGGCAGGCTAAAGCTGTAGGAGATGAGATTTGCTCGGTGTGTCTGAATACCTTTGAGAACCTCTAGTTGTGAAAAAAAACCCCTAAACAGATGTTTTCATGTAATCTCAAATAATCTTCAAGTGAACTGAGTAGTGCTGGATCATACATCACAGTTTAAAATTAAAATTAAGGCAATCACCGAGAAATGTGTTCCCAGTGATTGCGTACTTTTTTTTCCATTTCTGTGTCCTTTTTGGAAAGATAATTGGTCAGATCCTGGAACAATGAGTTAGTAGCTTCGATTGCACATCACCCAATGATATGCTGTCTACATACTTAAGAAAGACATGTTTATTATGGTGACATGGTTGCTAAGTACTGCTCAAGCTTCATGTCTTCGTGAGAAGAGAGAAAAAAAAGAAAAGGAAGAGTTCTTTTATCTTTCTCTTAAATCTACTTCTACATACAAATTTTATCCTGTCTCAAATAAATTTTAAAAAGTCAACTTTCTCAGAGTTTGAACTTGCAAGCATTCTAAAGCAATTTTTTACATAATATACATAGAGATATCAAAACTAATTATAAATATTAATCCACGTACAAGCAATATCCTGCTGAAGCTATATAGCTCTGTTGAACAAGAACGTATCAGTAGGTTTGGGAATTAAGACTCACAATGAATTCCATAACTTATTCTAAACATAAGCTTATTTCTACTTTTGCAGAATAATATAATCTTGCACAGATGAGAAGTATGTGATGTGACTTGAGTGATTTTTATTTGTCATATGCATTTGCTGCATTGGGTTTTCTTGACGGCATTCTCGTTCTGCCCCTCACTATGGACCTAGAGCAGGTGCTGCAAACCTAAAACCATCCCAAACCAGTAGGATCCCACTTATCCCGTGCCTGCCTATGATGTTGTCAAAGCATTTCCTGATCTCCATCCCTGCTGCCTTTTGACATATTAGAACTAAGGGAAGGAAAATATCTTCTTGGTAATATTAGCAGGTGGAACTTTGAGACGCTTTGCATAAAGAGATATCTTTAATCTCAGGTCAGCAAGCAAGTACCATAGTAGTTTTAGGATATAGGGTGTTCAGAAGATTAGCTATTATATTTGACAATTGAACTGTTGTAGCACAGTACAGAAATACTGAGTGACCTCTTGGTCCTTTAGTGAAATAAACTGTGGCTCATCACAGTGATCTGTATATAAAGTATGACAGGAGAGGAAATATCCTGGAATTAATTTGATATATGAGGGGAATCAGCCAGGACTCAACAGGACAATAGATGCATACAGTTGTCTTTCCAAAATGGCTTCTGGCATTTTAACTCGTGGTGAGCTCTTTTCTTAGTGCTTTATCCCCAGAAACCTGATTTATGATGAACCAATCTAAAGATCATGAAGTCTCAGCCCACTGTAATCATGTTTGTTATCCCTGAGTAGCAATTCAGGCTTTCTGCTATTCAGAAACAAATGAGCATTTTTATCTGTTTGTGTGCAGAATTTGTGAAGCACAAAGGAAAAGTCCCATGTCACAACATTATTTACTTAGTACTGCAGGGGGAGTTCCCTGGCAGCAAAGAAGAGCTGTGATATGACATATCCCTAATATTCCTCTCTTCCCATCCTCATTAGGTTCCCCGCAGCTCTATAGGGGAAGCTCTCTGACCCATTCTGAGAAATAAGAACAGCTGGGTGCCTCCCTAGAGTGCCTATACACTGATGCCTGCAGCATGGGGAAAAAATGGGAAGAATTAGGGCTATGATCTCATTGGGATCACAAAAACGTGGTAGAATTGTTCACACAACTGGAGTGTTGCAATGGATGGGAAATGGATGGCAAAAAGGGCAAATTATGATGTGGGAGAGCATCACAGATGCATGGAGCTCTGCTGTGGGATGGGTGATGCAAGACAGCTGCAAGCCTGTGGGTCAGGAGTAGGGGACAAACCAACAGAGGTGATGTTGTGGGTGTCTGCTACAAACTGCTCAGTTGGGAAGAAGTGGATGAGGTCTTCTTCTGAGAACTGGAAAAAGCCTCATGTTCGCTGGTCCTGGTCCTCATGGGGAACTAGAGTCATGGTGGTATCTTCTGGTGTGCACTGCCAACAGTTGATTGTGTAGACGATGATGCATGGGGCTTTGCTTGTGTCATATTTACAAACAAGGAAGGGCCATTTGAGGATATGAGGCTGGAAGCAACCTTGGATGCAGTGATTATGATGACCAGAGTTCAGAAGCTGGAGAGGAGGGAACAAGGCAAAAAGCAGGATTCCAAGCCTGGACTACAACAGAGCAGGCTTTGGCCTTTTTCAGAGATCTGCTTGGAATAAAGCATGCAATATGTCCCTGGAGATAAGAGGGGTCAAGAGGATCTGGCTAATTGTCAAGGATCACCTTCCCCATCCTCAAAGGTGATCCATACTAATGAGCAGGAAATCAAGCAAAAGCAGTGATAGGCCTGCATGGATAAAGAAAGAGCTCCTGACTCAAGACATAAAAAGAAAACATACAGGAGGGGGAAGCAGGGATTTCAATGACATTTAAGAGAAAACTCATCAAATATCAACAGCCTCAGTTTCCAAAAGAAAACCCGGCAGGGGTCAGAGGAAGGAAATTTAGCCAAAGAAAGCAGAAAAAACAGTGAAATCTAGGTACTTCATGTGGCATTACCTATAGGTCTGAGCAGGTTTAATTCTAACTTGGGACATATCTGACAAAGGGTAACTTTTACAGAATAAGAGACTTACCATCCATTGGGACAAAAACTGATCTGTGTATTTTAGATGATGCCTCATAATTTTCCCCAGTGCTTTTATATGGATACTGAAAAGAAAGTGTGATTGATGTAGAACTGGAGGGTCTTCACATCTTTGGCAAGTAAGACAAAGCAGGCCTTCAGTCCTCTGATTGCATTTTGTACTGTGAATATTTTCCAGCTCAGTGCTTAACCATTAACTTCCTCAAGGTAAAATAACTACTCATTGCAGTGAATATATCGAACATTGTAAAAAGACATAGGAACCTTTAAATAGGCAGGAGTAGGTCATCCATCACTGCAGCCAATGGTGTGTCTATTTCAAATTCTGGCCTGAAATTCAACTGGAAGGAGTCAGGTGGTGAATAAGGCGGCTGTGCACAAACACAAATCAAAAGTGGTGGGAGTGCAGAGGTGATGGAATAATGGTAAATAGCACCTAAAAAAAATTAAAAAATTTGCATTACTAAGTCTGCATTGTCAAGGCGCTCATTTTGTTCCAAGTTTTTTTTTTTTTTTTTTTAACATAGAATGTAATGTCTACTACTGCACTGATGCCTGGGGACAGAAAACTATGGAGAGAATCTGGTACTCAAAACATAAAAACATATCTTCATTTTGCAAAGTTTCTGACTAGACACAGTGAAAAATAGCAAATATATTCAATAAAAAATACACATACTTTAGCACTGCCTTGATCTGCAAGGAAAATTTACAGGCTTCAGTTTAAAAGATGGTGTAGAAGACTTTCTTGGACTATAAAACTTTAAAAAGAGAATTTTTATATGTTTGGTGAAGAGATAACCACTTCTGTTTCATATAAATATATATACCTGTATATACAAATGCACACAATGTTGTATGAAGGTGATATAGTTAGGTGGCATCACAGCAAAGATCAATGCACCACAAAGACATAAAGTTGTGCACTAATAGGTTTTTGACTTTGCTGGGGAAAAAAAAACAAACCAGGAGTGATAATATTAGCTAGATGATTCAAAACATGTAATAAAAATAACACCAATGAAAGGTCAAAACTTTGCAAAAGGAACATTGCAAAGCTCTTGGAAAGTGTTCTGGGACTTTCAAGGCCTCAGCTGACTCTTGGGGATTATCAAGAAAGATCAGTCTTATCCATATTTGAGTATGTCAAATGAGTAAACTAGCTTTGCTATCTATATTCACAGTATATTTTTTTAAGGTCAGGTAGAATCAGAAAAACTTAGGGGACCCCAGAAACTTATCCTCCAAATCAGACTTAAGAGTTTTCAAACTTCAAAATTATTATCAGCAACAACCTTCACCATGCTGCAAATCACAGTTCCCTCTGCTGTATTTCTTCCTTTCTGACTTATTGTGGCCAGAAGTAGTAGATAAATTCCTTTCATAGCCATAGATAGGTAGGCTTCCTGAAACTAATAGATTTATGTATGCAGTATACATCTAACATGCTCAATGCTCTTATGACTTTTTTTTTTTTTCCAGCAGGAAAATCACATAAAGCCTCACACCTTTAATCGGCTGGGACTCATCACACACTACTATCAGATTATTAAATCTATACAAATTAACATGTGATACAGACCAATTCCAGAATTTACCAAATGATAAAACAATGAAGGAATGAACTGTAATTGCTGGAGTAGCTGCTGTACTGTCTTTACACTAAAATTATTCCAAAACCTTTTTCAACAACACAACCTTAGAATAATATAAAATAATTGTGTAGTCAATGTGTTCTTATTCCTGTCACAGCAGTTCTATTATAGTCCTCCTTTAGGTGGCATTTGTTTGAATTATTTGACAGCAAATATGAAGAGGGATAAGGGGCTGAAAGTATTCATAAAGTATTTTCTTGCAATATTACTCACAATATTACTGTGCTACAATGTCTATCTGGTGAATTTAAAATTTCACTTTTTATTTTAATTTATAGGAAGATATTTGGTATCCTATATTATAGTAAAAAATTCTCAGCGTTACAATGCTAAACTTAAATCCAAGGGGTATTATATTTTTAGTGTTTATAATCACATTGGTCTAAAACAAATCTGCAATGAAACATCTGTCTAATCATGTTCTTATAGTTACAGAGAGAAAAATAAAAGTAATCCAAATGACTCCAACAGCTTTTCTAACAAATTATGCTATAATTTGAAAAAAATAATGAAACTATACATAAAGCTAGTTTTAATGGGGTTTTGGAAATTTTGTTCTTATTAAGGCCATTGGCAATCAAAGACAACTCCTGAAAATGTGCATTGTTCAGTAAATGTGTATTTTATACACAATAGGATGGTGTGAAAAATATCAGCCACAGAAAATAACAGTCAGAGTCTACACAGATCTTATTACAATGCCAAAACAAAACATCTTTCATGTAAATTATGCTAGCACCAAAATATAAATGATGACCATAGGAGTAAATGCAGAACTCTTAATCAACTAATATAGAATATGGATTTCTTTTACTCTGTTGTAGCAGCATATAGCTTTAATAAAGTCTATTTCTATCCTTAAATCAGCATGCAATTACCAGTCCACTGCTTCTGGAACAAATAAGCTCCAGAAGATTACCTGCGATGTTTGAAATTCAGACGGGGTATTTCAGGAGGCAAACTGACTTGGATCCTTCATCTCAATAGTCTTATATTTATTCTTTCAAGTTGCAGAACAATTCAAAGTAATCAGGGTGATAAAAGGAGTGAAATCTCATTTTCCTGAAAACTTTTACTGTTCTTATTGCAGTGTGTTAGTCCAGTGTTTTCAGTCCAATGTTTTTGGAAGTTAAATTGTAAATTGAAAGGTTTACACGTAGGTGCCAAGGATGTCTGCATAGGACCACAGCAGCATATGTTCCTGCTGGTGAACCCTGTAAACCCCAGACATGCAGTTAATGAATAAAAACTCATAAAAGTTAAAGACTAAATTACTGAAGTCCCTAAATCAGTTATGGAATAATAGCATGTTTTCTCTTTTTAAAAAAACATATGGCCCACTTTTACCCTTTCCACTGTGTTGAGATAAGCCTTACACTAAAAATCCTTAGCATCTCAAAGTTATCATAATTAATAAATTTGAAAAATCTGTTTCTCATTGCTTCCTCAAACTGCTGAGTTTCTGTCCACCTCAGAGCCTAAAATTTCTGACTGAATTCCAAACCCTTCATAGCAATTACATATGACTTGATATGAACAACTTAGAACTAGACACAGACATTGTATCTCAAATAGGGTGTCATATTGTGTAAAATGTTTGTGTCTAGTTCTGGAAAATTGTAAGATATAAGACCACATGCCTACATTGCCCTGATAGAAAGATGAAATATTTTTTATATTTTGGAGTTGCTTTAAACTTGTGTGAATACTATTTTCCCTGTCATTCCAAGGACTCTGCTTTGTAACTAGGCAACCACGTTATAGAGAGCAGCATTATAGTATAATTTTTTTAATTCTTTAAAAATTATATAGTTATTTCTTCACATTGTTATCTAAATTTCTCTAAAATGCTGCATAAACAAGCAAATCACAGGTTTGTGCCTTTGGACTATACTGTCTTTATTGACTATATTTACCTATATTGCAGATGAACTTCAAAGCTTCCTTCTGCCTTCAATCCTCGTTAGCAATTTCCAGTCATTCCTTTTTTCACTCTGTGGGAGTAGATCCAAACCAAAAATATGATCAGTTGTTCCTCTGTCCCAGTGATTCTTTTGTGCAGGGCACTGTGGAGCTCAGCTTGGTCATTATTCCTTTTCACCTACAAGGTCATGGCTGTTTTAAGCTGTCTTGGCATCACTGGGCACAACAACTCGTAGCTGAATAATTTCTCATCTAAACAGTATTAAGGTCTTTGAGTTTTCCCACGGAGTGGGACAAAATTGGAATTTCAGTGAGAATTTCTGTACCGTATTTATGGCAAAAGATAAAGATACTGGCAGGCTTCTAATAATAGAATTTGTATCTGTTCCTCTACCTTATGAATTTCATTATCAAGCAGTTAAACAAAAATTGCAGGGGATTAATCAGTAGCAGAAGACAGCAGAGTTTTGAAGATAATGTACTCCTTGGGCAGTGCAGAGTGGGATAAACCTGGATGTATGGAATTGACCAGGTATAAATGTAATATTAAAGTTACCTTTGGCCTTGTTATCTCTTCCTTGTCTTGGACCTATATAAGTCCCTCCAAGCTGATACTCTTGTTTAGTGCTCAGAAGCCTCCACTGGAAAGTATGGCTGACCACTTATTTAGGTAGATGTGCTTGGGATGTGTGACCTCAACTTTGCACTGTGCACCCTTATCATAGAATCAACTAGGTTGGAAAAGACCTCTGAGATCATCGAGTCCAACCTTTGACCTAACACTACCTTGCCTACTAGACCATGGCACTAAGTGCCACATCCAGTCTCTTCTTAAATACCTCCAGGGATAGTTGACAACCTCCCTGGGCAGCCCATTCCAATGCCCTATCACTCCTTCTGTAAAGAACTTCTAATGTCTAAGCTAAACCTACCCCAGTGCACCTTAAGACTGTGTCCTCTTGCCCTATTGTTAGTTACCTGGGAGAAGAGACCAACTCCCACCTCACTACAACGTCTTTTCAGGTAGCTGTACAGAGGGATAATGTCTCCCCTGAGCCTCCTCTTCTCCAAGCTGAACAACCCTAGCTCCCTCAGCTGCTCCTCACAGGACTTGTGCTCCAGTCCCTTCACCAGCATTGTTGCCCTTCTCTGGACCTCCTCCAGCACTTCCATATCCTTACTAAATTGAGGGGCCCAGAACTGGACACAGCACTCGAGGTGAGGCCTCACCAGTGCCAGGTACAGAGGAAGAATCCCTTCCCTGGTCCTGCTGACCACACTGTTCCTGATACAGGCCAGGATGCCATTGGCCTTCTTGGTCACTTGGGCACACTGCTCATGTTCAGCCTCCTGTCAATCAGCATCCCCAGGTCCCTTTCTGCCTGGCTGTTCTCCAGCTGCTCTGTTGCCAGCCTGCTCCATGGGGTTGTTATGGCAAAAGTACAGGACCTTGCACTTGGTCTTGTTAAATATCATACTATTGGACTCAGCCCATCTATCCAGTCTGTCCAGGTCCCTCTGCAGAGCCCTCCTACCCTCCAGCAGATTGACACTCCTCCCCAACTTGGTGTCATCTGCAAATTTGCTAATGGTGGACTCAATCCCCTCATCTAGATAATCAATAAAGATATTAAACAGTCTGTCCCTAGACTAAATTCAAGTGTTATTTTTGATGTAAACCATCAGTTAATGATCAAACCCTGGTGATATGACTCTTAATTAGAAGAGAATTAAGATTATACAGAACTACAATGAAATGCAATACACAATTTGCATTGGATATTAAGCCTTGTGTTTCAGGTTTTACATACACCTTTGGCTGTATGGATGAGATTGGCATGTATGTTTCTGTGTGTGTGCACAGACTATCTTCCATTGCTATTATGGGGTTCCTTTGAAATGTAACACTGGAACTGCTAGAGAGGGGATACTGGATCTGGAGTCTAATCCAGCACATCAAATGCTGATTGCCCAGGCTCCCCCAATTCCCCTGCTTATAAAGCAGAGGTATTAGCAGTGTTATTATGTGTCTTCACATGCACACACACCCCACTCCTCCCTCACACCCCAATAAGATCAGTGTAATGTGGTGATGAAATTTCTAGCAGCTGCTTGAGATTAGTCCCTGATAAGCTTCTCTCACTGTTTCTGTGGAGGAACTTTCTCATTTGTAGCACTGGTAAAACATTAGTTTGCATGAAAATATTGAATAGACAGTGCTTTAACCAACACACAGTAATAACGTTATGAAGTAATGAAAGGACAGTTGTCCAAGAAGCCAATTTCTTGTAGTAAGGAGACATAGACAAGTACACAGAAACTTGTACTAAATACATAAGGTAGATCTGGTTGGGTTCATAATGCAACTTTAGGCAATTCTGAAAGCTTTCTGAGAATAAGTTGGTTCAAATACACATTTTCACATATTACTGTCCAAGGTTGCTGACTCACTTCTTTATTTTTCAATCTCACAATGCTTTGTGATTTTTTTCCTTTTAATCATTACTTCTTAATAAATGGGATTGCCTGTAAGCTCTGATATCACTAATTATAAGTTTTCAGCCCTCAGGTTTGCAGATGAAACCCTGCAAGCATTGACTGAGAATTTTCTAAAAATTTGGTGACCAGAAAGGAAACAAATTATAAATTTTTAAAAATCTTGTTTTGAAGTCAGTCTCCTGATTTTTTGGGTTCTGATCCTTCATTTCTGAATTTTTGACCTGATAATATCTGCATGCTACAGTGTACAGACACAACAAATCTATGTTAATCACTTGTGTCCAGGTTTCCTTTACTGTAAGTTTTTATTCACATGCATTTTTCACTTGATTTTGCTGGGTATTTTGTCTGAATCAGACCATGGGATCTCAAATTCTTCAGGTCAGAGATTTTACCAGTCTCTGCAGTCTTTTTACCACATGCTCCGACCCTGCTCCAAAAGTTACAATGTAAGCAATAGACTTAATAAACTGTGCCAAGCTTGCTAAGAGTTCTTTCATCTTTCATCTTCCCATGTAAAACTGTATCTCCATTTTAAAAATGGCAAGAGGCTTTGATTTGAGTTCAGTGACAAATAACTCCAGTTTGCCCAGATATGTCTAGACTTCAAATGTCTGCTATCTTATTGCTACTGAGCACTTCATCTCCTTTGCAAATGGGGTTGCAAGTATATTAATGTTAAAATGAAAAAATAAAAAGGCGAAGAAAAATTTATCAATCCACAGAGACCCAAATGGACACAGTGCTTACAAACGTGTAACAGGAAGTGGGGAGCCAGATAAGAATCCAATCTTGAGCAAGTGTCAAAAGATTACGAATCTCTTTTGGCAGGATAAATGGTCTCAAACTATGGTGAGGACTGAGGATAAAATTGCAAGTGATGGTGTGCACAAATGGCGGAGTGGGGATTCAGGGGTGCAAGGGCCTGTATTTGGTATAACAGTACTTCTCTTAACACAGCTTACAAGACCAGAGTCCTCTGTTCCTCTCTGTTTATTCTAATGAAAGGTGCAAGCTTACTACCTGAAACACCCAACTTAAGGGCACAAGCAACATTGCAGAGAAAACCCACCCCTATACTCTCCCACTACCCCCAAACCACAACCAAACAGACAGACCTTAGATAGACTGAATTGTCCTCAGGAAATGCTTGCAGTCAGTCTCCACTGACTTCATAGGGACCTGGAGAGAACTGCAGTTGTAAGGTGACTTTCAGGTAAACAGAGTTTGTTCCCTTCAAATAGGTGCAAACATCTTAAGCAGGAACTTGATATGGGTAGTCATGACCCCTACAGTGTGATTTTAATTCATCTTCCTACTTCAATGGCTTTTTGACAATTTGGCCATTTATCTGGCAGAGACATAAGAGAAATGGGCCCTGGAAGACAGCCAACATTACAGAGTTGGCCTGATGGATAACCAGAATAATTATTCAAGTGGATAATCTGATACAACTAAATATGTACTTTTCATTTCATATGTTTCAAAACCTCCTATCTTCTGACATGTTTTCAAACTATGCTAAGTCAAATGAGTCCCCAGGAAGTGTAAAACCAGATGTCATACATCTTTCTCTTAGATGTGTTTCTTTAAGCAGTCTTAAACTATGACACTGGGTTCTAAACAAATGGGGCAGACATGGCTTGAAATTTCATGGGCATCTGATTTATTTCCCCCAAGAGTATGCTGTGCTCTTTTTAAGAGGGACCTCTTCAAGGAAAGTGAGATTCTTCCTTCCCCTGGGAGCATTGAGTGTCCTCAAAAAGAGAAGGCCCAGGAAACTGTAGGATGGACTGAATGAGTAAGATATAGAAAGGGGGCTGGACATCATGAATGGTTTGCTTTGAAAGACAACAGCAAAGATGGCAGAACATCCCAGAAGCTTTTGGAAGTGAAGGGAGGAACTTCTAGTGGACTAGAACAGACAGAGCAGAAATTGCTGCCAATCAGAAAGCTGTTAAGTTAGCTGCAATCATGGGCTACCCTTCAAAACACACTAGACTTGTAAGAACACCATAGAAAATTTAATTTCTCTTTATGTCTTCCTTTGTCTCTGCTTTTAAAAGGTAAGGTTTTAGGTTTCAGTTTTCATTCAGACAAAACTTTTATTTCTGAGCCTAATGCAAACATGCACTAACCTAAGTTTGAAAGAATCATCCAGGGGAAAAAAAAATGCTATTTACATATTGCAAACATGTAGTTGTACTAATCTCAGCAGAGAAACACAAAAAGCCTTTAATATGACATTTTTATCATCTTAAACCCCCTCGTAAGGTACTCGCTGAATTGATTTAAATCTACAGTCACAAAGGTATTTCACAAAGGGAAAATAAAGCATGCAGTACCTTTTCCTATGCCTTCCTTACTGCCCTCCTGCAAGTAAAAAGGAAAAATCTCATTTAGCTCTGTGCTCCTTACTGCATGAAGCAGCAAGCTTCTTGGCAGTTTCACTGATACTTATTCTGACTGCTAAGCTTCAAAATAGTTCTAAACCTCAGCCATTTTATGAGGCCAGCAGTGATTTGAAAATATCAATGCCTGTCATTTACATGGAACAAGTCCTGATTTCTTGGACTTGACTGAAAATCCATTCACTTGTAACTAAAGATAGGTCAGGTAGTGGGAACTTGTGTATCGATGTATGACCATTTTTCCATCGGCTTTATGGAAATTGTGCTAGGTTTCTTTTTTTGCAAGAGCTAGGTAAGTATGTTGCTGATCTTTCATGAAGCAGAATCATTTTTAATTCCTTTATTATTGTATTTGGATGTAAAATGCTTATCTGTAGAAGGTCTGGGTACACATTACAAAATTTAGCTCAGAATTAGGCAACCATTTCTGTGACAACCCCCACGTGGAACCAAAATAGCTGCTCTGAAAAGGAGTGATATGAGGCACATGATTAAATGTCAGTGAATTCTAAAGACTGTTTCTACTAGGGAGCACAAAGAAAGTGATCTTGCATTGTGCTCTAAAATGTCTCTACCCTGTAAGCTGATCTGTGCACAGACTGATGGTTCTTATGCTGTGCATTTGCTCTTTGACTCCCTTTTGACTCCAGAAGGTGCACATGTCCATTTGTGTGATCAAGGTGCATGATCTAGGCTGAAATAGCCTGTGCTAGGGAATGCTCTGCAGCTGACCTCCTTGCTTTCATCTTTGGGATGTAACATGGTGAGAAGGGTAAGGCAGGTCTGAGATAATGAACACGGAGACAATGAAGAGAGTACAGATGTGAAGCACTTTTGTCAATGTTTCTTAATGATCTGGGCAAACAGAGCAGAAAACATGGCGTAAGTGCCTTCACATGGAGATTACTCAGGCATATGATAGGCCACTTGCTGATGGATATTGGAAGGCTAGTTTTCTATTTCCTCCTAAATGAAAGCATTAGGCTTGTACACTGTGATAAGTAAATAGTTTCCTAATTGTACTGTATTTACAGAATACCTTTCATGAATGGCAGTGCATTTCTATTGCACACACTTTCCTGAGAAAATTCTGCAAACTTTATGGCACGTTATCACCGTTTTCAATTTCGCAGTCCCCACTGGTCTTTCCATATACCATATTCTCATAATAATTATTCTCCAGCATTTATTGTTCAGCCACGTTAGGGATTCACTACAGAGCCTGAGCCTGAACAAAATCAAAATCCTTAATGATTCTTACCAGTGGTCACTTGAATAAACAGAAGTATCTTGAGCATGCAAGACTCATTATCATGTTACTCAGTGTGCTGAACAAGTAACTACCTTACTGTACTTTAGACTACAGACAGATTTGCAGTCTTCTCTTTGACTTGGAAAAACCAGCATTCTTAAGGCAAGCCATATGATATACTTGCCTGTACACACCTTGAAAACACAGTTACACTGAGCACAACCCCTAATCCACACAGACTGGCAGTTCTGTTGGTGCTGTGGTCAGGAATAGCAGCTGCAGTGTGCTATAACCTTAGCAAAGAGTAATTGCCTGCTGCCTTAGACCACACATATAATTTGTGAGCCTAGATGTATTGAATCTGCAATTAAGATCAAAAGAACACATTTTATGGATAAATTATGGGGTGTGTGATCTTTCGAAGTATAGGCTGAAAATTTCAAGATTATATGCTGAAGTTTGGCTCTTCAGATACTCAGACAAGTTTGCATAAGCTGCTTGGTTTTTAGAAGTAACTAGCAATCTCTTTTTTATTTGTGAATGTTTAGTATTACTGACAAGTAGGCCACCTATCTGCAAGTGCCCAATATGGACTGAGAAAACTGAGGTTTTGGCACCCAGATACAAATGCTACATGAAGCTTCTATTCATTGTAAAAATCTGCATTTTTTTTTTCTTTCCTCTGAATGTAAGCCATTTTACTCTTATGAAACTGCTTTTTTCCCGGCTTTGCTCAGATGGTTGCAGATACTTCCCAGGAAAATCCACATAGAACAAAACTTTACAGTGTTTCTTGAGTTTCACAATAACATCCCATTCTGACAGGAAAATAGAACAGACATTTTGTGTTCACAGAGAGACAAGCTGGCAAATTTTTAATCCATAACTCATATCATATTCTGGTGCATCATCATCATCATCATCATTGTTGTTATAAATAATAGTAATGAAGGTTTTAAACTTCAGACTACAAACAAAAATAAAGGCTTCACACCTCAATATATTTCTAGTATAACAATCTTGTCCTTTGTTTGTTTCAATGATGTCTTAATAAAAAATTGAATATGTCTCTGATTTTTAAAATTCACCACATATTTGATCATTTTAATTACAGCTGAAGAACACAGATAATACTGGAAAGACTTCAGTGGTAGTCTTGTTTTTTTGATATTTTATTCATTTAAAAATACATACTTTGATCATTTTCTCTAAAGTTGAAACAAAATTTTCAGTCTGCAATCTGTTTTAAAGTATGAAAAAAAAACCCTGATGTCAGAATTCAGGTTTGCCTTGAGAAAGGGTGGACTAGGTTTTACTTTTCCCCAATTTCCTCTTTATTATAAATAAACTTTAAGCATGCTTACTTGCATATTAACATTTCACATTTATTTTTTTCTGATTAATCTTTATATATTTTCTTATGATTTTTGAAATCATGTTTATTTAAATAACACTTAAACACATGCTTAACTTTGTGATTGTTTCAAGTTATATTTTAGACTGAGGCCATGAATAGGGCTGATTGTAAGCACGTCTTCAAGATTTTCTTGAATTGGGCTTTTTGTCACTAAAAGAGTCACTCTGCTCTTTCCACATTCTAATTTGAATATTTCATACATACCCATTTGAGAAAAGTAAATCCTTTTTTTATAAAGATAATTTTATTTTAAAATAACTAATGCATTAGTATTGCCTTATTCATTGAAGTAGAAAATGTTACCATCTTCATGTTGCCGAAGGTCCTCTTTATTACCTTGATCTTGTCTGTGTATTGCAACATAGGAAAACATTCTATTTAGTGGTAGGTTTTTTTTTTTTTTTTTTTTTTTTTTTTT
>VXBX01005996.1:376457-386470 GCA_013400415.1 Scytalopus superciliaris | reverse complement strand
TTTTTTTTTTTTTTGATGCTACAAGTTCAATATGCTGTAAGCTCATATTAGAAACCAGTAGCTTTTGTTAACTGTCTTTATAAGATCTGCTGGTATAGGTCTGAATATATATGTCTGGTTTCAGCAGAATTGTTGCATCAGTCTTAATATCCTTGCTTATTTTACTCTATACAATTCAGTATCCATTCAGCTTCTAGATTTTTTTCCTAACTTGCAAGAAAGAAAATCTTGTCTGCTATTTAAATTTTCAACCATCTATGATTTAATTTTGCATTTGTATGTGACATGCCATGCCAACCACACTAAATTATTCAGCAAAATTGAAAACATTCAGGTCTTAACAGTCTGCATGGGTCAATTAAAAATATGCCTGATAAAACTCTATTTGATACACTTGCCAAAAGTGGCATGCAGAAACTGGTGAATATATTCAAGGTAAGCAGAGGGACTCCTTGATAATGCTGTAAATGAAGACACACAGAAAATCTGTAATGGATACAAAGTTTTTATATGGAATTGTATGAGGTTAGTAAGCACCAGAATAAAGAAATGCATTCTCTAGTATCTCTGTTTCAAAGATTCAAGGCTGAGAAAAAAAGATAATGTAACAGTTTAAAATACAAGTATCCCACAGTATTACAGGACTTACTACATGGCACAGTCATAAGCAACTATCTTTAGAAATAACACCCAGTAAGTAGCAGATCACAATGACAAAATATCTTCCTTTGAAACCTTGCATCACCAGCTATGTATTAACACCTCATTATTCAATGGATTTTATTATCACGTTCCTCTAAACATTGTTGCCTTTTGGATATGAGTAATATCATGAAGCACTGCGAAAAATTGTGGAACCTTCAGCTGTTATCTAAAAAATCATTCCAACTTGATGAATTTTAAACCATTTTGGAGACAGCATACATCCCTTTAAATTGTCTTTTTAAGATTCCAAACCATAAGAAAACTCCATTTGACTAGCCTTAAAAAACCCCTATAACAATAAATATTGAATTTATGTGAGAGAAAAACTTGTGACACCTCCAGAAGTATTTCAGTGAAAACTAGACATTTCCAGGGGTTTCATATTATATATTTGGTTTAGAATTCTACCTGTCGTCATTTAAATTATCTAGGATCAAATTCTATGTCTCTTACAAGTAACAAGAGATGTTGTTTAGCTGCTGAGCTGAAATTTTGGGCTGTGTGGTATCCAGGAAAGCACATAGCATATTCTTGTGGTGATTATTTAGTGCCTCAGAAGGAAAAAATGAAACTGCTAAAATCCAGAAACACAAAAATAAATGTTTGTTCATGTCAGTTGTAAAGATATTTACATTGCATTTCATAACAGTTTTTCTAGGAGCAAAACAACAGGGTCTTAAAAAATTTAGTCTTTACAGTGACTTAATTAACTTTAAAGTTTAAATAGCATAATATTTCTGGTCACGTTACATATATCTGCCATTTCCTTTACAACAGGGAACATTATAAAATGAGACACAGAATTCCTTCTCTAGAAATGCATACGAAACTGCCATACTATATGAAATTAAGGCTTTTACTAGCCCAGAATCTACACAAGGTTATCTGTGATTACACAAAACATTAGTATTAAGTGTCCTAATTGATTAGTTGGGAGTAATAAAAGATAATAGTACCTGATAACAGAGCATCTTCAAAAAGCTATATTTACTATGCTATTCCAAGGGGGAAAAAAAAAAAAAAAAAAAGCCAGCTAAGAATTCAGCCAGGAATTGATGTCAGATTCCTGCTTTAAGATTAAGAACTTCATGTTCAATTATTGTTTGTTACTGGGATACTGAATACATGTTGGTTTGCTGTCTTTGGCTGTCTGTTCTCATTCAGTGTTTACAATGCACCTTTGTCACCTTCAAACGGCTTTTATTTCAACTGACTTTAGTCATCTGGAAGACAGTCTTCTAGTCAAAGGCAGGCCTCTAAGCTTCCTCCCACTGGAGTTAACAGAGGAAAATAAAGCACGTGCAAAAGGCAATTTATGTCACTTTTTCTAGAAGGAGATGGTTTGGAGTTATAGGTGCCTGCACCACAGAGGAAGGTTAGACTAGCTGAGGTTGGATCCCTAGCTTTTGGTGGTTAGCAAGAAGAATTCCACTGTAGTAACTAAAAGGTATAAATGTAAGTGCAAGAGTTCAGTAATGATGCTCTGCAGTTGATGTTCCTGCAAATGAAGATGTAATACCAAAATATGATTTCAATGTACAGATGATGTCTCCAAAGCCAGCCCAAACTACATATACCAGCATTCACTCTTGAAACAGAACAATGACCACCATTTCGCAATTTTCAATCCTTTCCTATGACTCTGACATAGTTTTGTATTCAGTTGCTGTGACACCAGAAGACAAAGAACCATGAACTGAAGCTCACTCTCATACCCCAGTCTCATTTCCCATGTGTGATTTCCACATCACAGCGCTCCAAAAGCTTACCAGTATTTAGCGCAGTTGGAAGAAGAACATTTGTCCAGGTTCTCTGTTCATGTCTGCACATTTGGGAGTAAGACTCTTGTGATAGTGCTATTAATGGACTGCCAGGATGTTGGCTAGTCCAAGAGTACCTCTACAGGCATTCTGGAAAATTTGTAATGTTGTGATAGCTTCTGCCTAGGAAACAAAAATATAAAAGTAGCTATAAACACAGCAATACTACATCTATCTGCTTGGAAACCCAAAGAAGGAGGAGATAATTTCAGCTTCATTTCAAATGTTAATGACATTCCATAAAGCCCTATCATTTTGGGTACACACCCTGTGTTTACCATACTGATGTTTATAAACAACAATCTTTTTTATCTCTCAGTCTTTGTTTTGATAGGTAGAGCTCTTTCCTCTCATAAGACTGGCTCTTCATTACCCTTAACACGCCTGCATCTGCTCTCATTTTTCTCAAATGTGCTTTTTGAATAAGCCAAGTACGGTATTTCTCATCAGATCTTATGCTTTCTGCATTCCTACATATCTCTACTGGAAATACCTCAGTCAATATACCCTAGGATCAAAATTGTCTTTCCATGGAAAGACCCTGAAACCCCAGAAATTCCAGTGATCCCTTAGAACTTTATTTCTCTGGCCCTCACCACTATGCTTTAAGGCACCTTTATGGCTCCAAAGCCTTGGAACATGAAGTGCTCAAGATGAGAACCTTGTTTGATACAGAACATACGTGTTTAATTTTATATATGGAGTATCATTTCATCAGCTTCAGTTAGTTTTGTAGGATCTTGGCCTATCTCCTCAGTCTATAAATAAATAATGACAGATTTATAAATAAATCAGTTTCTAACCAGCTGAAACTGAGTTATCTTTGTAGCTTTTACCAATCAATAGAGCAGCATGAATGACAGGCACAGGTTCTGCAGTTTTAAAAAATCTGGTATAACAATAAATAAATATAGTTGCATGTAAGTACCACATAAATATTTTGATGCACTTGCACAAAATATTTCATATGGCATTTCAGAATATGCCCAAGCCATTTACATTCATGGTAGGCCAGCAAGTGCTTTTTAACTGGCAGTTCAATGTTCTCCCAGCATAAATAGATGATCAATCATTCTTTGTTATTGTTTTAAAGAATAGTTTGAAACCCAATTCACAGTGAGTGTTTGTACTTACTGTTCTTTTTGTTCTCTTATCAATACAAGTTTTAAAATTAAAAAAATGCATTGTTTTCATCTGGCTGCTGGAGTCTACATGTTGGGCTCTACTGTCATTTATGAAGTTCTTGGTTGGAGGGAGAGTGCAGGTGCAAGCCTGCAGAAGAGACTGAAACTCTCTGAAGGCAGGAAGGAAAGAGCATTTCAATGTGTTCAGAGAAAAAAAACATAAATAAAAACACCAAAGCTGAGAAAAGTCCATTCCTATGCTGAGAATTACTGTATTAAAGTGTAGAGCTTATGTGAAGACGAATTTGAATTTCACTTGCCTTCCTGTTCTGCTCAGTCGAAGGAAACTTACAAAGAGCTAAACTCCAGTGCCTCATTTAAAGCCTGATGCAGGGCAGAAGTGTAAGGCAGTGTGTCTGTACTGTTCGCGTGTCAGGACACACGGACATGCCATTTTTCTGTGGTATAAAGAATGCTTGATTTAAATATGTTGTCACAAACCGGCCTTGCCATGTTCCTATCACAACAAGGACTCCATTCCTCCTGTCTTCTCTGGCAGGGTGGAGAGGTCACAGGGTGGTGGCAGCCGATAGGGAACGGATCTCAGCCCGGGTGCCTGTTCTGGGTCCACCACTGACGAGCACCCAGTGCTAGGACTGAAGGCCAAAAGGCTGTTCCCCACGCTGGTGAGAAGCGCGGAGCAGCATGATCACCGAGGACAGAGGCTGCCTGCCTTCCCAAGTTTTCGCCTTAGAAGGCCCAGGCTACTGCTCCCCGACTAGGGCGGAGCCGCCTCCTACTCATCGGGGAGCCCATCCCCTCTGGCTCAGCGTGCCTGTCCCTGTCCCTGTCGCTGCCCCGGGGGGTGCAGGTGTGCTGCTCAGCCCCAGACCCCCTGCCCTCCTTGCCCGCCGTGGCTCCGGGAGGCCTTGCGGGGCGCCCCGGGCTGGTACCGGCGAGAGGCGCCCTCCGGAGCCGCCGCCCACACCCTGCGCTCCCGCACCGCGGGGCAGACACCGCCGGCCGGGGGGAAACTCCCCCGGTACACCCTGCGCCCCCCTCAGCATCCCCCGCCGCCTCCCTCCTCCCGGGGTACCGCAGAGAGGCGGCGGAGCGCTGCCGCCCTCCGCTCAGCCTCCCGGTGCGGGGCTCGGGCTGCGGGCAGCGCTCCCGCCGGGCACCTCTCCAGGCTACCGCTCCGTTCCCGGAGTTATCCCGGGAGAGCGCTCGGCGGGCGGGAGCGGCGCGGGGGGGCGGAGGGGGAGGGCTGCGCGCAGATGAGCTCCGGTCCTGCGAGATGCTGCACGCCCAGCTCCCCGCCGGAGGGGGGTAGCAGCCGCTGTCTCCGCCGGCTCCTGCTTTTTTGCAAGGGCTGTTCCTTCTGCTGGACGCAACCTTCTCCCGACATGGAGCTGCTGCTGCTGCCGCCGCCGCCGCTGCTGCTGCTGCTGGAGTGAGTGAGTGTGACGGGCAGAGCTAGCCGGCCGCATGGATGGATGTGTTCAGCTTTGTGAAGATTGGGAAGCTCTCCGGGTAGGTGTTTGCAGCCGTCGCCGCCGCTGCTCAGCGAACCGCGGGCGTCCCGCGGCTGCGGGCGCTGCCCCTGCCCGGCGGGGGCGGGGAGGGACCGGGGGATGCCCGGCGTGGGGAGCGCCCGCACCGCTCCCAACTTCCCCGGCAGCGGGGCGAGGGTTTCGGGGCCGGGATGGGGTGCGGGTCGCTCGCTGCCCCTGGCACCTGCCGATGTTGCTGCGCGGGATGGGTCGGCGCCCTCTCCCTCCTGAAGGGACAAGGACCGCGTCCCGCGGTGCAGACGCAGTCGGGCGAGAGCCGTGCCCGCCTGGAGACGCCGGCGTGAAGGGGCGGCCAGAGCGCTTCCCAAAATGCAAAAGCGGCGACAGGAGCCGGAACGGGGGCGCGGTGGTGTTTGAGGGGTGTGTTGGTTGGTGCTCGGGGGGTGGTGGTCGCGGCGCCTCCGCGGACGCGGTGCGGGTGTCGTTCGGGTGCCGGAGCGGGGGGCGAAGTTCCGAGGGAGGGGGCTCGCCCTGCCCCTGGCTCCGCTCCGGCCATGCCGGCCCCCCAGCAGCGGTATTTTTGGAGAAGTGGTGGCATCGTCGCCAGTTTCGCACGGCGATGGGTGCCGGGGTGCGAGAGGGCTTTGGCGTCTCTTATCCCTTGCTTGCAAGGCACGTACTTCTCGCCGTTTAAATGAGTAGTTGATTTGTATTATTTTTCTCTATTTCTTTGTTTTGCGAATAAACCTTCCTTTGACTGGCCTCGGAGTTGTGGTCTCAGCCTGTGGACTGTTGCATTCGCAGCTGGTTGCCAGGCCTGGAGCTGCATAGATAGATCAAGAGGCACAACAGCCCCTGTTAAAATGTCCCCATCATAGTGAAGCATAACTGGAGGTAGCTCTTCACAGTTCCATGTCTCAAAGATTCAGTATGAAAGTACTCGAGGCGCAGGGTTTTTTCAGGGTTCTGGTGTGCATAATCTTCCTAAAGGATTTAGCTTTGATCACTGTAACTAGGAGTGTTTCAAATTCTTATGATTCAGTGGTTCCTGCACCATAGTTACCATATGCTTTTCTGTTTATGAAGCATGTATGAGGCTGAAATTGGATGTTGTTCAAAAGGGGAAAAGGCCTTGTTAAGGAAACCAAGCCATGAAAGGTGGCTTGCTCCAGTGATGGGTCAGGTAGGGAGCTTGTCAAAATAATAGATGGTCTTTAAAAAACAAACATTGCATGGCTGGAAGTTACAGAGTGCCACAGGTGTAGGTGTTGCCGTTATTCCCCAAAATTCCCACCATTGCACCTGGCTGTGATTACAGCTCTGCTTGTGGTGATGCCAGCACAGAACAGCTGCTGTCATTCAAGCACATCATTGTCTCATCCTGCTCACAGCAATTTTACACCATGTGACAGCGACAATGCTAGCAGCCCGCTCAGCTTTCCTTGGGTCGTATTACTGGCTGATACCGCTAGAGCTGCAGCAAGCAGGAACTACAGTGGAAACTTTGAGGAGAGGGAAAATATGTTCACATAGATAAGGAATAGGTGATGTAGTATGATATTTATTTCCAGGTAATTGAATTGGGTGACCTTCTCTATTTGTTTGGAAACAGTGTTTTAGAAAACCTCCCAGGTCTTCATGTCACACTTGAGCTAGAATTAAAGGGAGAGAAAGGGATGTGCCACTCGAAAATGTTAAGTCAGGTTCATGGCAGTTTTTAGCTATATATATTTTAAGCTTGGGTTTTTGTTGGTGTGTATGAAATCTGTAGTTTTCTGCATACTTGAAGACACAGCTCTTACGAATGCTGAGATTTGCATTTGAGTAAAGGCAGACCGTAGCAATTCTCCAGAAGAATCTGAAAGTTCCTTCTGAAATGAAATTGCGAGTTTCAAAGCTTGTATCTAGCTCAGCATGATTCAAAGAGATGAAGTACTTAGAGACTGTGTTTATCTTGTAGATTGAAGAAAATAATTTCTGCAACAAACTACTCCTTTTGTTTCTAATTTTCAGGTTGTTAACAGAACTAATAGTTTACACAGGACTTCACTTTACTTGCTGTTTCCTAGGTAACAGCCAGGTATCTGTTCCAATTTTATGAGAGCTTCATGAAGCAGACAGGTTCCAGTGTAAACTCCATTTTTAATCCCTCTGTGCATTTGGGTTGGAAAACTAGTTTGCCAGAAAACACCAGTTCTTTGTTTGCTCTTAGAATGAAGGCTTTTCTGAAAGAAAGGAGTGAGATGGGAAACAATATTTCACTGAGAGTGTGATCTTATAGGCAGGTTACTTACAGGAAGTTGTTTTCAACGAACTTTTTAATAATGTTCAGTCTTTTAAAAGATCTTATTTTGTTGTGCATTCAAGTCTCCTCATACTAGGTTGCAAGTCAGCTACTGAAGTTTTAGTTTGCAGCCTTGATTCTGCAGGCAGTGGCACAGGGAAGCTCTGTTATGAATGAATACTGGAAGGGATGCTTCCTGAAGTCATGTTATAATTTTAATACATCTGGAGAGAATTTAAATTGTCTCGACCAATTAACATTTAAGAGCTTTTATCTAGAATAAGCTTAAGATGGGGTATAAAGTCTTAGAAGGTGGCTATTGCATATAAAATTTTACATAGCATACATAAAAAACTGTTTTAATTATCCGTGCAAGGTTTTTTTTATGTGATACCTTTGTGTGTAGAGTCTTTTAGAGACTCTCACTTCTACAACTGCTTCAACAGTTGTCCATACTTGCCAGGTAAGTAGCAAATATGGGCATAGTCTGGAAAAGGGTTATGTGCTGAAGTGGAAGACATTACCAAACTGGTTTTATGACAAATGTCATCTCTGGTAATCTTGTCCTTTCCCTGCCTTTGTAGGTCTGTCACATTAGGTTCAATGCATAAAAATACAGATGCTTCATGATAAAGTTTCTTCTGTTGATTTGATTTGAGAGATTGGAGATACCCATCTGACACTGAAAACAAAAATACCATGTAGAAATACTGATTCCACTTTCCCTGACATAGCCTCTCTCTCACCCCCTTTGGTAATGGTCTAAAATAAATGTTTTGGTATAAATCTTATGATGTCATCCTCTGGAGGAAAAAAAACCCAAACACACAACCACCTTTTATTGTAATGAATTTCCAAACATAGATAATGATTGACAAAACCTTGTTTAATGGATCAGTATCTGATGTGGAGCTGTACAAGCTAAGTGAATATTTCTGCAGTGTGGGCTGCATAAACATGTATGGTGTGGAAGTGTTGGTAGTTTGGGATGTAGGATTAGTGGGGTAGATAAGGTGCACATAAAAATTGCCAGATTAGGTTGGATCTGAAGTCTGTCTTTCCTGATACTGCTTTTAACAACTGCTTGGGGAAAGTGTAGAATGAGGACATGTAAGGAATGGTGATTCTTGAGCATAGGTGTAGATAATGGAGGAAGGACAGTGCTGCTGTACTGAACATGAAACAGAGTGTTTTCAGATCAAGGTAAATCTGAGGAAAAGGTACAGTGTCCAGTTTCTAGACAGTACTGGACAGATGAACTATGAAACAATAGGTCAGATCAGTGAATGGAGGTTATCAAGAGTTTAAGCCTGTACACATAGAATATATTTTTAGTTAGACAATCTCTTTATTGGGAATGGCTGTTTTTGTGATGTCTGTAGAGGTCATTTCTATTTCAGAGCTTTCATAGCAGGAAGTAAAACTTTCATATGAAAAGATGAGTGTCTGGATATCACCTGGATGTGACTGAGGTGGGTAGTGACCCTCCAGAGTTGGGATGTTACCTCCTGAGCCCCTGCTACTGTTTGTAGTTTTGCCGGATGACAATAGGGAGAAAATAACATGACTGTCTGCATGATTTGCCATCAGTCTGTGAGCTGTGGCAATATTGGTAAGGGAAGGGTGGACATCACTGTCACACAATTAATTTTGCAGGAGAAGTTCTGAGCTCATAGAGCCCAGGAAGGAAATCTCCAAGAAATAGGGCTGCAGTGTGGGGTAAGAAAGTAGACATCTACATTAAGTCATTGTAGCTGTTAAAAGTATAATTAATGGAGAGTTAACCCAATATGACAAACAGGAGGGATTCCAGGAAGATTTGGACCATCCTTAACAATGATATTAACAATGATGTATGTGATAGGTAAATTTGTCATACCTGGATCTTTACTTTTCTGCTCAAGTTTAGCATTGCTATCCATGTTTCTGGAGTTTAAATTTATTCCATTAAAACTGGATGTGAATAGCCATATCCCTGCTGTACCCCTTGGAACCAGCTTTAAAATAAAAACAAACAAACAAAAAAATCCCACAACCCTGCAAGCTCTTCTTTTCAGAGAACACTGAAACATGGCTTTTCACTGTGATTATGCTAAACCTGAGGCTGGGTTTCTAACTGAGGCGGAACCTATTATAAAGTCCTTTTTTACTGGTGTGGATAAACCTTGCATTCTCATCTTTTGTGCTTATCTTTCTGCAGCTGGGCATCTCTAGGCAGGTAGACTGATTTGATACCTGCACAAATGTTTGGGCTTTTGGGTTCTTCCTGCTTATAAAAGCGAAGATGTGGAGTCTGACATTTGTTCTCTCACTTTCTGGCCTTTGTAGCCCTGTGCTCAGTTTTGTTCTCTCCAGCTACTGTCTTTAGATGTCCTGCCCAACTGGTGTGAAAGATCACTCTCCTAGATCTGTCTTAAAATCTAACAGATCAGAAGCTGTGCTTGTAGATTATGAGTACTAGGCCCTGTTGTCCTTTTTTTCTTTTTCCCTTTTTCCCTTTTTTCCCTTTTTTCCCTTTTTTCCCTTTTTTCCCTTTTTTCCCTTTCCTCCCTTTTTTCCCTTTTTT
>VXBX01005996.1:360306-376379 GCA_013400415.1 Scytalopus superciliaris | reverse complement strand
TTTCTGGTCTTTGTGAGGTCTGCTTGGCTTCATGGTTTAGGTGTTTTTTTTTGGCAAAGCAGATGTATGTTTTCCAGATTTAAGGTTCTGAGATTAGCCGGTCTGTTGTTTGGTGTTTTTTTTGTTTTGTTTTGTTTTTGATTTTATGGGGGTTTTTTTGCTTGGGCTTTTTGTTGTTATTTTTTGTTTGGTTGGTTGTTTTTTTTCTTTTTTTTTTTGTTGTTGTTTTTTAAAAAAAAAATTGATAAAGATTTGGGATGCTTCTCTCTCTCAGAACAGCACCTTTCTTTACCTGTGATTTTCCTTATTGACTTTTTATTTTGCTCTGATGTTTAAAATAACCCCATCTTAATGGAGATACAATGGAAAGTGTGACTAACTTACTGATGCTGTTTTGGATATGATTTTTGGAACAATTTTTATGAATACTCTTTAAAATGACAATATTGTAGCTTGTAAGGTATTTTCAGTATTTACAAAAGACTCTGTTAGTAAGAAAGCCTATGATTATCCTTTTTATGCTCAAAGGAGGTAATTTAATTTCAAAAAGGGTTTTATTATACTGGATGATAATTCAAAGAACCGTTAATTCATTTCAGCCCTTTTTTTTTTTTTTTTGAGGTCTGCATTACATTTAGTGACATATTTGTCTAGTCACATGAATATAAAAGCTTTGCCTTATATTTTATTATTTGTTTTTGTTAGATGACACACATAATAAAGACACGTGCTTTAGTGTTTGTGATGTTAGTAATGTTGTATGTTGTAACGGCTTCAGCAATTTGAGATTTATTAAAACCACTCCTTATATTGTGAACTGCTGTAAACTTGTCAAGTGGCCAGTGAATGATGAAGCAACTCTGCTAAATATGTATGTTCTCTAAATACTCTTTGCCTAGTGATACAGCACTGAAAAGATGTAACCAGAAGGAACCTTGTCTCTGGAAATTTTTGAGAGAGCAAAAAAAAAAGAAAAATAAACTCCACAAGTAATGCTTTTATTTCCTCCTCTTCTACTAATTACTAAATAAAATTAAATGAGAACCTTGAGAATTGATGCCCTGATTTAAGAACAACCAAGGCATGTTCACTTCATTTCTAGGAAGATTTGTCTTCTATTTGCTTTTGGTGGTTCCTGTTTTGTGGGGTTTTTTTGTGGGTGGGTTTTTTTTTGTTTTTGTTTTTGTTTTGTTTTTAAGAACTTCAGTCTATGATGTCAAATCATTAGTTGACAGGGTTGAATCAGGAATCTTGGGATAGTTTCTTTTATAATCGTAACTTGCACCAATGTTCTTGTGTGTACATATATAAGTCAGTCTTAGTATTTTCATATTGTTTGAAAAGATAGAAAAGGTTGAGCTTTTTTCTTTCACACTGCATTCACTGGTGCCAGGAAGAACCTGAGGTGTTTTATAGTTTTTTTGTTTAATTTCTTTATGGGGCGGAGGTTTGGTTGTTCCTCATGTGGTTTGGGTTTACAGAAGCCTGCTTATCTTTTCAGTCCGACACATTCACGTTAAATTGAAAAAGAAATCTTTAAGTGTAACAGTAATACAAAATTGAGGGTATGCTTCTGTATTTTGCAACATTCTAGGTCATTATAGAAGTGTACCAAGTTGTTCATAGAAAATACAAACCATGACCTAAAATAATGACTGCATAATACATGCTCTGTTTGTAATGTGGCAGAGAGGGGTATTTTACTGCTCTTGACAGCATTTTCAAGCAGTTTTGTCATGTATCACAACTTAGTATCTGACTGATCTGATGAAGAATGAGTAAAGTCATGTAGGAGCTACCATCTCCTATAAAATGAACAATCATCTGGGAAGGAACTGTAAGTTCTGAAGACAAATAATGCAAAAAAATGAAATGTGAGGAAGAGAAATACAATTTTGGATTTCAGTCCTACTGTGCCATGCACAAGTAGCTCTGTTAAATCGGGGAAGATCATCCAGGTATATGAATTACTCACTTTCATGACCATGATCCTCTTTGGATCTACCACATTATGGAAACTTTTGACGTTGATAAAATATCAGTATTTAAATATTGTAGGGATGCACCTTGAATAGGAATTGACTTCTGATCATACCAAATTGTACTTAAACCAGTTTTTTATAATGATGGGTAATATGATCAGTTTTGTGATGTACCTTCAAGAAATTTGTGAATTGAAAAGGTTGCACATTTGTTGAAGGTATGTTTGAAGACTTTCTTTAAAGGAACCAGTAAGACTGTTTCTGATAATTATTCCATTGGCTATAAGTGAAACAAATAACTGTCAGTAGTATAAATTTCAGTAAATAATTGCATGTTCAAATCCTAGTGAAATCTAACATGTGAAAGTACATTGGAGCTGGAAATCCAGGATTCAAAAACTAAATCAGCTCTGACCTAAATCAGGACCTGGAGTTATAAAAGTTTCTACCAGTATTCCTTTAGTGTGGAGTCTATAGAATGTCCCTTTAATAGGCTGATTATTGGCTATAAACTGAGAAATTCATTTTCATTACTTTTAATAACCAACATTTTTAATTATTACAAAGTTAGAGGAATTGTCATGTACTGTGGGAATATGGAGAGGTAAGATTCTGGAGGACAGGTGGATGTCTTGCAAGATTTTGAGAACTGTTGGTAAAAAAAAGGGTTCATACAGAGAATAGAATGTTTAGGATGAAAGTTTTCATTAAGGTTTTTGCATGATTTAGTTTTTACTGTTTGGAAGAACTGTCAGCCTTTCTCATGTAAATGCTCACATGTTTGTATAAAATACTTTTCCAGCATTATGCAGCCTGGAAGGTTTTGCTTGCCTTGCTTATAGATTTTGCAGTTTCACTGTTTGTTTTTAATCTTGAATTTGTGATTATATTACTCTGGATTTGGCAGTACTCATATGTTTGGAAAGCAAAATGCCCATTATTCTGTGGCAGTAAATGCTACCAGGAGTACTAGCAGTTGCACCACCATGTAGAACAAGCCAGGCCTGTGTTACAAGTCCAGGCTGCTTGTATTTCACTTTGTGCTCTGTGCTTGACTGATACAGAGCAGTAGAGAACCGGAGAAGAAATCTGGAAATAGTCTGTATTAAGCAGTTTAGAGAGGCAGGATGCTTCATATTTACCTGAATGCCTGAATGAGGCACTGACTTTGGCTTGCCCTAAATGAGGCTATCACAAGCTTGGTTTTCTTCAAGCATCTGTAACAGGAGCCTCAAAGAGAGCAGAGGTTGTAGTTGCACAGAAGAGCCTGCCCCAATGGAGCTAAAGTTCAAATCGAGTTGGAACTAGGTGATCTTTAAGGTCCCTTTGAACCCAAACTGTTCTATGATTCTATGATTTTTCTTTGTTTTGATGTTAGACCTTTATCCCACCAAAGGAAAAAAAAAAGTTAGTATAACACTACCTTTAAGGCCTTACCCATGCTAGTATCATAGAATGTGCTGAGCTGGAAGGGGCCCATCAGAATCATCAAGTCCAGCTTCTGGCCCTGTGCAGAACACCCCAAAAATCACACCATGTGCCTGAGAGCATTGTCCAAATGATGAAAGACAAGAGAAGTGGGCTGTCTGTTTAACATTGCAATACATAATGGGTTGCACACCTATAGCAGAGAAAAGTTCTTAGGACTGTACAATGTGCTTGATAAATCAAAATGTAGTACATGTTGTGTTCAGGTAGAAATGATCAAATTTCATATGCTTTTTTTTTAACTGGCATTGGGTTATGGACTGCATGAAAATTGCAACTTAAAGACATCTGCTTTTCCTGATTTTTATTTTTTTACTTGTTGAAAATCTCAGATATTATTACCAAATTGTTAAATTTTATCTTTGAAGAAATTTTTTTTTTCCAGTGAGAGAGACAGTTTTCTCACAAAGTTGGCTATCTGCCTAGGTTTTTACTTTGCATAATGTATTGTACGTTACCTGTCATGTTTACAAGGAGTGCCTTCTCCTCTGTCAGGGCACACAGTGAAAAGGGACAGAGAAGAACTGCACGTGGGGGATGATCTGTAGTTGACTATTGTGCTTTGAAGGCAGGGTGGAGTATGTGCTACAGTGTGTAACAGGGGAGGAGCAGCAGAGGTGGGAAGAGGGAAATTGGAGAAAGTAAGTTAATGAATGTTTTATTGAACAAGGGCTTATTTGCCATGAGTGAATTGAAGTAATTGGTCAAGACTAGCTGAAGATGTGAAGATGAACTTGCATTGTTGCCTCGGTAGGAGTTTATTTACTTCATAAGGCTGATTGAATGAATTGGTTAGATGTGCTGTAATCTGTGTGACTTCTGTCTGAAAAAAGGAAAGAGTTCACTCCAGCATTGAAACAGAAACAACTTTTTTTTCCTAAAGTCTTGAGTTTCGTCTTCAAAGTCTTTCTTTCTCCAAGGGGTTTCTGGTGGCTGAGCTTGAACTAACTCAACATATGAAATAACAAGGTGGTCCCTGACTCCCTGAGTATTTGCTGTCTAAAAGACATTGTAATCAGGATGCTGCTTTTCTCAGGGTGAAGCTCATCCCATGCATTGGTTTGCTGGTGAGTCCTGTGACTTGCCCCTGCCCACCCCACCCCCTTTGAATGCAGATGACTGCAAAATCTATAGTAGTTGGGGATTATTGTTTTTTTTTTATTATTATTTTTTTAAACTGGTATGGGAAAGAATTAGGAGTAGATCCTGGTACTGTGAAGCACATTGAGAGGGCTGTAAGGTCTGATCTCCACTTTTTTAGTTCCCCCATTTTATTCCTTGCAGCCCTTTGTGTACATCTTACACCACGGTGAGCAGGGATTAAACCCACTAGAAAACTGGTGTTGGTTTGTTTAATTTCTGCTGGTATAGATATCTAAACTGATCTGGCAGAAGTGATTTGGGCATGTTGTCTTGGGCAGCAGGTGGAAGGGGAGGAGGCAAAGTGGAGCTTCTGGTGTCTGCTCAGCTATGTTGCATTTCACCACATTTTTAAAAGCAGATTTCTCTTCATATTTTGCCTTACTAGACAGGAGAGGAATGTGGATGTCCAAGGGATTAATTTTCCTAGATTGCTCGTAGAAGATGAACTGTTCAGGACAAACTGGATGGTGTTTAAATTTTTTAAAATCTTATCTTTTAAATAATGAACATGTGTTTGTTCGTAGCAGTAAGTTTGCAGTTATATCCTTTGCATGTGTGTGTTTTCTAGGTTCTGGAAGCTGTCTGAAGAGATAAAAGGTTTCTTTTCCAATGCTCTATTTCTGATCTTGGAAACAACATCTTACAGAAGCAAGTGTAGTGTATCTGTGCTGCTTCTGAAAGCACAGAAAATAATTGGAGAGTATTAATGGCTTGCTTTTCAAATGCTTCTCAATTCTAAACTGGAAGTGGAAGTTTTATAGGTGCATAATTAGCCTGAATTTTTAATTTCTCTCTGAGCAATATGACTTTCTCTTTTTGAATACAAACAGGTGTAAAACATTTCCATACAGCATTTCTTCAATTCCTTCCATATCATCTGTCATTCCTTATACATCTGTGGCACTTCAGCAGCCCCCTTCCTTGTTGATCACTTTCATGCTTTGTGATATTTACCAATCAACTCTATTGCATTACTGAAAATGTGGTCTAAAAAAGGTGGTGCTTACAGGGATCTTGAAGGATATATATAAAGGATCACTCTAAAAAACACCCTAACAAATTATTCCATTGAAAAATTTTACTTTAGAACTACTAAATCTCTTTTGTCTTGGGTGCTTTAACGTAAAAGAAACCCCATAGTATATCAAAGGAAGTAGTGCCAGGATGCACAGTTAAAAATAATGTAGTTTTTACACTTTAGTAGATGGCTAACACTGTGCAGCTGCATGACTAATATTTAGTATGTCTTAAAGAAGACCACTTTATAAGTACAGTGGAATATGTCTGTTTTGCTTTAGTTGATATGCTTGACTAAAAAAACTTCCAATATCTTTCTTTTTGATACTGAATATGTTGCATATTTGTTTTCTGAAAAAAAAGTTGTGTTTTTTTCAAAGCAAATTGTTGATTATTCTTTTCTTTTGATGGCTTTCATAGGCATTAAGGTACTGTGACAGGTCCTGTTGAGAAAGGGGTGTTCTGAAATGGCAGTGTAGAAAACTGGCAGATTCTCTGTCCCTGCAAGTTGTTTCCATAGTTGCCCTGTTGCATTGCAGTTGTCCGTGGTGTCTGGGTGTGATACCTGATGCAGTGACTGTTTAATAGATTTTAACAGTAGCCTGCTACATAAAGGGTAAGGTAGGAATTATACTCTTCCAGATGTCAGTGCAGGCTTCACCCTTCATCTCAACCAAAGTACTTTGTATCTATTTAATGGCAGAATGTTGATTTGCTTTTTGTTGTGTTTTCTAAAGCTTGTCTTGACCTTATGGTGTTCTTTGGCCTTGTAATGAATAGACAAGTGTATGTTTGTGGAAGTGTTTCCCTAATGTGTTCATTAGCCATTAATGTCAGAGTACATCCTGTTTTCTCATGTTACGCACTGGTTCTCAAAAAGAGACATTTTGTTTTCATGTTAAATGTTTAAAATGTTTCTTTCACAGGACAAGGTAAAGCAGCCTTAGTTTGATGATTGCCCCCTCCCTGCCCCGCAAAATGGTTCAGAGTTCAGTGCTGCAATGAACGGCTTTCTAATTAGAGGGCACAATACCTCTTCTACTGGGTGTTATCTCAAGATAACTGAAATTTGTTTTAGCTGCAAAAGTATTACTGGTAATATTGCATACATTTGTTTATTAGGCTATAATCATAACTGGCATTTAATCTATCCAATATTCACAATATTCTTTTTTTTCTTCTCTAAATGTGGTGGCAAGCAGAAAACAGTTTGTCTCTCAATTTCTGTGATATGCTTTACTTCTTTATTTCCTTTCTGCCATCCCCCTCCAATCAGTTTTCCACTCAAGCAGCTTTCTTCTGCTAGTTCCCCCCTTTCACAGTCAGTCCTTAATGCTGACTCACACATTGTTGGGATTGCTTGGCAGTACTGGCAGGGGCACATACTGAGCTCAAAAGGACATCTTGCACCAGAATTTTGGGTATTAATTAGTTCAGTATTTTGGCTTTTAAAGGTGTTGGGGGAAATAGGTGGTTTGGGCTTTCATTTATACTTATGTTCAGGGGAAAACAGTTTGTAGCATTAGCAAATCCATGGTGAGTCTGCCTTTAGTGTATAGTGGCAGGAAGGCTTAAAGTTTGTGTAGTTTTATGTGAAATCATAAAGAAACTTTGCTCATTTTCACATGATCTTTGCAAACGTTTGGTGAGGACAGCATGACTGCTTTCTTTTTCAGATACATACCATCATTTTATTCCCTCTTTGTAATTTTTTTCTTTGTGAACTGAAAGATACAGCCCTTACAACTAAAATGTAGTGGGTATTTTTTCTTTCAAGCCAAACTATGTGCACACTCCATAGGTCTAATAACTGTGTATGCAGTGTCTCTCTCCTCAGTAAATAACAACGTGCCTTGAATTGCAGTCAAAACTTTCTTTGCAAGCTTAACTGTTGCTCTGATTTCATCTGGTAGGACATGCTGTCCCAGATGCTGGTTCTCTCTGTCTGATCAGCCACAACTGGCCCTGTGTCCCCCAAGTGGAGTTAATGAAACACCTTCAGCATAGTACTGAAGTAGCTACTCCTGTCAGGTTGGTTGAGGGAAGGAAACCTGCTATACATTTTTAGGTCTGCTTTCCTGTGCTGATGGAGTGCTTCCGAATGTGATAGTTCCCAGGCTTGGCAGATTCTTCAGCAGGGATGTAAAATTTGCAGATGACATAATCTGTTCTTCAAACTAACAAACTTAGTCCAGCAACTGTTTTGAATAATTTGCTGAAAAAAAAAAGACATTAATAATGACAGAGGAGTATTATTTTGGGGGGCATAAGGGTGTGTAAATGCACTATTGTGCACATACGTCCACTCAGCTTACATCACAGCTACTATAAAATATGTATTGAGAGTCTTTGCTATATAAATCTAACAGTCATTTTGAAGGCAAAGACCATGTCTTTCCATTCTCAAGTTAGAGTTTCATAACTCATGTCTGTTGCATTGAAAGTTAAGGTTGTTCCACAGTAGACGAATAAATACTACTTCACCTCTCAGTAAGGTATTTCTACAGTTCAGTGCATGATGACTTGTTTAGTATGTTTTGACATTTATTAACATGCACGTAAAACACAAATACTTGGTAATAATGATGGTGGTCAGCTGGATAGAAAATTTACCTGTGTAATCACAGGCACTGACTCTGGCTGGGCTTGATGTAAAGATCTGATCACAGAGTTAATCTGTCACCTCATTGATAGGAGAAAAAGAAACTTTACTCACAGTATTCCAGAATGCCCACATAAGGAACAATATAATCTTAGAGAAGTCCTAGAGAATTAGATAAGGGATGTAACTGAAACAAATAGAATGTAAATGACGTTCTGTGTACCCACACAAGATAAAGAACAAATGTTACAGTGTTTGATGGTGCAACACTATCATGCTGTGCCTGCTCAAAAACTGAGGTCAAGATGACCAAGAAAAGCCAGAAGGACCAAAAAAGGACTTCTTATAAGGGTGTGACTATGTAAAGCAAACTAATGAATATATAAGCAGTATGTGTAATAAAAGGTCCTGTCTGTCAGTCACTTGGCATGTTTGATTGTAGGAGCTGTCCTCTGAACGTCCAGCATGCTGAGTAAAGAATGCCCTTTTTTAACACCTACAAATTGTTAAGAAGTTTGTTTCTGCCACTTTTTTGGTATCAGGGAAAATCTGGGAGAGAATCTTATTGCAGAAGAAGCTACTAGTTCTAATTGCCTGGTTGTTGTGTATTTCTTTGATGTTGGGATTGTGAGGTGGGGAAAAAACAATTAAAGACAATTTTTTTCATGTATTTTTCATCTTAGGAAGAACTGTGTGTTTGGCATCTGGTTGTCTGTAAGTTAATGAATACTGACTTCCAAATGAGGATGCCAAATCACCAGTTGGTTTTGAAATTGAAGGCCACCTTTGGCATTATATTATACCAGTTAGATACGGTACGTTAATTAAGAATTTTTCAAAGGACATGCTATTTCCATGTGAATTGTCTTAAAACGTGCTTTTCTGGTGCATAATTAAAATTACGTACACACACTCAAATTCATATGCACTTTCTACATTTTGATTTTAAAACTGTCTGCTTTCCTCTGCTCTCTCTCCCTGTAGTGATTCTGATTGATTGCAGTGGCACTTAGTGGTGACAAAAGAGTGGATCACCTGCAGCCTGCTCAACTTTCTTGTGGATTTATTCAGGAGTCTGTGCCCTTGGATGGGAACTCCATAAGCATAACCGATCAACTTTTCTTTCCTCTACTTTCTTTTTTCTTTTTTCCTTCTCATTTTTACTTAGTTCAGCAGTCAGGAGACATGCCTTTGCTAAGAGTGTTAGACTTTTGGGAGGAGCTTTTTGTGCATGTTGCTAGGTTATAACTTCTTAACCATTTGCTAAATAAACCCATGTATTTTCCTGTGTTACTTGTGGAAAACCCATTAGCATTCTGTGGCAGGATCTAAACCCAGAGGGTTCTGTTCATCCACTGGATAAGGAATGGGCTTGGTAGTATTTTTTAAAGAATTACTTTGTTTCCATTGTAGCAGGGAGTATATTATAAGATTCAGTGAGCCAATCTACACACACCAAGAGGAAAAAGCTATACATGCTGGTGAATTATAATGTTTGGGAATTAGTGAAAAGAAGTGGACTTTTTTAGAGATACACAAAACTAGATTTTTTTAGGTGAGGTAAAGTGTTGTATTTTATATTTATCCTTCTTTTAATGAAGACCTTTGGACTTCAGAGCAGATGGGGGAAAAAAAAAAGAAAGCAACAAAACAGACTTTGAGAGAATTTTATGGAACAATGTATTCTTCAAAATGACCCCCTGTTCAGTAGTTATGCTCTTTGCCAGCCTTAAATATCATCAAAAGTCAGATCTTTCTGGAACTTCATAGTCTGGTATAGCATAAGATGTGTTAGAACATGCTTTTTTTTTTTTTCCCCCCCATATAATTTAACTTGTAGCTGATGATAGGGAAAAAGGTTCAAAGGTCAGACTGTTATGGATTTCAACTATGTTTGGCCTTCATATTAATTTGTGCATAAGGCATCATGAGGAATATCTTTAACATGCTTGCATTTTGGGAAATGTTCTATTTTACTTGTTGTTGTAACATATTGCAACTGCAAAGAACACATAAGCCTTACAGCTTTCATATGCTTCACTGGGAAAAGTGTCCTCTCATCCATTTTCCATGGGCTGCACTGCATAGCACTTAATTCTTAATATAAACTATAATTTAGAAGGATATCCAGACTGTAGCAATCTGTATATGTTGGTAAAAACAAAATTGAATTTTATCACCATTTTTCCACTCAGAGAACACAAACAGTAAATAAAGTGATGAGAATCTGGAAGACATGCTGTTGGTCGGCTGATGAGCATTTGTTGGTAAATTAAATTATGATGACTTATGTTTAGATTTCTCTAGGGTTTTTTTCAGCAGTTAAATGTTTGTCTGTCTACAGGAACTATAGAATAAATACAAAAAGTATGGAGGGCAAGAGATAAGCCACCTACTCTGGAGTGTCCCTACGTTTGTTATTTGGTATGTAAAAGTGAACTGCTGTTACCTGGTTTCATGTACATGAACCTGCCTTCTGTGAGTTTATAAGCATAATTTCTGGAGCTCTTTACAGACCATGCAGGACAGTTGAACAAATCTTTCTAGAAATTAAAAAGGCTGTATGCCAAATGAGATTTGATAGCTAGTGAGGCAAGTGTGCAAGTGAACTCTAAAGGCCCATTGCAATGACATGATATATTCTTAAATTTTGGTGACCTCCGAAGCTTCATAAGAGTCCAAGTAACTTTATAACGAAAAAAGCATCCTTAGGTATGAAAATTTACACCACATTCCTGAGGCTGTTGAGTGTTCCAGACCAGTTCATGTTGGCTAATACAGAATACCAGATGTCCCTGATGAGCAGATCTGGGAAACCATTTGGCAGTAGCTAGTAGAAAATATCATTAGGCACAATGGTGCTGCAGAATTTCTGCTCTTCTTTGGATTTTGTGCATTTCAGATCCCCTCTGAAGACTGGAGGTCTGAGCCAACATCTGTCGCTCCTGGCTACCAGGCATTAGGATATTCCAGGAAGAAAGAATTCAGTTGCAAATACTGAAAGAATGAAAATGGAGTGGTGAGGAATATAGTCTGACTGTTAAGCAGTTGTAATTAGCTGGGGCATCTGCCTAGGAAAGGGACTTCTTGGTTTCCAGACCCTTTTCCAGGGTTTAGCAGGGCTTTTATTCTCTCACCCTAACACAGGCATACAGAGCAGAGATGAGGCTTAGGAGTCCCAACAGCTTCTGCAGCTTCTCTCCAATGCTGTCTCAGTCCATTAACAATTCCCAAGTTGTTCTAACACACCAAAGTACCTAGACTATGTTCCTCCCTCACCGACTCAACTTTGCTTCTGTCTAATCCCACTTTGTAGCATATATCCCATGTGTTCCAGAGAAAACCATGGGCCATTTCACTTGTGCTTTTCGCACACAGATTTAACATTTCTGCAAATACTTTTATTAGAGGGTAGTCACAAATTTTCATTCTGTTGTAAAATAAAGCCACACAAAGTGTTCCAAATCCACAAGACTCCAAAGAACATGTATTTTGACAGCTTCTACCAAAATGACTTACGAGGGCTATGCTACTGGCAACTACAGTTTTCTCAAAATAGACCTCCACTGCAGTACAACATTACACTGGAACAGTAAGCTACAGTGCAGTTGGCTTTTCCCCCCCTTCCTTTTCCTGTTGTTCATTGGTGCCAAAGTTGATACAGTTAAATAATCTAAGTTCTTATTTTTATTATGAAAATAAAAATAAAAATTATTAAAATGCATTTGAAGCTTGAAAATGAAAGCCTCTTATGCCAGATGTATCCAGATATGAGCCTTTAATATTACTGGCTTTTTTTCCCTATAGAAGGTGCTGGACTGTTTGTTCTGTTACATGTGATTGTTTTCCAGAGCTAAAATTAACATTAGGAAAGGCTTAAAGAATTAGCTGAAAGCTATTTTTGTGCTGTCCTTGGAAGTTGAGTACTTGCTGCTTTTTGTTGAGTAGTGAAAAAAAAAAAAATTGCTCTCATGAATACTGATCTGGGTTATCTCTCTTGCATGTTCCACCACAATGAGTGGTACTGAGCATGTCAAGAATGCTTTCTTTATGGCTCTGTATTGTTTTCTGGGGAGGAGGTAGCACTGGGGTGACTGCGTTTGGGTGGTCTCCATATCACCCTCCTATGGCTGTGCCTTATGCTCATAAAGCCAGAAGAGGGAGCACAAATGAAGACCTTGTTTCTAAGGAGCAACTGTTAGCTCTGTGAGATGGATCTGGAGCCATGGAATTGCTGAGGTCACACATGTTAAGTCAGAGTGCCTTACTGTTGTTAGGCCGTGTGTGCACAGGCTGGGAAATACAAGCCTGGCATTGGCTTGAGAAGGGAGGAAAGCGGCTCAATGGAAGAAGTGGAAAGACTAGGAAAAACTGTGCCTGGCATGAGGATTTTTAAAACACAAAGCAAATTATGGTATGCTCTTTGAAGTTAAGTCCAGTGTATTTAGTTTGTTTTCAGTGTTGTTTTTTCATGAAACAATAAAGAACTCGTGTGTTGTTGTGCAGACCAGATATGTTGGATAGGTGAGAGCTGCATTTTCTAGAGCTTATTCAAATGTGGGTTTGTTTGGTTGGTTTTTTTGGTGTGTTTTTTTTTTTTTTTCTTTTTAATATAACTGTAGTGTCTTATTGTAGGTCCTGTAGCATGTTCATAAGGTCTTTTTTTTTTTTTAATTAAGCATGCTGATTTGTAGGGTTGCTACTTTGCAAATGTATATAAATTCATTTATAATTTTAAAAACTACTTATTTTTTAGTGATAACATGCAAATATTGTGTGATAAGCACAGGTAGTGAAACTAACTAAGATATTAGACAGGGACACTGAGGTGTTGATTAAACTTTGCAAATTGGTCTCCTTGATTTAGGCAATAGATATTTTGGTCACAAAGGCCTGTTGACAGATATGCAACTGCTTCCTATTCAAATTAGGAGACCTTTCAAGAGTATAATATTCTCCTGAGTGTTTTATGAGACTTAACTTTGGCTGAATTAGCTTATTTGAGGAGTGTGATACAACTGAATGATATTTTGAAAAGAATAATTAAAAAAGCAAAGCTGCAATCTTATTAGCCTCTTGCATTCTTTAGGGTTTTTGTTTTGTTTTGTTCTTCAGTTTATTGTTCGGATAGAACTCCAAATTTCATGTCTGCATCTATTTGCTTTATTACCTTAGATGTGCCATTTCCAGTGTTATGCTCATAGATTTAACAAGCCTAATCCGGGAGACTAAAGCAGAACTGTCATTTTGAAGCTACTCAGCTGAAGTCTCTTTGAAATCACTGTAGAAAGCTCCATGACTATTTTTGTTCCCCTTTATAATTTTTAGAGAAGATGTATTGACGTGTTGTATTAAGCGGTTAGTGGTCCCTGGAAGAAATGTTACAGAAAGGTTGCCTCCCACAAGTCCACTAGAGGCTAGACCCCAAATGGACATTATTTATATTTAGTGACTACACCAGTCTGAAGGCAGACTGGGGATGACTTAAGGATGTCCCTTGTGAAAGTTCGGGTTGGCTCTCTGCCAACAGCCAAACCTCACAAGAAAGATTCCCCCCTCCCTCTCCCGAAACGGCAAAAAGCAGCAAGAGAAAATTGAAGGAATATATATATATTTACATATATTAAATTTATATACTAGGCACAACAAGACAGGGACCCCCAAACCACCCCAGTAAGGGACAAGGGAAGGGAAAGGGGAGAGGGAGACAAAATAGGGAAAAAAAAAAAACCAAAACAAATATATATATATACAATCTAAATTCAGAAATTAACTCAGTAAATAACAAATACAATAGTAAATTCAGTACTTTCCTTAGAAAGGCAGATTCTTAACCTTCGCCACCGGCCCAGGCAAAACAACCCCCAGAGCAGGCCTCGCTGAACACAGATAAGCCAGGCCCAAACACCGGGAGCTCGTCAGCGTGCGAGCCTGAGAAGGAAAAGGAGCAAAAAAAAAGAGAGAGAACACCTCCTCCTTCGGTTTATATACACCTGGTTACGTAAAGAGATGGGATGGAATACTTCCTAGATCTTGACCCTGGTTACCAAGGAAGGCCTACAAAAAAAACAACCCATCACACCCTTTTCTTGAGATAGTTTTTTCTTAAACTGTATAATACTGCATTTAGAGAAAGTATTTTAGTGCCTAAGTGAGGAAAGACAGTCCACTAGATCTGTAGTCTGTGCCAACATTGCGTGATAAAACAGAAAGGCATCATTAAATTAGGAGTGCTAGCATAATTCCTCTCTCTTCATACAGCTTGTTTACTGTCACTCACAGAAACTTCCAGGACTGCAGAGTATTCTTATGTGTTGTGCCCTGTAAAAGCTGCATTCCCACAGTGGCCATCTTGGCTTCCTGTCTGCTTGCTCTGTTAGAGATTAAGGAGGAGATGATTGAAGCCCTTTCTGTTTGTTTGTTTTCCCTTGGAGAAGGCTGAGGCTATGAAAGAACTTTGGTGAGCTGCCCCTTCTCCCTCAGATTCCTATATCCTGTGGTCCTTATCCTTATTTGAGGTTCAAATCTCAGGAAGCATTTGATGTATTTGATCATCCCTATAGCAAGATAGTGCTAGGCTAATGACAGCAAATGGTGGTGACACAGGGTTAATTTCACATGCTTTAGCAAGCATTTTAAATCAGATTGTTATCACACTGGTTGTGCTTGTGCTATATATCATGTTTTAGAACAATGAAATTACAGTAGAATTACAGAATATGCTGAGTTGGAAGGGACCCATCAGGGTCATCGAGTCCAACTCCTGGCCCTGCACAGGACACCCCAAGAATCACACCATGTACCTGAGAGTGTTGTCCAAATGCTTCCTGAACTTAGGCTTGGTGCTGTGACCAGCTCTCTGGGGAGCCTGTTCCAGTGCTCAGCCACCCTTTGGGTGAAAAACCTTTTCCTGATCCCAGACTTAAACTTCTCCTGACACAGCTTTATGCCATTACCCTGAGTCCTGCAAAGAGTCACGCATGTAAAGAGATCAGTACCTGCCCTTCCACTTCCCCTTGCAAAAGACCACAATGGGGTATCCCCTCACTCTCCTTTTCTCCAGGCTGAACAAGCCAAGTGTCCTTAACTGCTTCTCTTAAGTCTTCTCCAGACCCTTCACCATCCTTTGTCCCTTTTTTGGATATTCTCTAATAGCTTAGTGTCTTTTTTATATTGTGGCACCCAAAACTGCCTACAGTATCCAAGGTGAGGCTGCCCCAGTGCAGAGCAGAGTGGGACAATGCCCTCCCTTGACCAGCTGGTGATGCTGTGCCTGATGCCCCTCCAGGACACAGCTGGCCCTTCTGGCTGCCAGGGCACTGCTGACTCATGTTCAGCTTGCTGAACCAGGACCTCCAGGTCCCTTTCTGGAGTGCTGATCTCCAGCCTCTTGTTCCCTAAGCTATACACACAACCAGGATTGCCCCATCCCAGATGCAGAATCTGGCACTGTCCCTTGTTGAACTTCATATGGGTTGTGATTGCCCAGCTCTCCAGTTTGTCGCTTGTCTCTCTGCAGGGTCTCTCTGCCCTTTTTTACATAGGAAGGGACTGTTAAAACCCCCCTGCAGTGAGCTCTGTCCAACCTGACAATGGACATTTCCTTGAATTTTGTCTTAGAAGATCTAGAAGAGAGCTGTCAAGGTTTTGCAGCATGACAGTAGCTTCAGTATTCTATCTTGTAAGTAACTTTAGTTAGGTGATAACAAGTTTAGTGTATGAGAATTTATAGCTGTCATGGTTTGTTGGATTAGAAGGGATATTCAATGAGTTAGATTATCAATGGGAGCTTTGGCTCCCATCAGGTCACAGGGCAGTTGCAGCTCCAAATGCTTGTTGAG